>OU611917.1:7864995-8464995 GCA_914767705.2 Tenthredo notha
AACGTCGTTAATCAGTTGTAGCTGATGTCCAGCAGTCTCAATGTGGTTCCTCAGGTCTAAGGACTCCGATTTAATTGGTAGATAACGAGTCAAGGGTCTCTGCTAATGAAAAAGCAAAAAAAAAAAATAAAAATAAATGAAACGACAAAATCGTATTTATATTTCAATTTTTACCTCCTTACTTAAAATTCCTTTTACAACTAGCATTAATTACCTGTAGTTTAGGTTTTTCTCGATGTTTAACAGGCTGCAAAGGCCCGAGGGTATCCAATTCACTGGATGTTTGAGACTGAGGACGACTTCCAGAGCCATCGGGCATTCCTCCGCTGTTACTACTCGTTCTTCCGCCCTCCGATGAGATCCTTTTTTCCTCCCTTGGCTGTAAATTAATTGTTATTTGTAGCAATAAGGGGATGAAAAAATTTCGTTATAATTATTTCAGGTACAGATGAGTCTATTAGTCTTTAGAATTCCGCGGTATGTATAGAAGTCGCGAGATAACAGAGTCTAGAAATTCTTTCAAGCTGAGATATTCTTTTTTAGTCACTACTCTACGAGTCAGACTATATTTATAAGCCCATTTTACAATGGCAACGAGGGTAGGATACTAGTTGTATGTGTATATATATAGATATCCCATTCTGTTCACAGTTCATGCTAGACTACAGCTAGTTGAAATGTTTTCTCAGGGCTTTTACTTCCGCCACTTCCGTTCATTCCTCGCGGGCTTTGGACCGCGACGAATTTTTATTCAGTTATTTCAATCAGTTGAATAAAAATTTTGAAAATAATTATAATATGCCAAGAATATATACGATGTGGATTGCTGAGCAGTAAATTATCCTTAATTTCGAGAAAAAAAAAAAAACATTTCATTAGATTCAAGGATGTTGATTAAATTCCAGGACTTTGAGTACGTTGAAAAATTCTGTGCCAATAGAAGGCCTCAAAGAGTCTCTGAGTATGTAATTACTCATATGCCTTTTTGGGTTTTAGAAAATTGATTTTTCTTGTCCTCCTAATTTCTATAACATTTTTTTATTTTATTTTTTTTTTGCCTTTTGGCAACGAGATAGACTCTCTACCTATGCATACAACAGAAACTCGGACACGCAATGCATGCTAAGCATTAGTAGCGCGGAATCGCGTTACGTGATAGTTTCGTGATTTGATTAGGTAGCATTCCACAGAAAGGAATGGTATATGCTCTATTCATGTAATGAGAAAAAATAAAATATATGTATTGATTATTCGCACTCACATGTTTTTTTTTAACACGTCGATCCTTTTTCCGCATAAATTTAATCGAGTTTATGAACATTAGAGACATTATACGACGTGTGTTAGATATTTATTAATAATTTTCGTAAAACTGAGTGAATTCACTATGAAATTTATAGGACAGGTGCAGTCGCGTATTTCCTCAGAGTTATATTATCGTAGTGGTATATGTTAAATATATATATATAGTTGTGCAAGCTCGCGCTAGTTTGGTACAGGTCAAGCAGCGATCAGCGTTGTTTACCGCGAGTGGACCTCGACACGGTACGAAAAGCACTGAGGATTTTGGAGCCCCGTACCCGATAGCCGATTTCTATGAGCTTCTAAAGTCTGGCGTCGCGACGTCTTTCCCCACTTTGTTGAAAAAGCCACGTAGTCGCGGGATAAGTAATTATTATTCATATTTCACGCTAACGCTATTCACCAACAACCGGCTCATTCAGAATCCATGGACTCATACATTCCAAGAATATACTCAATATCATGGAACGACCTTATCGCTCAACCTGCGATGCAAGATATATGCTTTTACACTAACAATAATATTGTTAAACATTTTTCCCATTTCATACGATCAATGAAAAAAAAAAAAAAAAAACACTTTCATATTCAAAAATATATTTCAAATTGAATTGATTTTTTTGTTTTACGGACGATCAGGGCGGATCAGACTATAAGACATATTTTTTTAAATTTATATTATTTTTTCACATAAAATCAAAACTATGTATAACTGAGGATAAATTTTCGCGAGACAGCTGCTGAGGTTGACAGGATTTATATAAAGAGTGATGGCTGAGTATAGATGTGTGTAAGTGATAGTTGAAAATTTGATGAATAATATAATAATAATCATTATTATTATAATTATATCTCGGAGAAATTGAAATGGTCGATAGAGCTAAGACCATATAGGCATGTATATGCATATACATTATACGAAGTTACAATATCCCAAAGTTTAAACTGGATTAATTTACATATCTTTATTTAACGTCCTTGTATATTTGAATAATGAATAAATTATCTATATATTATTATTATATATCCTCGTCTAGCATATAAAACCATCGTTTCCGTATCGTAACAAAATACTATACCTATAATAAAACAGCATATTAATTATAGCAGCCGGTTTTGAAACGACTTTTTCAACGGTTCGCATATCATAGATATAATATGTGTTTGCATGTATATATATATGTACGTTTTTGGCAACGATTATTATACTACGAAAATACACGATTTTGCTATGCTGCAGATACAATCTTCATGTTTATTAGTATCATAATATCGTATATGCAGTGATTCGTATCAGCAGCTGAAACCACGAACTAAAATTATATTATATTTTTTTATTTTTACATGTAACCACGATTTCTACACTATAACATACCTACCCATTTTACTCGGGTTTTAAAATATACCAAGGCAAGGCGTTTCTCGGCAAATGCCATCGACGCTTCAGAGCAGGTGCTAAGCCGAATAGTATCTGATTTTTCTTTTCTTTTCTTTCTCTCAAAAATCCCCTGCTCGATTATACAGAAATAACTTTACACGTACATAAGTCCCCCAGGTCCCATTTAAAAATGACAGATTTTTATTATACCGTGAAAAATTTTCTACCCCTTCCATGTAGAGGGAAGTTTTATTTCTTATTGAGGATGATCTTACGAGCCTTTATATTCTGAAGACGTAATTTGACTTATATATCTTCCGGCTATATCCCCACCATCTTTTTATATATACACACATAGATCCTCAAGACTTTGATCGATGATTTTCATTATATTGTATCACAGCTACAAGCACGCGAATCTGGTGTTGGGAACGTATTTCGTAAACAAGCACATTTCCCTGCCAATTCTGACACCGATTTTTGTCTCGGGTTCAACATAACGCGAAAAAAAAAAAAAAAACAAGAAAAGAAAAACCGGAATATATTAACTGTTTATTAAGATTGAATTTTTTAAACGACTTTTAGTTTCAATTTTGTTTTTCCATTAGTCAGTTAGCTAGACGTATCATAAAATTTCGTGAAAATAGTCTAAAAATGACTTTCCAAGGAAAGTACTACACAACGATTCAAATTTTCATATAGGTACCAAGTTTCTTTATTCCCGACGAATAAACACTTTGAAAGAAATTTTCGATCTAGAAAAACTTGATTGACGTTAGACCAAATTATTTATTTCGACGATTGACGTACCAACGAAATTTTCCATCAAGATACGAATAATTCATGTAAATTTTGACCATCGACTTTCGTATATGACAGGTCAATTAAAAACGTATTATCACCCTGTCAGTCCCGAACTTCATTACCTGATTCTAATTTTCACAAATGAAAGAATTTGTAATAAAAAAAAAAACTCACATTTCCACGCTGATGAATCAGAGCGTAACTGCCATTCGAGGGTCCAGGTCCTGCAGTTCCAGTTCCAAGTCCAGGACTGGGTCCAGGGCTAGATTTCCCCGGTGAAAGTTTTTCGCTTGCTCCTCCATCGGCTCCGTCGCTACTTCCGCTTCCGCTGAAAAAATTTAACGAAAGAAAGAAAAATATATTTGCTTGTTTATTTATTTTTTACTAATATTGTGAGGAACAGATAGGGACCCCTAATAATTATCGCGGTTTAGTAGGAGGATTAAAAGACTTACGAGATGTTGGCGTAAGCGCGTAGCGTTAATCTCCGTGCTGGTTTGTAGCAGTTTTTATAAAGCCAGTCTTTACTGACTAGGTAATATCTGTGGCTAGTCAGGTAAGTTATAACACTGCAGCCTACTACCCTGGCTTCAGTCAAAACGACTTGACCAGCTTGACGAGCGTTCATTTTTATCCGTTCATTATTATAGAAACCGCGGTAGCGATCCGAGGGCGGAAACGCAGCCAGTGTATAAATTTTTCTTTAAAGATTTAAAATAGCGAAAAATTTTGCTAATATATTATATGCGAGTGAATATGCGCTACCTCGTAACGCCAATAGATAGGTTTCACAGAATGATCACGCGTACATATTCGATAAGAATCGATATCATATCACTGAACGATAACAGACCTCCCCCTCTTCAATCACTCTCTACGGCCGAGTTAATATCCTACTCTCAGATTTCTTTTACTCTGGTATACATAGATGTATATAGGTGATTTTAGTCGAGTTTGGGATCGCGTGTTTATACATGAAAATTATTTCTCCGAATGAATTAGTCGTACGAAATCGCCGAATTTTATGATAATGAAAATAGTGGGGATGAGCTATAGGAGGAATTTAATCAAAAGGTGTTAATTATCGCCGGAGGTATATAATCCGCGTCAAAATATTATCATCATACGGTTAAATAATTCGAATGCATTAACACCGCACTGTCACGAATAACTAGAGCGTTTAATGAGGACAGAGTTCATCAGAGCAATGGGACGAATTGGTGAAAAAAAAAATCTACGTTCTATGATTATGGAAAAATGATATTGCAGCGGATATTAACCGCGAGATGAAAATTGAAAATGATAAAAATTGAAACTATATAAGTTTTATACGTATCATTGATTCCCCAACCCTTTTTGATCACTGATCAGATAACGGTAGTTCGATCGGTTGCACTTGAGTACTTATAAATAAAACCTAGGAGTCACACCCGGTCGAATCATTTCCCGTAGAATGACTCAGACCAAAAAAATTTCGTGGATTATAAAACGGCTCGTCTCGTTACCATTGAATACATATAATACACAAGAATTTTCATCGCATTGTTTAGTTTACGTTTGTTTTTTGGCAATCTATTTCGAGATTGAAAGAACAATGCAAACGTTACGATCGAAAATGAGGAACGATTATTTATGGATGATTTTTTCATTCACACGAAATAGAATTTCAGATTTTTCTTCGAGGAGGTTGAAAAATGATAAAATTTCGTATTTTTCATCACCAATCATTAAAAACTAATCCTGTTAATTGAATCAAAACTCATTTTCCCTGAATTTTAATTTTTTTATATTTTTAAATATTATGAGCGGAACTATCGAGTGTGTAAAATGAGAAAGTTAAATAAAAAGAAACCGGTACCTAATCGTTTGTAAATATTTGATATGCTCACCTCTCCGTAGGTCCGCCTGTAGAATAGCTTGAAGACTCTTCTCCGGATTCAACGCTGTTAAAAGATGCACAGTTCATCTTTCTCTCTTCCCACTGTGTCCGGACCTCGTCTTGAACTCGTCTTTTAAGTTCTTCGACCCTTCGTCTTTCATCGGAAATTACCTGGCTTCCTGAAAACGATTTTCGACGAAAATCAATCCCAAATTATCCTATAGATCAGAATCATTCAATAAAATGAATTTAAAAAAAATCTCGAGATGATCACTTACCCTGTTTCGCCAAATGCAGATGTCTATTTCGTTCGATTTCTTTCAATGATTCGATCGTCTTTCTCCCTAAGCTGCCTTGATTCGTCTGTACGATCGGTGAATCGGTCGTAACTCTTGATATCCTGTCAAAATCCTCTCGACTAGGCGATCGTTTTTCGTCAGAATTTTCAACAGCATTACGTGACAGACTTTCGAGTTCGTCGTCAATAGCACGCAGCCTGTTACGACCCTATGGATAAGAAAATTCAAAAATATTTTAAAATGATTATAAAAATGATTGATAAAAAATTAAAAAATTGAATGAAGAGTCCGTCTTACCTCTTCCAATCGTCGTACATGTCCAATCTTCTGTCTTTCGAGGCTCCTCGTGTCTCTGATGGCCGTATTTTTCGCAGCAGTTCGTTGAGACTCGAGATTATTGAGCTGAGCTTTCTTTGTCTCGATCCTTGCCGAAAGATCGGTAAGATATCTGAAAAAAGTGTGATAAGGATAAGTGAAATAAAGATTTAGCTCGTATCAAGTAAAGAAATGGGATTTTTATACCTTTGCAATTCTTCTCTGGTCGCAAGCTTGCTAGCTTCTTCTTCGAGATGATGAAATTCGAGATCTTCAAAGGCTTTTCTTTCGGACTCGAGTAGATCCTGGTGAAACGAAAGCTTCTCGGTAAGTTCCTGATGGATTCTATCATCCATAGAATTGCTCTGAAGTTCTTCTTCGATACGGAAACAAGCCTGTTGAGCATTTTGTACCCGTTGTTTAGCCTCTGTCTGTAGATTAGCTTGGGTAGATGTATCCTCAGCCATTTCTCTCTCTAGTTCGTTTATCCGCATTTGGATTCTTATTTTCTCGCCTTCGTCTTGCGACAGCTTTAAAGATTCTGCCTCGTACTCGGCGGAAAGTAGAGCTTTCTCCAATTCCAACTGGAAGAAAAGAGAAAAAAAATAAGTAAGTTTCACGATTTTCACTTCCAATGAAATTAAAAAAAAAAAAAAAAGTATAATCAAATGATAGTAAATCATTTTTTGTACAATATTAACGCGTCTTTCTCTCAATCTCGATCTTCCGGTTAATCCCAGATCGCTTTTAGACCTTTTTAAAAATATTCTAACAATTTTTTTCGCGGTCGTAGTCATGTTTTAAATAATTTGTAAAAATCACTGAACAATGCCACGTTGCTCCGCGTAGTTCTACGTCGTTTAAACTTTCCAAGTAAACTAAATAAACCGGCAACTCGTTCCGATAAGCCGCAAGTTCTCTCCGGCGGTATTGAAGTGGGGAAAAATAAGAGAGGAGAGAGAAAAAAAAAAAAAAAAATTCTATTGCGGTGGGGGAAAAAGAAGAAATTTCTACTATCTGTTCATAAATGCAAAAAGTTTTATAAATATTGGTCTGCAATCGTCGCCGCGCCTCTTTACTCAACTATGCTTACGGCCACTTCGCGGTTTAACGTGCCACAAAGATAAGGGAAGTGACGTAACCACATTGCACGCTACCAGACGTTTGCGTGATAGTTTATTCCAGTGACTAACTAACTAACTATGGAAATTAAAATAAACAAGAAAAAAAAAACAGTAAAATAGGAAATAAAAAATGTAAATCACCTCTCTCCCGATTTCCTCCTCTTGTGTTTCGATATCGGCGATGCTCCTCTTCAAAACGTCCATGTTACTATGAATGTGGAGTTTTTCATTCTGCAAAAACTCAAGATATTTTTTTCTGTCTTCGATTTCAAGTTCCTCCCTTGCTTTGTCTGCCTTGGCTTCATTCGACTTAGCGTTATCCCTTTCGGAGTTATTTCTCTTAGGGGTGGCGAACGCGTCTTTAGATTTCGATATCATAGATAATTGTTCAATAGCTTCGAGAAGATCGTCGTTAGATATGGCAAGTTTGTTCTCAATAATTTCACAACCGTTATTAAAACTTCCATTCTTTTTAACAACCTGTTGCGGTGTCTGAAGGTGTTGATTATTATTGTTGTTCCTAACGTTTCTATAAACGTGATGGGGGTTGTTGTTCCTACCCAAATCTACCGAAACCTCACCTTCCTCTTCATCGATTGTAAATGAATGAAAATTTCCATTAACAGGGGTGAAATTTTCATAATTTTTTGGGGTATTATCAGAACTGATTCGAGCCGAGGTATTCTGCTGTTGAATTTTTCCATAAACGGTTGAATTCTGGTCAACATTTTCCACCGCAACTCTGATATTTTCGTACCTAGTTTCATTACCGTTAAAATTTTCGCTCCCGATTATTTCCACCCGCCCATTTCTACCCCCCTGATTAACAAGATTCACATTTTCATAAGGCACAGAAATCGGGGTTGTCTGTTTCGGCGATTCCGAGAACGAAAATTGAAGCTGCTGACTTCCACCAGAGGATGGACTCCGCGGACTGTCAAATGGCGAACTGTAACCGGGTCGTTTTTCGCGAGGAAGCGAGCCGTTCGTTTTTATTCTGAAAAAAATGATACGAAGAAGAGGAATAATTGAAATAAGTTGTTTCGATTAAAGGAAAAAGTGAATTCGAAAGATTCTCTTACCTGTTAGGCTGCCTTGGTTGTCTGTGATCAACGGTGCTCTGCTTCTCGTACTCTGCACACATAGCCAGGATTTCTTCAAGTCTCATTTTTTCCTGTCGTTCAACTTCCTGTTCTCTAAGTCTCTCCTCCTGAGCCTGTCTTCTCCTTATTTCAGCCTCCTTCCTTTTATTCTCAGCGTCTAACTGTCGCTCCCTTAGTTCCTCGATGGAACAATTACTCCCAATGCTAGGTGTGGGGCTTTTAACCCTTCCGTAATTACCGTACGAAGAGGGAGACCCGTACACCCTTCTCTGCTGATCACTGTACTTCGGATTTCTATTAAAAGCCGGACTAGGTGGATGGATTCTCCGCACATTAGGACTGGATCCAAACGGACTACCGTTAATAATCTGACCCCCGGGTTCATGGTCGCGAATATTAGGGTTGGACCCGAACTGTTCAACCTGATAAAATTCGGTAGTAGTTTTAGCGACTATCAAACTCTGACTCATGTCATATTCCCTTCCGAAATTATCGTACTCTGAAGATCGCTGGCATACGAGACTTTGCGACATTGCAGCAGCCGTGGAACTCGAGTTCTGCAAAGTCCGATGTCGATTATCATCGTTTTTAATATTCTCGTTGTTATTTTCTATGTAAATTTGTTTGTAGGAAGGATTTGCATAGACTTGAATATGGCTGTGGTTATGATTGGCGGATTGTGTCGATCCTGAGACTCCGTTATTCCCGCTATTAGATTTGTTAATATCTCTTCGCTGTAGCCTTGGGTCATCATGAATCTGCTGCATGATTGTTGGAGTGTTTGATCTGCTCCTATCAAAATTTGTCAAATTTTGAAGTGGTGAATTGTTATTATTTTTCGATAATGAAGCGAGACTTGGAGACCTTGAATAGCCGAGTATTTGGTCAGCTGGTACATTCGCGGTTCCACTGCCAGCGGGAAAGACTTTTGGCGATACGCAGACGGCGCGACTTCCTTGTCTAGCAAGCATTTCGAACTTTGTAAGTTTACCGAGGAATCCTTCGTCCTCTGAATAGGAATTTCTCGGTGATTTACGAGGTGCAACTGGCGGTTTACGTTCCAAATGATTGTCCAAATTTTCCCCAAGAGAAAACGATATCGGCGCCATGGATATCCGCGAATTTGGTAGCACAGATTTTAGCTGTTTCGCTTCCGCTGGGTGGTTGAATCGCATATAGCTCGAACGACCGAAAGATAACATGCATCCTGTGGTAATTAAAGAAAGGAACAAAGATTAATCAGGTTCATTAGCGTTCGTTTAAGATTGTGAAAAAAACAATTAAAAATTAAAACTAAAAATTAAAATAAAAAGAGAGATATCAGAATCGTTATATATGTTACCTACATACCTTGAGCAAGTCGAATAGGACTGTTAACCGGCACACCATCGATTGCCGTTCTTCCACTGATGGGATAAAGCGTCACAACGTTATTCTCATTCTCTATAGCACAATGGATCGACTCGACGCCGGTACCAGATACTGAGACATCAGCTTCCCTGCCAGAGCCCAGGGTAACTCTGCCTGAATTTAGTAAAATAAAAAAGAAGAAAGGAAGAAAATAAAAGTAGAGAGTAGTAGAGATGGAAATGGAGTCTAGTCTAGATCTGCTATGCGGTATATATTCATCCGGAGATATAATTTGTCGAAATGGGGTGCAGCGGATTAAATGAGTTTCACAATTGGCCAATTTATTGTCTTGCACGGTTAATTGAGAGGCCGGGGAAAAATTAGCCGGTAGTTATTGTTGGGCATTGTGTCCAAGTGCTGACCAAACTAGGTAGTGAGTTACAGACTGCAGTGGGTCACACAGCTCAGTATATGTATACATGTATATATGTATGGGAGTAACGCGATACGAACAACGATAAGATGAAGAAACATACGTTAAAGTTCAAGTGTCCGGAATGTTAGGTGAATTAATTTTCAAAGAAAAGCTTTTCTAAATTCAAAACTGATGAGTTATTTGATTTTTTGAATATTTTTAGCTTTCGTAAAATTAAGTCGTAATGGTAATTACGCAAGTTTTGGAGCTAAGTTACTCGCGGTTTAACTTGTACCAGAGATCTGGAGTTAGCCGCAAGTACAAAGGATCTCGTTTATATATAGTTTTGGCGGAGTCAAGTTGACGAGATTTCTGTCTTTTTGGAAATGGTGCAGCTTCGTCGGGGAGTTAGAGTACCCAAAATACCAAATTACCAGAATACGCAGGCGCAGTGTACGACTACGATCTCATAGAATGTGTAGCTTATATATATTATACCGGGTATTTAAGAACGATCGTAGGAATGAGGTAGAATGCGACAAAATTAAGTTAATTTCATCTTCATTTCGGGGAAAGAAACCCCCACGTGACAATTTCTTATAGATCTAAAACAGCGGGAGATATTTGCTGCTCTTAAACTACGGCCACAATGAGCGATAAATAATATAACTTATAGGCCACTCGTTAGATGAACTCGTGCAATAATTTCAAACGCTGTCACACGCGTCCAGTTTTAGTATCAGACTATATTCGTAAGTACAGCATCACAGGTTACCGCCCTCTGATGACTCGATAAAAAAAGAAAAAAAATGATCCCGATCTCTTGGACATTAGCGAACTTTGATCTGTATCAAGAATTTGATGAGAAAGGATCCTTACCTTCTGGTAACGGGTGCAATGTTACGGCTACAGAAAGTCGTCCACTTCCGGTTGACACGAGGTGTGGAGTTTCCGTTTGAACCCTTAGGACTCGACCAGTTTCTCTGACCTCTAGTCCAGTGTTCGCCATCTGATCTGAAACAGTTCATATTAGGGTTTAACTCGTCTCCTATAGTTTCTGTTTCGGTATTAATATAAAGGAAAAAAAATCGGGTCGCATAACTCAACGACGGAAACTTGTAACTTTAATCGTCGTACTCTGGTTACCTGCTAATGAAATATGACGCGTAACTCTAGCAGCTAGGTACATCAATGGTTCGCACGGAGATATTGATTTCTCGATAAGCGGAGCTAGCCGAGTGGATAAGATAGCACTTTGGAATGACGATAAAGGAATAGGAAAAATGATTCTCAGACAATAGTTTTCTGGTACTATTCTACTGGTGAAGTATAAAACGTGTGGGTAGGATCAGAGACGCGCGACGGTGGCTAATAAGCGTAATTAAACTTATTTCAACTCGTTAAAGTCATTCGCATGGGTTGAACAACCTCGTGGTCAGCATCTATTAGGAAAATTGTTTATTTTCTATTTCTATCTTATGCAACGATGACAGTGTTTATTTAATAAATTTCTCTCTTCTATGAGTACATGATTTGTTAGAGATATATACACATGTGTGTATCTCCCTACTTACAGCCACCGGCCACCCACATGTGGCTTTCCAATTTCCTGTCAATTAATCTGCAATCGATTTATTTTTTTCTTTTTTTCATTATCGTCTAATATACCGATGGGCACACCTTGCATATATAATACGTAGCAAATAGGTCAAACCCGCAGCATAAATTCTTCGCGTGGGATCTTAGAGAGGCGTTTTTTACTTCGTCTAAAGAAAACAATCAGCAAACTTCTAGTATAAGAGTAAACGAGCGTTAAACTTCTGTCTTATACACATCGTCGTGGTCTTGGTGAATACCAAGATTCAATATCTCCGAAACTAAAAAATTCATGCATATAATCATTCAGTTTTTAATAACTCGGGTTGTATATCGATCGTATCGAACCCAATAAGTGGTTAAATTAATCGTCTTGAGATTGACTTTTTGTAAAAAAGAAAAAGGAAAAAGTTTTAAAATCTCATCAATTATTTATGACATCGGAGATATAGATTGAAGGAGATAAAGTGGATTTTCCGTAAAGAGGGTCTCGGTTAGGTAAAACTATTCTCGTCGTTATACACATCTTGAGGTAAAAAATTCAAAATCACCTCAAACAAATTCGAAATTCTGACCGTTCGGAACCTTATTAAAATTCATAACTTTAACCCAGCTTCGTACATATAAGTGGTAGCAATCGAGTCAAGTGCATCTTTGAAAGAGTCTTGAGTTCCCACTTCCCACTCTGATATATACATGTGCTAGTAATCGTATCTGGAAGATAGATTCCCTGTTAAAAAAAAAATTTAATGTCCGCAGATATGTGGCTAGGGTGTTGTAGGTGGGATATGAAAAATTTTCTTTAATTAGTGGGTTGCATCCGCACATATATGTATATATTTATACTGGTTGTATATAATATACGGTTTTAGATTTAAAAGAACATCAGAACAAAACGGTTTCTTGAAAATAACCAGTTGCTAGCCAGATGCCTGCGGTACTGTCAGACAGTTCTTATTTCCATTATCTGATATCTCGTCTTCTCTCACGGTCCTATTTTATCTCATATATGATCTGTCGTTGCTCGTCTACTTTCTTCTTATATTCTCTACTCGCGACACGTGATAAGAGATGAAAAGAAGAACTGCTTCGCTTGCATCAATTCCGCGTTTCGTTATAGACGTGAAAGAAGAAAAAGAAAAAAATAAAGACGAATCTGAGAACATTTTGAGTTACTACCTATATATATGTATATAGCTATATACCGCTTTCTTACAGCTAAACAATTTTCCACGTGTGAAACCCACGCGGATAGATGAAACGCTCGCGGATACTTATAATATACCTCAAAAAGAATTCCTCGTGTCCTGGAGCGGATGTTCTATATGTGGCTACCGGACGTGCGCGCGCACTCGCACGTGTACCTGCTTGTCCCTATGTATATATATATATAAGTGTATGTGTGTATATATACTAAAAAAATAAATTCTATCTAAAGAACATGCCTCGAATTACAATTGATTGTTAATTTATATACCTAATTGAAGGAAAGGAGAAAAAATGAAAAGAAAATTTCAATTTCCTCCAAAATTTTCTTATATATTTTTTAATATTATTTATTTCGCGAAGTATACTAGGACTACGAGATCTCATTTTTCTTTTCTTCTCGTATAATAAAATAGTGGCGTTATTATCTTTATATCACACTCAGTGAAACTGTGTCAACAATAAAGATTATTGCGACAGAATTGTTTTTTTTTTTTTTCCCTCTTTTCCTCATTTTTTTTCTTTTTTCTTCTTCCCTTTTTTAGGCAAATAAGAAACGTATACGTAGGTATAATACTGTAAATTATACCGCGTTCTACTCCCGAGTGTCGTTTCTCATACGCGATATCTCACGAGTAGGTCTATGTACAGGTATATAATTTTTTCGCAAACGTTTACCGACCCGCGATCTAAAGCACGAACACGAGCTAAGAGAGTAATTAATGACTAAGGTGTAGAGAGAGAGATATATAAAAAAAAGAAAAAAATCGTATCGTGTACATAGAGACTCGAGTCGAAATTAGGCACAGGTGAGATAGTGTGAAGATATAATATCTGCTCCCGTCTCTCCTCTCCCTTCTTCAATCTACAAACAGCTTCATCTCGTATTGTAAATAGCCAGTTTACATATACATTTATACATATATACTGTATTTGAGTAGGTATATGTATAGAAGCTTAGATTTTATGAATTCAACGCCTATATATATATCTACATATCTATATATCCATCTATATACGACTCGCTCGAAACTTTTAAGCCGAGAGTAAAAGCTGGAGGTGGAGTGCGAGAAACGTGCGCTCACGTAGCATTCTCTATGAAGTCACTGACAGTTCTAGCGAGCGCTCGGAATAGCATGACAAGCGAGGTGTCACGTGCTGCGCTACTCGGTACACTGCACCATGCGAGTTCTATAGTCAAATGTATGTAGGGAACGGATTATTGAAAACGAATACATTTTTTTTTTTTTTTTCTAAAACAGAACCAGTAAGAGATTTTTTTTGTCTTTAATTACTTTTCAGATAATCGATTTTCATCTGCATCATTCGTTTGCTCCAAAATCATTCCAAGCCCTGTAATCAGCGTTGGAAATGAACCCAGAAAGCTTTTTTTTTTTCTCTCCTAGTAGCACGAGACTTTCGTCACTAGTTAAATAAAAAAAAAAAATAAAAAAATCTATACATAGCGATAGAAAAAAGACTAAATGAAATTGATTTTTCACGCTGTTTGTTGTCTGATGTACGCAATGCGATCTCATGGTTCATTAGTCCGGTTGTTTTTCTACACGATTCTGAAGCCATTAGCCATTAGGGATTCGGACCACAGAGCTGGTTAGTATTTCGAAACGATTTCTAATGGCAGTTATTTCGTACGATGTTCAAACCAATGCTGCAATGGCCCAAATGTCCGAATTTCTCAACGTCGTTATGGGTATACACGTACCTTTGACCGTATTATTAATTACCGTATTATTAAATTACAGTTCGTTTTAATAATTTCTAAAATAAAATTGAAACAGAATTGAAACTCCTCGGTTTCAGAAACGGCGGCTTGTCTCTTTTACCGTAAACGAGAGGAAACGAGCGGAAACTCTTACTGTCGAGGGCGATGATACCGTTTTTGTAAAGCATAAAACAGACGTAGGTGGTCCAATGGATCTACAAGCTGTACCTCCTACGCGTTTAAATACGTAGATAAATCCACTCGTATACGTATACACCTTGTGTTTACGTATACTACGTATGTTGCTTTCATAAATTCAAAATTTATCTACATACCAATAATACACGGTGTGTTAAAACGGTATCTTAATTTAACAAATATCGAGATAGGTATAGGTAGAGTTTATCGAACGGTCATATCGCGCTTAGACTTTACGTTATCTGTGTATAATATAGAAAAAGAAATAAAAAAAAAATAAATTGCAGAGACGAGGGGCTGTCAAATGTCAAAGTATTGAATCATATCGCAATAAATAAATTCAAAGAAATCAATAACAACGGCATTTTAGAGCTGAGATAAATGTTATATACTAACGTTCTCTTTCCTTATAAATTTCCTCACACTCGAATATCTATTTATATATATTTAAAGGAATAACACTTTTCTGCACGGATAGAATAAATTCGTCACGATGACTCGTACCTAGTATATAGGTATATAATTATTCTGTATTCCAAATTATGTATGTATAGCCCCTGCCCCCAGCTCTGAAGAACCCAATGCGTCATCAGGAACTTCGTATGACCTGCACAGCACAACGTGTCTAACAAGGAAATCCCGTATTACAGTTATAGGTGTAAAAAGAAAAAAGAAAAATTGTCTCTTTAATACAAATCTTGGATTTTTAATTCATTTCATTTTCAGTCACCTATGATCAAATGAGTGAAATAAATTCCGTTAAAAATTACTCCGAAAAGACTTGAGTTTTCTACACTTTGCATATAGCTAAAGACGTCGTTCTAACTGGGTTGAGTATTTCAGTAAAATATATTCACCTTCGCAGGTGCGCCAGGTGCACAGATCCACGTATAATACGAGCAATTGCAGGTACACGATGTAAGCGACGTTGTGAAATGATGTTTTTTTCATTTTTATAATAATTTTTGTATATATAAAATAGAAAAATGAATTCTTGAGTATCGGATCATGATTTCTCCTTAATTAATTCCCCTTTCTATAAAATGATGCGTAATATATAGATATGTATTCCTTTTTATTTATTTTTTTCAGAATCTCGTATATGAAATTACGTAAGAGATTATGTATATATATATATTTCGTCTAGCTGCACATCTGCACGATAAGTTAGTGAATTATATTATAAATATTATAGCGACGATATAAATGTCAGATTTCTTGGAGCTAAGCTTGAGTAGATAAAACGATCCATGCTGAGCTCGGATAAGTATATAGTACTTATACTAGTACAACGGTCGTTATACAGGGAAATCGGAAGAGTAAATTTATATCGCTGCACAGTTTGCAGAACGTTATAAGATATATAATCTCTATCTCTGTGTAAGAGAGTTTATCTGAAACCCTCGGAGGACAGAGTTCCTCGATAAAGGTCTAAAAAAGAAGAAAAATGAAAAATTCGTTATAAAATTAGATAAAGTTGATGATATTTGACAAAGTGTATCATGATTATGATCAATCAATGTAAAGGCAAATGAGAAAAAAAAAAAAATAATAATTGGTGATATAAGCAGCATTCGATTAACAAAATCATGTAATCCTTGAAATGTCGTAACGTATAAATCCTGAAATGGAATGAACGATCCAAGTCCAGAAACTGGATATATCGAGAGAGTGATAGGTTTAGTTGTCGCAAATAAAAAGACTACACAGGTAGTATTATCGCGGCCACAAGACTGCAGTCGCGGTTCGCGCGCTTACCTTAAAACGAGAATTATAAAATAGGAATAAACAAACTAACTCACCAGTTTCTAGTTCTATTTTCTATAAACGAACCCATTCGTCCTTTCAGCTGCTAAACAAACTCTTTAATAATCTCATCTGCAGGGTATTACATATACTACAAGTTACAACTGCACTCCACACTACCTCTATACTCTTCGTAATCGCGTAGTTATGGTTGCGGTCGCGAAATCTTGACCTGCCCTACTCACCCGGTCTGACAAATAGATGCAGTGAATACATACAAATATGATTAGTCGATTAGTCGATTTCTGCGGGTTAAAAATTGATAGAAAAAAAAATATACTATTTGTTTTTTTTTTCCATCAATTTTTGATCTAGTTACCCCACTTTGCTTATTATTCAAAAAAAAATTCTTCCTTTCGCAGATGAATGATATAGCATGTAAGAGACACGAGAGACACACTCTACGACGTGTTATGTGTTATTGAAATTGTTTCTTTTTTTGCTTTTCTTTTTCTTTTCATTTTTTTTCTTATTTTTCTCAGTTCAAAGATTGTTTCGTCGACGAAAGTAAAGCCAGGTTCATCGGCGCGTGAGGAATGTCGTAGTTATTTTTCCCTTCCTCCTTTCTCTGGCATATATAGAACCCTTGAGAAGGTATTGTTGGGCGTTTACATGCGAGTATACCTGAACGACAGGCAAGCAAGCAAGCAGGTAGGTAGGTAGGTAGGTAGGTAGAGATGGTCAGGTAAAGGACCAACAGGTAGTATGAGTATAAAATCGTAATAAATGTGTGTGTCGTATCCTAGTCGACGTATTTTAACGAACAATGAATAGATATGTACAATTGTCGAGTAATACATATCTAGGAGGGAAAAAAAAAAAAAAAAAACTGAATCTCTATTAGGCCGAGTAATACCTCACGTTTGTTAAATACTAGTTAAATAATATCTCGGAAATAACTATATGTATATAGTTAATAGAAAAGTGTGATTATGTAATGCCTCGAAGACGACCTTGCAGACACGGCCTTTCGGAAGGCTACGTGCATCGGGTGACAAATAACGTTTCAAAATTACGGAACTTGCTTAGTTATTATACTCAAAGAATTAATTAAACTATAATTAACATTTTTTTTTTCTCAACTACTAGATATACTCTGACAATTACGCACAATACGATACTTCGAGATCAATAACAGAAACTTTCTGTCTATTAAGCTTATAATAATGACTAGTATTGCGATCGTAGGGTGACTTGAGACTCGAGCAAATAAACGTTTACCTAAACAGTTATAAATCCGTATATCTTTACGTAGGTAGATGAATACCTACCTACCTATATACAACTATGGTATTAGATATAAACTGCGCAAACCTACGCTCATATGTGACACAATTATTATAAACACAAACGTGCAATAGGCATATGATGTTGATTATTTTACTCGACACTTAGGACTCGAGATATGTGGCCATGCTACACATGTGTAGATATACTATATGGTGTAGAAGCCAGTAAGATATCTAGAGGTGTAATTGTATTATACATGCGTGAATATAATTCATTTTTTTTTCAATTTTTTCTTATACTTTTTTTTTATTTTTTTCAACGTTGTATTATACGACGTTATCGTATACGTGCGTGAGTATAATAAAGACCCTGATGCAGTATGAGAAGCATGAGGCTAATTTCAAACCGCGAATAACCCGTTCGAAAGAAACGAGTCTTAAAACTGTAGAATAAGTTCTCGCGGTCGATGGGTTAGGGCCTGCTGGTTGCTGCTGCTGCAGTCTGGAGAAGCTTTAAGATGAGTAAAAAAGATTTTGCCATAACGCGTAATGGGTATTGGTCGTAGATATTAATGTTTGAACATACTATCTATCATTGATTCGAATTCATTTTAATCAAATGAAAATCTTATATCTTGTGATAATTTAACACTTTTTTCTTTTCCTTTTTTCCCTTTTTTTCCTCCTTCTTCTACATCTCACTATGCACTAATTATTATCGCTATTGTCTCACCGTAAATAAGATATAAAAGAACTTCTTTTATCGTATAAGAATCTTTGCAGAAGCTAGATATGGTAAATATATTCACACACGTATGTATTTTATATGTATTGACTAAATAAATTTTTAGTAGGTGAATATATAGATATTATACACACATATATATATATACTTAATATATGGGAGACGTACAGATATCGTATGACGTAACGCGCCCGTATAAAGACAATCAAAATAAATTATTTTAAATTGCTATGGCTTGTTTTTAACGCTTCGTTCTTAACGATCGCTGATACACATATACATATACATCGCCGCAAATTCGAGTATAACTAGTCCTGTTCTTCACTTGTGACAAAAAAAAAAAAAAATTACTTGTCGAATCTTGAAACATATAGGTACTCGTATGTAGAAGCATAAACGAAATTAAAATGTCTTAAGATATGATAAGACTAATGAGAAAAAATGACCACGTGACACGGAGGGTTTTGGATCAATGAACAGTGCCAAAAATGATTAATTTCTTTTATGTATTGGTTTGAATTGCGAAAGTGTTATAGCGCGATTTATATATATGTATATAAACGTATGTATTCAACACGCGTCATACTGGAGCCATTCGTAATACCAGCGTAAACATAGATTAAGATTTCATCTTTATGATAAAACATAATGAACGTGAATGTAACGATGGAAAATAATAAAAAAATATTTCGTAAAATTTAACAGACATTTGAATTATACCTTTATACACGTATACCTCGCCTTCTATAAAATATACTAGAAAGATAACATATAAACCGCGAGATCTTGGCTATTTTTAATCATTCTTAACGTGAGTATTATAGGAATATAACTATAAGGTGAATAAGACGAAATAAAATGTTCGAGTATATAATAAACCGATTGATATTCTTACTAAGAATCTTCTTCATTCAACCGTATCTAGAAGCCTTTCATACGTGCAAAAGCTTTGTGCGTTTGTTCTATATCCTATCTGTATATGCAATTTCTATTGATTCTATAAAGATTTTTAGATCGTTAGATCAGGATTGAGCGAGTCATCGTGATGAACAAAGATCTATATAAGCTAACAAAAAGATTGTTTCATAGATCGCTAAAGCTCAGCGAATATTGTTAAGTACTGAACAGAAGAGGCTTAGCTCTACTCTATGCGGTACTAGTGCTTGGTGCTTGTGCAGATGCACGGAGACCCGCGTTGCTAGCTGTGACGGTGCATTGTCCTTCCTTTGCCGTTGCTGTTGCACTCGTGCAGCTGTTCGGAAATAGAAAATCTATCTATTGTAACTCTCGACAAAGGGGAATAACTCCGACACCCTGTATTCCGCCGATCTAATGCTAAATGAATTTCCGAATATCGATTATCGTTATCGGTCCCCTCGTACATATTTACCTGTTTTCTATTAATCCTTAAGGATACATGAATAGCATACATATAAAAATAGAAACGATTGTTCAAAAGGCTTAGTCTTCGACTTACCCTGAAAAGAGGTGATCGGTAACTGCGCAAAAGTTGATTGAAACGAAAAAAAAAAGGAAATCCAATTCTCGATCGTGGCCTCGGCGTCCTGCGTGCAGCGCACTCGCGAGTTAAACACTCCGAGATTTTATAGAGCTGCACTTCTTTTTATTTACTTATTAATGAATATAATATTGAGATTTTAGGGGTCTTCGATAAGTTTTATTGAAGTGTGATGATGTGCAAACCATAGGATTTTCATGGTATTATAATAATATCGATGATTGTTTTTTTTTTTTTTGCTAAACGATTTATTTTCTATAGGATGTATGGGATATACGATGTGGGGCTATAGTGGGATTGGAATTTGCACGTTGTTGAAAACTTCACTTCCTACACACCGTATATATACCTAGTAATGTACAAAGTTTAGTGTATGTATACCCGGTGCCGGGCGACGACTGAATGCTCGTTTATACGAGGGGCAAGAGGCAGATGGTCGCTCGTAGATTCACGAACATTTCCGAACTTGAATGATTCGAAAGTTGCCGCTAGAAGTCGCGCGCAATTGGGCTGCACCGGGTTTAAATTCTTCATTTTACATTAAGTTTAATTGTGTAAAAATTAAACTGAATAAATAACTGATACGAAACATATTTCATAGAAAACATATCTGTTATTCAAAACCTTATATAGTCATATATTTTATAACTCATTTTCCCCATTTACCAAAATTCGAATCGGTTAATATCTGAGGATTTATCGGCCACAATGACGGTGGTAAATTATGATAATTCTGAAGTTCGATAGGGAAGTTCCAATCAGCTGTGAAATTTTGTTCGCTCGTATTTTCATCGTTGTTTAATACTTCGAAGAACTCTTTTATCACATCTGAAGATCGTGGATAATCGGCGTTGTTAATATGCCCCGAATTATGATTCCTGAAAAATACTTAAACACGAATATTTCGTTATGTAGTAGTAGAATAAATCATTTTTTTAATCACATATACAGGGTGGTCCATTTAACTCTTTCACCGCGAATAACTTGGTTATTATTGATTCTACTGAAAAGTGTTACAGGGAAAAGTTGTTGCATTTGAAGGGGGAAAATGAGTTTTGGAAGTGAATGTCATCTGAAGGTCATATCTTGTGAGATTTCGGTATTCCCGATGTTTTTTTAAATGGGACTACCTATTTTTTTGTTCACTACAAGGAAGCTGACATTGAAACGCGTCCAACCATGTGCAACAACATGACCTTCGGATGACCTTCGGCTCCGAAATTCATGATTAAGTAATGGAGGTGGGAATTCAAGGAGAATGAATTGTATCGGCACATTCAATACTTTTTTCACGTGATTCATTTTATTAAATGCTCAAAATGTTGTCCATCAACCTGAATACACTTGTCAATACGCACAGGATATCAAGTAGTCTATTCACTTCTCCAAATACCAGGAATCGTAGTGATCAGACACTTTACTACTCAGCTACAATGTTTACAAACACCGTAGATTCTGTGATACTAGGTTCTGTCTTTTTCGAACTTGAAAAAGCTTCGTTTCATTCATTTAGTCCAATTCGAAATGCTTTAGAGTATTCACTCCAAAGTACTTCCAGACTTATTTGCAAAAATGTTCACGCAATTAGAAAAAATTGATATGGTGTTTTGTTATGGCGAAGCGGGGCAAAACTCAGTGCAAGCATGTCAGCTGTATGCAGAAACATATCCAGATAGAGTACACCCGACTCGTGTTACTATTGACAACGTCATCAGATTATTCCGCGGAACAGGCAGTGTTCAATCAGTTAAAAGAAATCGGGTTAAAACTGCAACTCATGAAGGAGCAGAAGTCGCTGTTTTGGCTGCCGTAAGAGTGGATCCACATGTTAGTTCGCGACAAATGGCTAGATATTCTGGTATCTCCAGATCCAGTATTCTGCGAATACTGAAACGTCATAAATTTCACCCATATCACATATCACTGCATCAGGCTCTTGAAGAACAGGATTTTCAAAATCGTATCGGTTTTTGTCAGTGGGCACAACGACAATTACAGAACGATCAACGTTTCTTCGAGAATGTTCTGTTCAGTGATGAGTCAACTTTCACAAACCATGGCGAGGTCAATACGCACAATATGCATTATTGGTCGGAGGAGAATCCGAGGTGGCTTCGACAGGTCGTTCGCCAACGTCCATGGAGCGTAAATGTGTGGTGTGGCATATGGAAGAATCAAATTATCGGCCCATTTTTTATTGATGGAAATCTGAATGGACAAAAATATGCCGACATGTTAACTGACCAGTTACCGGAATTACTAGAGGATATCCCATTACAAGATCGCCAATTCATGTGGTATCAACACGATGGTTGCCCAGCACATTTTGCACACGTATCACGTGGTGTACTAAACCGAAAGTTTCCCGGAAAATGGATTGGTCGAGGAGCACAAGTTTGTTGGCCCGCGCGTTCTCCTGACTTAACACCTCTTGATTTCTTTCTCTGGGGAATGATCAAGGATATTGTGTACCGAGACGTCCCAACAACACGGGAGAATATGAAGGAACGTATCATCATTGCTTGTGCAAGTATTACTCCAGAAATGATAAGCAGAGCTAGGGAATCCTTCATTGTGCGTATTGACAAGTGTATTCAGGTTGATGGACAACATTTTGAGCATTTAATAAAATGAATCACGTGAAAAAAGTATTGAATGTGCCGATACAATTCATTCTCCTTGAATTCCCACCTCCATTACTTAATCATGAATTTCGGAGCCGAAGGTCATCCGAAGGTCATGTTGTTGCACATGGTTGGACGCGTTTCAATGTCAGCTTCCTTGTAGTGAACAAAAAAATAGGTAGTCCCATTTAAAAAAACATCGGGAATACCGAAATCTCACAAGATATGACCTTCAGATGACATTCACTTCCAAAACTCATTTTCCCCCTTCAAATGCAACAACTTTTCCCTGTAACACTTTTCAGTAGAATCAATAATAACCAAGTTATTCGCGGTGAAAGAGTTAAATGGACCACCCTGTATAATAAAATTCATTAATAATTGATATTCACCGTATTGTTCGATCTCCCAAAGCATCTGCGGTGTGTAATGAGAAAATCTGCAACCACTTCCGAACGCGCAATCTCCGTAAGCCATGAACCTCTTGCATGGAGTCTTCGCGGTTTCTTCATTCAAAATTATAGCAGGATCTAAAAATTGGAATATTATTATTATCGTTTTTTCTTTTCTTTTCTTCGGTTTTTTAATGTCCAATAAACGCATCGTTATCACCTTTGAATTGGTCGTAATGTTCGCTTCGATTTCTAGCGTGTTGTAAACTAGACAAGTGTTTCTTTCTCGCTTCAGTATCGTCTTTGAATGACCTGTCGCAGTAATCGCAGTAGTAACGTTTACCCATGGTATTATTACGGCCGTAATACTATTGCTTTCAATTTATACGTATATAGAAATTCTGTATTTAATATTAGGATCGAGTATATAGAACCACGTGCCAACCTTGAGTCTAGACGTAAACTGAAAAGAAAAACAGACCGTAGATTGAGAAAACGAACATAGAGAGAAAATAAAGTACAAGACACGCCTCGACCCTAGTTTTATTGATTCAAATAAAGGTTTACTCAACCCAGCTGCCATCTTGCGGCGGGAAATTCAAAGCCAAGGCGCGAAAATTTGAATTTATATTTTGGGAAATAATGATCGGATAGATTAATGAGAGTTATACGTTTTAATAGGCATTTATTTTAAATAAATAGGGTACATATACATGTTAGGTAGTTAGGTACCGATACTCGATTAAATCATATAATCATTATTTTAGGGTAATTGCTATTTTAGTATAAGAGATTAAAGTAGAGCACCACGTGCATTGCTGTTCCAAAATTGGAAGATATATAAGGTATAATTATTACGTTATATTGCGTTAAATATAAAGCAACGAAATGAGACAATTTTTTATTTGAATAATAATCACCGTTCGATATTGATTATCGTCAATAATTAATTAACTACGCTTAGTTCCCTCGCCTCGTCGTTATAACAATTAACCGAACTCGCGCGTATAATTCTCATCGGTTAATTATAATATAATAATCATTCAATATACCTACTGTATAACTTTCTACTGTAACAAGCACGTATTATCTCATTTTTCGTTATTATATAGAAATACGAGAACGAAAATACCATATGTATATTAGCCAGCTGTTAAAAAGCGGAATAGAACGGACAAAAACGAAAAAAGGAAAGAGAAAAAAAATAAAAAAATAAATAATGGGGAAATAATTGTTCGAAAAATTAACAATTTGCAAGTACAGTAATGATCGCCGCGGAAAATGTATAGCAAAATTATTTTTTATTCATATCGAATTGCCAAGTCATGCGCGATTCACTCGAATTTCTCAATCTAATCGATATAACTTTATGCATAATTTATGCATAGTATAAGCCCGAAAGGGGATGTGTATCTGAATTTTAAATTTCGAACCTGATCGATCTGATTCGCGCAACTGTGCAATCCGGACGTTTCAGAAATACGATAGATAGGTATATAGAGAAGTATATATATATATGTATATAAGAAAGAGAGAATGAAATAATTATTTCCCCATATGAATGATAAAATTTTCTTTTATTAATTTATTTAGTTATTTATTTTTATTTTCATTGTTTGGCAGGATTATATAGTATATTTGTAAAATCGTTTCTCGTTTTTTTGTTCTTTTTTTTTTTTACTCCCTTTCATTTTTGGGTTTTATAATTTTTTTCAAATAGATGGTTTCAAAAATTGTGAAATAAACGCGCTTTATTATATAATATGATTGTTTAGAATGATTATTAGAAGTTATTTATTTCATTTTCATTTCTTCTTCTTTCTTCTTCTTTGTTCTTCTTCTTCTCGGTTTTTTGCAATTATCCAATATGAAGTTTTGTCAAACCAAATTTCAGTACATAATATTGTATATTCTACTATATAATTATTTTCTGTTTTTTTCATCCGAAATCTTCACGACCAAAAACCTTAATTTTCAATCTATAACATAAACCTAAATTCATTCGACAGTTTCCTTCTAACATTAATTAATAATTAATAATAATTGTCCGACTAAAATATCGACTTTTCGATGATCAAGCCTCGTGCTTTAATAACAAACTAACTTTTCATTAGTAATTTGTCAATCATTTTCATTTTTAATAACGGGAACGTTAAAATTAATAAATGCTAAATGATGATAATAATAATAATAATAATAATAATAATGAAGTTCAAATAATTCTGCGCTCTGATTAAAAATTTTCTCTTCATATACATTATATGGGTATAATGATTGCGCTTTCAGCGGACCTGTTTTTGCATGTAATTAAAACATTGCGTGTACGTAAATGTCGCTCGTCACTTTAAATATATTTTATACTGATCCTAATTACCATACGGAATAGAATAATCCGATCTGACTTAGGTAATTAATATTTAGATCGTATATAAGTTTTTAGGTCCGCTAAAAAAAAATAAAAAAAAAAAAACGACGTTTAATTCACAGGTGCGTTTACAACGATTAAACAAAAACATTAATTGTTCATTACTAATTGTAATGGTATACAACTTATATAATTATAGCTACTGCCTCAAAGTTTTCGGTTTTCTATTCTTTTTTTTTTTCTTCACAGCTAGATAATGATAACGTTTAAATATATATTGTAAATATATAATCATACATATCAATAAATAGATGAATTTAACAATAATAATAATAATAATAATAATAATAATGATAATAACACGTAAAGTTTTATCGGTTTGTAAAGCAGAAAAATATATATATATAGAGTATTTGATTAGTATATTATATACTATATTATGTATAGTTATTTTCTTTTTTCTTTTGTATATATATACTTTATATCATGAAAAATAAACTGTCACGTTGTTGATAATAAAAGTTTATTATAACGAACGTAGGATATAGAATTATAGAAATAATATATATATGTATATATATATCGGTTAAATGGTTTTTTTTTCTTCTTCTTTTTCATTTTCAAAAGAGTACGTTGTTAACTATAATCAATTATAATTGGTTATCTTTATTATTTATTATTATTATATTTATAGGTATTAATTGTAAGTCATGAATTGTATTTTTTTTTTTTACCTTTCCATGTAAATCGGAGCAAAATCGACGTATATATTTCATGTATGTATTTTATCTATGTATGTATGTATGTATGCGTCTATCATAGTATAATAGATAGATAATAATAAATTGTATACAAAGAAATATATATTACCCATGAAAAGGGGGGGCAGGGAGGGGGAAATAATTTTACAACTTTCAATTAATGATTATCAAATGTTGCCGGTTTAGTGTGTGTATATATATATATATATATATCTATGTAGGTATATACTATAATAATTAACCTTGCATACATACATATACATATATTAATTGTTTCTTCATTATTATTAATATTATCATTATTTATCAATTTTTGCTTTATTTTGATCTTGATGATAATTATTTATATAGGTACGCATTATACAATAGTCGTCGCACTTGATAATTTTTGTAGAATAAATTGATCCGCAGGTAAAAAATATTAACAATGTTATAACGCGAGATAACGATGTAATTTTAATTTTTTTTTTTTTTAATTACGATAGCCTTGAATTGACGCTAGATTGTTTTCATAATTCATTATTCTTCATATATTATTTATTAATATTTTAATCTTTTTTTTTTTTTTGTTTTTTAATTCAGTTTTTTCTGATCGTTATTTATTTATTCATTTATTAATATTATTATTATTATTATTTATTAATTTTTTTTTTATTTAATCGGTATATATATATATATATATTATATATATATGACTACGAAAAATTCTCATCATTTGAAAATTTTTCATACCGAGTCTATGAATGGGGTACCAGCTAATTTCTATTTATATAGTACATAATAAATTACGAAAAAATGATTATACAGTCAAGTTATATAATAATGAGATTAAAAACTCAATTTTTCTTCCATTCCTACGCGCGCGCGCTTTTTTATTATTATTTTTTTTTTCTTCTTTAGTTCGCATCCCTCGATATAACAACGCAATTATTATAATTAGAATAAAATAAATAATAAGCGGTAAAATTAAATTTAGGCTTCTAATCTCGCAAGAAAAAGAAATAGAGAGAGAGAGAGAGAAAAAGAAAAAAAGGAAAAATTTAATAACGGAGAATGAATTTTTTCGTAAGTTCGTTTTTTTTTTTTCTTTTTTTTATTTTCGAACATGTAGGAAAAGTAAGGACCTGACGAATACAGCTCGTTGTTTTATCAATCAATCTCCCTGAAAATCCATATCAATTTTTTGTTCTTTTTTTCTTATGTTGCAATAAATACATTCGCCTGGGTTGACTTTCTTGACTATTCTGCACGCGTATCATTTCTCATTTAAAAATCATCGCTAGGTATTAATTAGGATATTTTGTGTAATAAGGACTCGTCTACTTGCTGGTCTCGTTAGGAGTAGTCGGTGCAGGAACATCCTGGCGAACCTTGTGCCCGCGGAAACTCGCCTGTATCTTAGTTGCTGCCTTGTGCAAATCGGGATCAGTCAGGTCGATGCTCTCCAATTCGTTCAGGGCGTCGTTTACCTGAATAAAGAAAGAAAAAATAAAAAATAAAAGTAGTTTTAACTCATATAAAAATCTTTTTTTTTTTTTATTCACATATGATATGCGTGTATTACTACGAGACACAGGGGATGATCGATGCTCAACTTTAGATGAATATATATATCTCGGTGATACCTTCTTATCTAGGTCTCGCGTTCTATTTTAGTACCCTAATTATGTAAGCAAAGAAAGATGCGGAATAATTAACCGCACAAGGATGTATCTAACGAGCTATCTAACGTAGATGGTCGTGTACTACCACCATCGCCTAGTTCTTATATCCGCAAGACACGAATACGTTTTAATATAGAGTAAAATTATTATGCCGAGTATGGAAAAAGAAGAAGGCATTTTCCTTTTTTTTAGTTCTTTCTTTTATCCCTCTTGAAAATTAATCGAGTGGTAAAAATATTTCCAAGAGAGTTATAGTCGCCAAAGACTTCGACGTCGTGATATTATAATTGTTATAAAACTCGCGAAAGCTAGTATATAGTATATATATATATTTGCAAAGTTCAGCGAATAATTTTACAAAGAGTATCAAATCCGCGAGCATGATCGTTCCGGAATTAATTAATTTCTAAACTCTACGCCGTAACTTTGAGAAAAAAAAATTTTCTCCCATCAATTTTGATCATTTACTTAACGAACTAATCAATTTTCAAAATATACAACAATTATCATGTTTAGTCATATTTAAATTCGACATATATATCTATAGCAGCTGGTATACATCTAAGAATTTTTCTCTGTCTATAACCTGCTATGCTCATAACTCAGAAAAGTTAAGGCATTTGCTGACTATTCGTTTTATTTTAGTTTTTTTTTTTCCTTTTTTCACCACCCCCGTGACTTTTATATTGCCAAAAGTTCGGAACAAAATTTTACCGAACTTTTTAGCAAGTTTGAAGGGTAGGTAAAAATGAAAAAAAAATAAAAAGAAGAAGAGATATATAGAGATGGAAAGAAAGAGAAAGAGGAAATAAAAAAAGAAAATTTCCACCAGCTGCAGACTTTTCTTCATATTTTTCTTCATAATTTAGAATTTTTCATAACTGCAAAGAAAAACCATATAGACGATTCGACGGTAATAATAAAATCATGTCACGTAAGTCCTAGCCGATTCGTATTTATTTTCATTTTATGTTCGTTTCTCAAAATCGATCACGTATGTAAATTACGATTCCGAAATCGTACCGTATTACATACGAAAGAAAAAAGGAACTGTTTTTCTTCATTTAAGTTGAGCCAGGCGATTTATTGATACGACATAACTGTTCCTTCGTAATTCCAAATTTTCCTCTTTCACAATAAATTTGTTTCATTCATAGTATTACAACAGGGTAGATCTTTCCGTTTAACCTACACGTTATCATCCCCTAAATGCTTGACCCTGTTACCTCGGGGCAGTAAATTTCCCCATATAATTACAGCGTTCATAAATTAATGCGTACGGAGACAAGATACCTACCTACGTATGTATAAATTATTTTCCACCCTTAACAAACGACTTTACGCGGTTCGGCTTTTCCCGTCGTTGAGCACCTACCCAATACACGTATAAAAAACGATTGTCCGTTTATGTAAAGAAAAAAGGAAGAAAAACAAAAAAAGAAGGGAAATAAAAATCGCGTTAGCGCTGTTTCTCTCTCTCTCTCGTTATCTTTCTCTTTCTCTGTCTAAAGAGAAGAGCGCGGAAGCCTCCCGGAAAACGGGATTAATCTGAGCAGAAAGAACTTTCCACTCCCAGTTGTTACCCGCAGGCGTTTTTCCATCCGCAACAGCTAGCCGGGCCGACTCCTCTTTGCCACTTCCTCTTCGTTGTTCAAATGGATTTTACCACGGCTTTATTCCCTTGTTTTCTATCCTGCACCCACAGACCACAGTTCTCAGTCGCAAACAAACCAACTCCCTGCAATTCCCGAGCTTATAATGTCCCTCTCAGATTCTTGTTTCTCCATTTCATCCTTAGGCCATAGAAAACAACGGAAACTGTTCCTTGTCAAATTTTACGAGTCTAAGCTTTGCTAAGGTATAAATGGTTCAAAAGTTTCCTCAAACGTAGAGATAATATCCGTAGGTATTCCCATCCTAGAATTACCTAATCAAAATTCATCCCGATGCTTAGTGTCTAAGTAAAAAAAATCGTCGCCCTATTTTTTTTTTTCGCTTTCTTCTCGGGGGGTTGAAAAAAAAAAAAACGTAGTATACCCTCCTTTTTGCGAA
This sequence comes from Tenthredo notha, assembly GCA_914767705.2. NCBI lineage: Eukaryota > Metazoa > Arthropoda > Insecta > Hymenoptera > Tenthredinidae > Tenthredo > Tenthredo notha. The sequence continues at coordinate 7,894,845 of OU611917.1, forward strand.
AGGATGAATTGTAACTCGAAAATTCGCCGCACTAGACACTGAATATTGTATCAGCCATGTAGAGCTTGAGTCAGGGGTTTATTCTCGGTCTTGTTTATTTATGCCCTTATACCGCGTTTCGAAGAGGGTAGTATAGGGTACGCCGGTGCGGTCCCTATGATGCATAATTTACCTAACAATAAGCGATATTGACCGTGGGCGTACTTCCCGCTCTACTTCCCAAAAAACCAAATTGAATTCCTCATCTCGTGCAGATCTCATAGCTTTACCGAACGCGAAATTTTTTGCCAGGAGTGTTAATTCGCGACTGAGAGGGAAGAAAAAAAAAAAAAGAAAGAAATTGGCAAAGCTTCGGAGTGAATTTATCGTTGAATCTCTTCAACTAGACGCCTCGGTTTATCGTTAATTAGATAATTTTAGTCTCTTCTAGGCTTTCACCTCCCTTGATAGTCATCTGATTTTCTCTAAGGCCTCAGGCTGCGATAGGAATGAATAGCTGCTTTATACCGTCGAATAAGTAAACGAAGAGAATTATCGGTAATGCTTCAGGGGCTACGCCCCATGGCTGACTACACCGTTATCTAATTTATCGAGAAATAAATAAACGTAAAATTTTCGCAGCTTGCATCGTGCAACGTGTGTTAGCTATATACCTATACGAACCAACGTAATGTCAAAGTTGCTAATAATAGCCTCCGTTGTGCTGAAATTATCGATCTCCCGTCGCTGGAACTCACCCCGGACCCGAGAGCGCTCACCTTTTCTGACCCCCTACCCCCATACCCGCCTTTTCATCCACCAAACCTTCTGCACCCCCGCGGACGACTACCCTGGCATTAATTAAACAGGTACGTAGGGACCGCGGCGTCGATGTGTGTATCTGTTTTATTCACGTGTCTGGGTAGTGGAGATAGCTCTAAACGAGGGACTTCCGGTTTCACAATCAGCACATCGTCCCATGGTCCCCGAAGAATCGGATTCTCATATTTCTTTTTTTTTTTTTAATTTCTATTTTCTGCTATCGTCCCTCTTTTCTTTTCCCAGGGATTCAGGTGGGTGAAATGCACGTGGGGGTAGAAGGGTGCGAAGTGAAGTACCTCGGCCGAAAATTTATAAAATTGTTTCTTGTTTGTTGCGAAACTCTTTTATCTTCAATAAAATTAGAAGGAAAAAAAAAGGAAAAAAAGAGGACCGGGTCAAAGTTCCGAAATTTTTGAATACCGAAAGGTCGGAATGCGGGCAGCTCAAAACTCCGACCCTCGAAAGCCCGGATATCTAAGAATTTCGAACTATTTCGCAGGATCAGGAGACGACGAATAGTTCATTCTAATCGAAACCCTTTTCACGAGAATTCATTCCATCTACTCCAATCTTGGATAACTTAGATTTCATAAATAATTGAAAACTGTTAGTCTGTGAGATCAAAATTCGGAACTTCAATCTGGCTGGCCTATACTTTTGTAGCTATACGCGATGATGTTTTTTTTGTATTTTTTGTTGGGATTATTTATCATAAATTACCTATATATACCACGTCTCTTTCCGCGTCAATTTTTTCTTCAAGTATATAGCTGATATGTAAATTCATTTTTTTTTCTTTCTCCTTTTTTTTTTGTTCCCCCTAGGTTTTCGTGTAAACGACACGGTATAAAACATGACTCCTTGGGTTTTGTAACCGCGCGGTGCACGCGACCGAATTATACTGGGTCGAACGTGATCGTGCTGGATAAGAATCTTACGTATATGTATCCCAGGTCGCCCTCGAAACTGGAGAGAAATTTTCTTGCCATTTTTTACATTCAAGTACAGAGAGAAAGAGTAAGAGAGAAAAAAAAAAGATTAAAAATTAAAAATGAATACAATATAAATTGTAAAGAAATTGAAAGAGAGCGATCGCAATTATAGGGGATAAGCGTGAATTAAAATTTAACTACCTACTGATCCGCCTAAACAAATATATACCCTCGATTATACGAGGCAGTGATTTTCGCTATCTCAGACCGGACGACCAGATCCTCGAGGATACTTCTAATCGCAGTGATTCGTTAATAACGATCTTTTATATAGATATATAAAAATAACGAGGATATAAAATAAATAAGGTATAATTTATACGACGAACGTCGAGATCTTCTTTCCCTAACGTTCTGTGTTGTTCAGAAAAGTGGGGAAATGAAAGAAGAGTAAAAAAAAAAATAAGGGTAGTATATCGTTTTATTAATCGACTACTAAATAATAATAATAATAATAATAATAATAGATCCTATACTTTTTTGACAACTGATATCCTCCACCCGTGATAAGGATGAGAAAAGAGTCATTCGCAACGCGCCGTCGCAATTCTCACGCGTCTGCGTCTCTCGTTTTCCTCGCAGAATCCAATGTTAAGACTACGATAACGACCAGCTCGTAGGAGCTATAGAGGGAATTGGTTTCGCGTTTGGAAACTGCGTTATTATACATTTCCCCCGATCGATTCTATCCCGGTTGTATTATTTTATTACAATTATATGTATTAGGTATACATATACATACATACTATATATATACATATATATATATATATATAGATAAATCTGAATTGAAAAGCGAGATAAAACTAAATGAGTAATCGTATAAATCTTATGAAAATTCGAATGAATCGCGAATTTCTATAAATACAGGCATACATGCACCCCGGGGAAACTACCCCCTACCTGATTGACACCGCTTGTTACGTGTTTAAAACAATAGACTTGGAACTTTAGAACGTTGTTTGAGTCTGGGAACAAAGGAGTGACGTTAAAATCAATAAAACCCTCTTCTCTTCTCTTCTCTTCTCTTCTCTTCTCTTCTCTTCTCTCAGCTGGTTCACGTTGTTGGTTGTATTCATTGTTTTACGTCGAGGTGCCGGTCCCACTGTGGTAAAGGTGGCTAGCTGTACAGCTTAGGGTAAAATACGTCTATGTGAATACTACGTATAGCTATACCTCGGGTATACCACAGTCTAGTGTGTACTCTGCACCCTGAATTATTAACATTACATAGAGGTACAGGATGCTCCGTTTTAATTGATTTACGCCCAGTTTACGCGGGTTTACACCTCGCCGCTGTATAGCATATAGGAACGTCGCCATGGGAGAGAAGCGAAATAATTATCCAGCGGGTAAATTTTATTAATTAGTGCGGTAAAACGGACCCCCGTGTTCCGCTGGTATAGCTGTGACAGAAAATGCGGAAAAAAAAACGGAAGGAACACTAGAAAAAAAAAATATATATATATACATACATCGCTAAATTATTTTCATTACTTCGCGGATCTAGAGGAACGAAAAACCATTCGCTAAATGATCCGTCTATTTCACCGTCTAATAGCAGACTGTGGAGTCTGCAAGAGATCCTGAAGAAGCTGACGACGCTGATTCGAGTGGCTCGGACGAATTTCATTCCTCGAAAAGTAGGAAGGAAGGAAGGAAGGAAAAAATGAAGGAACAAGCCGAGACGAAAAAGGAAAAGGAAAAGGAAAAGGAGAAGGAGAAGGTAAAGGAAAAAGAGGAGGTGGGATCCTGCAGGTTTTTGTCGACATTGATCCGACACCTCCTGAAAACCCGGTGCCTGGAAAAGTCCGCGGTATCTCCCAAGGAAGATGAATGAGAATAAGAACGAGAGAATAGTAGAGAACTGCGCGAGTGGGAATCATGAGTGCCAGAGAGTGACTGAAGTTGAAAAATTATACTCTGAAATCCCTTTATTGTTAAACGGCGAGAGAATCTCGCTCCTCGATATTTTGCGGCTTCTATTCATTTTTATCCCGAACAAAGGGAGGGTAGGATAGAAGTGATTCAACGCCATTTTCACTCAAACGTTTAGCATTTTCCATGTCTCGTGTCATCGTGTCGGTTATAGAGATAATCAGCTCTTTATCTCTTCATAATGAAACGTCATTGCCCGTCAGTTGCAGCAGTTTGTGAAACTGGAAAGGTTTATCAACCTCGCTTTATGAAACCCGCATTTTACTCCAGTTGTTCTTTTTCTAAAACGACTCCGAGAAAAACAATGAGCTAAAACTTCTAAGTACGAGGTCAAACTTGATGAATTTTCAGTGTGGCAATTGACACGGTACCTCCGTTTTTTTTTTTCGTAGGATTGAAAAATTCGTTGATAGGATCGGAAGGTCGTAATCGACGAGAACGAGGATTTGTAGAAATGAGGAAAAAACGAAAAAAATGAAAGAGACGTGCGGAAAAGTTTTCAAGGTGTGAAAAACGGGAAAAAAAACGCAGGGGTATAAATCATTGAACAAAATTTACGCCTCTCGCTTTTCGCGTTGTTCGTTCAGCGGGAAATTAATCGGCAACAATCGATCATCGAACGGTCGGTGATTCGGTAGCCAAACATAAAGGCCCTTTTCGATTTCGGATATTATTTTGTGCGTAACGCCGCAAACTCCGAGATTCGTTTCAAACTCGCGAATTCGTTGTCGAGCTTATAAGTCGTGAGAGATAACGAAATTTCACCCTCGTATCGAGAGAGGATCGTATTATGAAATTGCGGAACGATGAGCAGATACAAAAGATTATAAAATAAAATAGCAACCATCGAGAGAGGTCTTCGTGCTTAGTTCATTAATTATAATTAATATACACATAATAAACGCAGTCGAACGATTATCCTTTTTCTCCTTATAATTTAAAAACCCTCTTTGCGAAAGGGTAGGTCTTCTTGTATTTTATACACGACGAGATATACTAAATCGTCGTAATTTCAAAAGCATGAAAAAAAAAAAATATACGTATGTTACAATTAGCTGACCGCAGCTGTACCTAATTCGGTAGCTGATTTACGAATAAAGATCGCGGTTTTCAAAAAATTTGTTCAAATATGAAAGTTTTTCATTTTTATTTTATTTTTTTCTCTCTTTTCGCTACCCCCTTGAGTATGAAAATTACATACACGTATTCGTAGATATAGGTATGTGCGGCTATTGCGACGTGAAAATGATGTTTGCAGCTGACGCTACTATACATAATATAATGTCGATATCAGCACCACATGAGCTTATTCCAACCGTTACGTTGCCCCTACTATTCCACATCTTTGTAAGATATATAGTGATGATATAACGCTTAGTTTTAATAATATATGTCTAAGTATAGCGATACATAAGCATGTACGTACTATATACATAAATAAATGAATACCAAACATGTATAGGATAGGTCTTCCTGGTACTGTAAACTATCACGGCTTAGTATTCGTGCTTTTCCATTGAATTGGAAAATAATATGACGGTAAGAATACTTCGAAGTTCTTGAAAATTGGATTTTTCTATTCGAATCGGGTTTATATCGTCTCGAGTAATACATAAGGTATATCTGCACTATCATCGGTTTATGAAAGGTGAGGTAAATGAGAAATTATACTCGACATTTCGTTCTCTTATGTAATATGTGAACATATATGTACATTCATCAATCCTCGAGTGACACAGGTCTGCCTTAGGAATCCTTAAAATGCGAGGGGAAAAGATAAAACGCGAGACCCACATGCAAATATATATGAGTCGAGTTCACCCTGTGACCAGCGAACGACCCTTGCATAAAATTCTTCAACATATTTGAATTATTTGCGACGAAGGTGAGGCTTACCCCCTTTTTTTTTTTTTGTTTTGTTTTTTGCAAACCTCAAAAGAGAATTAAAAACTTACCTAAATACACACATCGCTGTTTGTTCCGTTTTTCATCTCATGCATATTCAAATATTTATATATATAAAATACTGTACATGACTTATGAAATTTATTTAAATTTCTCATTTTTATTTTACCTTCTGGTCAAATTTGTCCGCAGCCTTTTCGACGAGTTCCTCCATCGGCTTGACCACCGACCCGGTGGCTTGTTCCTTCCTCGACATATGGCCGCGGAATGAGGCCTGGATCTTTGTTGCAGCGTTGCAAAGTTCTATAATAGTGTTTTGATAACAGATGATTAAAGAACAAAAAAAAAAAACAATTTTTATAAACTAGAAATGAATCCGAATGAATCGATTAAAGCAGGCTATACATTTTCCCTCTGGCTAATATAGATATGTACCATATGTATCGAATTCTGTATCGTATTTCATTTCCGGCGAATCCGTGGTGAGGTACGAATTGTTATTTTCTTTACAAATAAATATGAAGGTATTGAAAGTCAGATAAACGAAAACGCTGCCTTTTTTTTCATGTCTACTTACGAGAAAAAAAATAAAATAAAGAACGTGGCAAAAAATGAAGAGAAGTAATGAAACGAGGGAATGAAAAAAAAAGAGTGAAAAAAATCTCATTACCCTTGTCGTCGGCGCGGAACTCCTCGAGCAGCTGCTCCTGGGTTGGTTCCGCGTCAGTCTGGGTTTCCGGCTGCCTCGTAGCGCTGTCCGGCTCTTTCATACTCTTCCTTGCGTGGTGTCCTCGGAACGCGGCTTGTATTCTTGTCGCAGCCTCGTCCTTGTCCTTTTCGCTTTCGCCTTCCTTAGCTTCCTCTTTGCTAGCTTCCGCCGACTTGTTCGTCTCCTCAACCGAATCACTCCTTTCCTTTTCTGAGGCCGACTTTCGTATATCTGTGGGTAAATAGTACGATTAGTCAAACAGTCGAAAGAAGAAGAGAAGAAGAAGAAGACGAGAAGAAGAAGAAGAAAAGTTTAATTAATATTGTAATATCCAATCGATAATAAATAACCGAAAATAATCGAAACAAATTGTTTTTTTGTTTCCTCCTGTTTTTTTTTTTTTTTGAATCCACCCTTTAAATTCGATGGGTGAAAAAGGCAAAAAAAAAAAAAAACAATCCTCCCCTAGGTATTAAATTAATATATGTTACGAGCATCGAGCGCTAGATTTTCAACCCTCGCATATGTTTTTCGTTACAGTTTATCCCGCGGGACATTTCCCTCGTTGAATACTCGGGTATGTATCTATAATTGTACATATACGAAAGGTGTACATATATACATTTATAGTATATGAATAAATTTGTTACATACAACGATTCAATCTCGTTAGCTTGATTGCCTTTTCTTATTATTATTTATCACTCTAGGGTTTTTATATTATTTGAACGTAATAGATACAACGCGGAGTAAGACAAAGCTCAAAGCAGCCACGTATATCCAGTCGTGCTAGTTAGTTTGTCTGAAACTATATTCCATTACAACATACAATAGTGGAATGTTAAACCAGGTCAGTAAAATAAAATCGAGAAAAGAAAAAAAGTAGAAAAAAGAGAAAATAATGCAGGGATTTTAAAGATATAATTTTTTTTCATCCCTTATTCGCAACTCTTTCGCTGTATAAGTAAGTTGACCAGTAGGGAGTATATAGTAGGGAGTTTCCAGGTCGTCGAAAGTCCTTTCGAAAATGGGGAGTGTTATCCTTGATCACGATTTTCGAACAAAAATTTCTACCATGGATTTAGAACCCTAATATTTTCCACCGCTGTTACTAAGGGACGAAGACTCACCCTCGAAACTAACGATTAAACAACTGTCTGAAATACGTGGTATTAATCGTCTAATTGGTGCCTCAATTCTTACGTGAAGAAAAAGTTTAAAAAAAAAGTTTAAAAAAAAAACAAAAAATGAAAGACAAAAAGACGAGTTCCAGAATCGATCGTTTTAAGGGTTGAACACGTTAGGCCGGGTAGTAGTAATTAATCCCTGGTATATAGATCGCTGGTCTTTTCGCGGGTTAGGCTCGTAGCTGTAGTCGTTGGGGTCATCCAGCTCCGAGCGACGTGTTCCTTTCTATCGATCGTTAGAGGGTAGAGAGAAACGTATAGGAGAGTTTATACTTGAGAAAGTTATAACTGGAATTAGTTAGTTTATGGAAGCTTAGTGTATGTATATATATCTGTGACTGCGCTCATATAAGTCCTAGGATTTGCTAATGAACGAAAATAATGACGATAGTAATAAGTGTGAGAGAAATTACAACCCCTAGTTATTTTCCCTCCTAATTCATATACCCATGTATATAGATATATGGGTTATTATGAACTTCACCTATTTTAACAAACGCGAAAATTTCACGTCACGACTTTACAACCCCTTTCTGATACATTTTCCAAGGGTTTGATATTAACCCCGAACCGGTCGTTAATCTTATCCGGACAAAGAGGCGGAGGTAGTAGAAGAAGAAGAAGCTGAGTAAACACACATAGTTTACGTGTCTTATGGCAGTAGCTGTGAGTTGGGTACACAAACCCCTTTTCTAAGTGAGTATACGTGTGAGGGTAGGTGGGTGTATGTAAAAGCATATAATGCGCTCACCACCTTCACTCGCAATTCTATAACCGTGCAAATTTCAATGGAAGGTAAGTTAATGATGTATATACAGCATATATATATATATGTGTGTGTGTGTGTGTGTGTGTCTGCGCGATTCCTTTTTGCTTCCCTTTTTTTTTTCTCTTCTTTCCGCAAGACATCAAAAGGTCAGGTTTCGGGGAGCACTTATCGTTATTAATGTTTCTTTTTGCGAGGGTCGATTAAACTGGTGGAAAAAGATTTCCCTATCGGATTTCTCGAGGATTATTTGATATTGAAAATTAATCGATCTGATCAGGAAAGAAAAACAATTTATTCAAATTCTTTCATTTCGATATATAGACACGGATTTTTATTAAACGATGAACAAATAGCAGACTACAATCCACCCCTTAGGATACTACGGGAAAATGGTCGTTGGAATTTAATCAGATCGAGCAAGATACAAAGGGAGACGTCGACATGGGGTAGAGGGGCTTCCCTTGGCTCAGTGGGATTCCAATTTTAATACTTTCAGGTTCTTGATAGCTACGTGCATGCATGCGTGTGTATGTGTGCATGTGTGTATGGAAATACGAATTATACAACCCTTATTGCGCCCCTGAGCGACGCCTTAACACTGCTGCCCTAGTCGAGTAAAGGGCGAGGTATTTACTATGGTAAGACAAGCACAGCGGGATATCAGATCCTATATATATTTTATCTCCTTTTTTTCTTATTAGATCAAGGATCATCCTGGATTATCTCCATCGACGTGATCTAATTAACCGTAAACGAATCGGACGTCGATCCGATTAGCTGAAATTTCCCATACAGCGTAAAGACTCCGCGATTTTTGATGCTTTTAAATTTATTTACAAGATTTTTTTCCCGGGTATTGAAGTTCTGCATTTTTCATATTTCCATTTAAAATTTACGTATGTATATTCGGATACATATGTCGTATACATGCGTATGTGATATCGACGGAATATTATACCCCTGTGTTAGTTTAAAATTAGAATTTATAGCGATATGTATACGTAAGGGGTGCCAGCACTTTCAGGTATGGGATTTTACTATTTATTGTACGCGACTTCCGTGCCGGGGCTGGGACTGGGGCTGGGGCCGTGTTTCTCGCGGGAATTCTATCAGATGAAAAGTGAAGTAGCTGAGAGACCGAGGAAATCGTGACTGGAATGATTGATGCGCTCGTGGATCGATTGAGCCTATAAAAATATCGAAAATTCTACCAGCTTCTCTCAGGAACTATTTCCCACTCGATATTGTCTCATCTCGTCTCGTCTTGTCTCGTCTCGTCTCATCCTCGTATCGTATCGTTTCATTTCGATTCCGAACTGCTGCTTCCTGATATATGTATTTATTCCGAATACCCTCTTCGTTCTACGTCGCGACAACCCTTCGTCCAATTTATCTCAATCTTTCGGCTAAATCGTCGTCGTATATATTTTTTTTTTTGATCCCCACATTAGAGGTGAAAATATGACGTTTTGGAAAGCGGAATAAAAAACAAAAAAAGCTGTCAAACGAATAACATTTTTCGACAAAAAGCAAAAAGCAAAATTTCTCGAAGAATAAGAAAGAAGGATAACGATGAGAATGATTAGAGATACAAAAAAAAAACGCGAATCCTTTTTTTTCCGTTTTTCTTTTCGTTCGTTTTTGGAATTAAAGAATATCCGATTCTCGCGCACGACCCTATTCCACCCCTTGGCAATGGCAACCTTGTCATTTCATTCGTATGTAAGACTCACCTCGCGAGGTTTGCTGCACCCGATGGAGGCTCCCCTGCGCGACTGACTGTCCGTCGCGACGCCACCCCCTTTTATACCTCCCCCACCTACAACTACAACCCCGACGGCCGCGAGGTGCGCGGAACCAACGACTCCAGCCCCTGCGATCAACGAAGGGTGTCTCCGGGCCGGCAACGGACGAGCTTTTAGCCAGACCGATTTTCTTACCCCAGGTATATAAGGCAGGTATGTGTATATACATTTACATGTATATACACGTGTGATGTGTGTTTTTACTTAAATTCAGGAGTCTCAAAAAAAAAAGAAACAATGACAAAAAAAAGAGTAAAAAAGAACGTGCCATTCTTTTTTCTTCAACCTACTTCCCTCAGAGTCCCTAATATGCTTTCTGCTCTAATTGCAAAATGAATCCTTTTCAAGAATCTCTTAAGGCTAATCGAGTTTATTTTTGATTAAAATTGAGATTTTTAGGAAAAGTAAAACGAGCCTCTTGAAGAAAAACCTGTGAAATTTATTGGCAAAGACATCCGATCTATAGATTAATATCGGAGGAGTACTTTTTCGTCTCAATTTACGCCTATCAGAGTTAATAATTATTGAGCTTTGTCGTTACGTGCGAATTTCTAAACCGCAAAGATATACCTGTATAGCTATGTACTGTATTATGTACAATTCGCTCCCCCCATGGTTTAAACGCCTAGCTGACAAATCGAATTCACTTTTACAGTATTTGACAGTCGGGAGATGTACTCATCCCTCACCCTCTACAGTCTGTTGGGAATAAAGCTCGCCAAATTCAGACGGCTAAAAAAGTTTGACACTTTTCCTGTCCGCGCTACTACGTGTGTATACCCAAACCGATCGAAGCCTTGTCGTTTTTCAATCTATATATGTCAATTCGAGTAAATTTCTACCCCTTCTCTCTCTCTCTCTCGCTCTTTGTGCACACGAAATTTAACCAAAATTCACCACCCTGAATATCTGAGCTTGATAAATTGAATAAATTGAAAAAAATTAATAAAACGTAAAAGACAATGACAATTATCGGAAATGAACGCCGGCAAATCACCCTTCGCGGATCGTGCTTTAGGTAAAAGCTCACAGCCAGTAAAACAGAGAGGGTTGTTTCACCCTGGGTATTCAGTGCTCGCTGTATTACCGGCTTGAAATATAAGCTTTTACCTTCAGCTGTGTATCGTATCGCCGAGTGTTGATTTCGAAGGATCAACTTCATCCCTTATTAGAAACAGGCTCTGCGGAGGCGTTATAAGATATATATCCATGGCTTAAGGTTGAAAAACCTCATATAATAAGTTTCCACGAAGCCTTGGCGAGTCTGCAGATGTCTGGCGATGCCAAAGTCCGGCTGTACAGACTCCAGTCGGAAGATCAATAAACGAAAAACCAGAGTAACGCCGTTCTATCTCCTTAAACCCATCATGGAACGAGCCATACGAAGGTAATTGGAGACGGCAAGTCTCCAGGACGATTGACCCTTCACGCGTCGAGGACCTGGCTTACCCTTAGACATGCCTACCCTTGATCCTCGGAGGGATTTTCCCTCTAATCTATTGGAATTGAAAAATCACCGAGCCCCTTATGGTTATTGGCTATACATATATTCAGTGTATGCATTAAGATTCGTAAAGCTAATCGCGTTTAGGATAATGAACAGAGATCTTAATGAATTCCCTAAATGTAACAAGAGATTGGAGTTTCCGATCTCGCTTTTGAACAATTGATAAGTTTTAGAAATGCGGGAATCCCCAACTCGCAAAAGCCTCAAAGTCTTTATGGTTAATCCTAAGCCGAGTAGTCCGTCACGAATCAGTTAATCTTTAGTCTGTCAAACAATCTGTGAATTAATTTAACTAAATTCAAACCTTGTATGGCGAAAAATATATATAAGTATACCTACAGACATATCATATACCCCGAGGGATAATTTGCCCAACTTGGGTAGTTATACACCTAGTTTTGGACGTATAGACAGTTTTAAAAGTTTAATTATACCCGAGCTGATAGTCCCAGCTGTCTCTCAATCCCTGACAACTAATACTGTGGATTTACACGCTATAGAGAGATTATGATAACATTGAAAAGTTTGCAAAATTCGCGAAATACCATCACCCTAGAAAAATTTCATAGCTTTAACTCTAGGTGCAACCCCTTACACATAGGATCGATAATATCCGTTTCACCATCTGCGTATATACGTACGTAGTACATACATACGTTGGTACTTTACTGTTTAAACGTATCACTGTGCTAGCCGGCTAGTTATAGTAGCTTGCCAACGCTCGTTGACTATCGATTTTTACCATATCGTTGGATTAAAACCACTCGCCTTAAACGTTAGTGGGGTACATGCATAAGCTGCGCTTCTAATTGTCTTCGTCGTCTCATTAATCGTGCGCTTAATAAAAATTGCGATTTTTTTTTTTTTTACTGTTCTGTTTTCTTTTCTTTTTCCCTTCTTTTGCGATTCATTTTCTCTTTCACTATTCACAGTATAACTTTGAATAGAGAAATGATAGGTTCGGACTATAGCGGACACCACAATGGTAGCCGTAGCAACGAACGCACATATTAGGTATATGTACACGTATATGTGTATCATACTTGGAGGATAAATTTTACTACACATATGACGACACCTATACGTGTAATATATGAATATAATAACATGACTGGGTATTACATATAACTAACTACTTATACATAGAATATAGATGTACACATACATCGATGATATTTCGCGATAGAATATTTATATATATGTACGTAGAAAGAACATCGAGCACAGGCACAAGCGCAAATCTGTCTTTATAAGGAGGTCGACTTTGCACGCGACGTCTGAACAAATTACTCGTCTATATATAAAGTATCATAATTGTATATATAATGGAATATTGGTATATGTATGTAGGTATAGAAAATAATTTCAAGTGGGTGTACGGAATGAAATAATTAATTACTTTTATTCATATCGCGTTATCTACGCGAACAGACGAATGTTCTTTTTTATTTTATTTTTTCTTCTTCTTTTTCCACCCTGTCTGAAATGGGGATTCTACCTATATATAAAAGTATCATATAGTTTTCGCCTTTGTGTCACGGTACAACGAATAATTGACGGTGTTATATTCGGCGTGGTAAAGTTCAGCGACCTGTTCGATGAAAATCGATCGCGTATCGGACTCCTTTTCGCGGTTTTCCCCCAGCTTTAGTAATCATTCACCGCTTCCTATTTTGCACAAGACATCGTATAACATCGATATGGTAATGGCGTAAAGAGACCGAGCTTTAGAGTAGAAGGATAAATTATTATTCGAAGGGGTTGAAGCGGTGATAATTAACGCCAAGGATCGGGATACTCGAGAGTTTTATCATTCTCCCTATTAGATACATACATATATCGGAGTATATATACATATATATATATATATATATATGTATGAGTATGAGTATGTACATAAATTACATAATCGATCGATTCTCGAACTCTGAGGGCGCAACACGTAATCCGCGTCAGCGTAAATTCAAACACACCCAGTTTTTGCGTGATTCTAATAATTTGTTGGGCATATACCATCCATATACCGCATATGTACATGGATATAGACACATGGACACATTACTAGGAGGAGAAAATTGAGCGAAATTATAAACCCGGAGAAGGTATTATAATTCGTTTACATAGGCCTTGGATATTTTATCGAGAATGCATTTATCGTCCTTGCGTGACCTTACACGACCTTTGACTTATCGCGCACGCGAAAAGCTCGTCGATGGCGAGACGAAAAAGAGAGAGAGAGAGAGAGAAAGTCGGGAATAAAAAGAAACGATTTAAGGATATTTCGGAAAAAATTCTCACCCCCATTCTTCGAGTCTTCTTTAGCCTCTTCTGCAGCCGGCTGAACGCTTTCCTTGCTCGTGTTACATCCCATCTTGGTTGCAGTTGCGGTTATCTTCTATTATTATTATTATTTTTCTTAGTTGTTAATTGTTAATTGTTAATTCTGGTTCCTCGCACTTTTCATTAATTGATATTTAATCTACGTCGATTTATCAATATCAAGTTTATTTTATTTATCGCGTTTTATTAACATTAGACAATATCTACAGGTATTGCTTATGCGACGGCGCGTACGTCTGAGCTTTTACCGGTATATAATAAAAGATATATAACTATATATATGTATATATACGAGATATAATATTTTAATATTTATCTTGTTTTATCGCGTTTCGCACATATATGTAAACGCTGAATAATTTATAGTGACAAAAAAATATTACTGTATCATCGTTTACATACAATCGTCTTTATATACCTATAATATTAAATATTACAATTATATACCTGAGACGGACCTGTATACAATAAATATAACGCTGCACTTTTATCACTGCAGCTTATATAATATATATATATATTACATTAAATTAATAGCGAATATATAATTTAATTCTTAGTGCAAATTTTTTGTCTCTCGCTTGTCTCCCCTTTCTCATCCCTTTTCTTCTGATTTCTTTCTTTCTTTCTTTCCTCTATATAGTATAAGAAAGCTTGATTATTCGGCAAGATAAAAAAATAAATAAACTTATATCATACACGCGAAGTATAGATATTATATATCATATATATATATACATATATATCGATAAAAAAAATTCCTATTATATTTTTTGTGATTTTTGTGCAAAATTTTTTGTTCGTCTCTCGTTTCAATTCTTCTTTGTACACGGACGTTTTTCTTTTTCTTCTCCTTCTTCTTTATATTAATTTTTATATATATGTGATAGCAATTTTTTTCTTTCTTTGCTAATATAATAAATTGTTGCGTTTTATATAATGATTATAATATCGGACCGATAAACCACCGTCGATATATTATATCTATGTAAGGTGTTCAAACTATATACGTTAAAGGCGTTTTTAAATTTTTGTCAAAATTTATGTTATTTTGGGACTACGATATATTGGCTAAGTCTACGCTACTCTTTCGGGATCGACATGGAGCGTATATCCCGTCGACGGCGCGGGGCGTACTGACGACCCTGCCCTTGCGTCGCGACGGCGTGCGTCGATATATACAACGACGATACTTGAGTCGGTTCGTTCGTTCGTTCGTTCGTTCGTTCGTTCGTTCGAGGTCTAACTCGAATGAACGGATCGAATCGGGTTCGTGTTCTCCGGAACCCTTAAACCACCAACGATAACGAAAACTAGAACGAGAAACCGAACAACGACTATGAAAATGAAAAAGGAAAAAAATCAAATAACACTACACTACCCCTTTATTCATTCATTCATATATATAGAAGATTTTATCGACTTTTATTATCTCGGATAACTTCCACGTCTCTATATAGACGCATGTAGACGTATATCCATACCTATACCTGCTTATGTACTATAGTAAATGAATATACAAATCACAGGATTAATGATAAGCTTTCATTGTTACCTATAACTTCATACTTGGCCTTTTACTCAGATCGTGCAAGGCACAATCAGTATCGGAGTTCAGTACTGCAGGTGTATATAATTCAGCTTGTGAAGGCCGCATTGTTCATTTTTCTATATGTATTGTTATCCTAGTTCCTATTGTCGTAGTCACGAATAATACGAATTTTATAGCTATTCATTGATTCAAAGGATTAGCCATGGGGTTATCAAATATATTGATATTCTATTCGCACGACTGACAATATACATAAAAATTGAAAAAATAAAAAAGAATGAAATTTTCGCAAATTCAATCACGATACGTTAAAAAGCGAAACTCTTCGCGAATCTGAATACGATTTCTCTCGCGATAAGTACAATCGTCGAGGATGAAAATTTCTACTGATAGTTTCAAATTTTTGAAATTTTACGAAAAACCGTTTTTCTGTATACCTATACCTTCGGCGGATAAAAGCTCGATTAAGGATCAGTAAGAGCGCGGGATAAATTCAAATTGAAATATAATACCATAGCGCCATCCGTGTATACCGTATGAACTAATTCTGTCTACCTTGATGTAGGCTTATGAAAAAAACGCAATCCAAATTCGAGTAAAATTAATGATCTCATAAATTCTGATATCAAGAATAAACCCGATTTTATGATTTATAGAAAAATTAATCATCACTTTCGACCTACGTTACGTTATGTATGAAAATTCTGCTGATATGTAATCATGCATACATCATCTGTACAAACATAAACTTACCTGTAAATTTCTGATGCTGTTTACCGATTGGTTGAAACGCTCAGGTAGCCTCGTACCTTTTCATTTCAATTGGTGAACGCCATACCTATACATCGAAGAATCGTTGATATAGAGTGAAAATAAGTAGTAGGGAGCGAAAGTGAACTGGACACCAAGAATGGGCAGGAATAGGCAAGGTCGCGGGTGTAACCGCGGAGCATCATCGTCGAGATCTTCAGGACTAGGTTGTCAAAGTTTAGTGATTTCGACGCGGCGTTAAGATGTGTGAAAAATTTTCTACTCTTATTACCGGGCCTCGGAAAACTATTTGAAAAAGGCTAAAAGCTGAAAAAGTTAGAGAAACTAAATACACCCACGTCGTGTTATAAAACAGATATATGTAAAAGGTTGTTAACGAAATACCAGTTTCCCCCCCAGCAATGACGCAACGTCCGTTATTATACGTCTTTGAAATAAAAAAATAAAACATTGTTAAAATCGTACGCGTCGCGACGCCCAAAGTATAACAAGTTAAAAGATCTTCGTTTTTGTGTTATAAATAACGATAAAATAGTTGAGTCCTGGGTAAAAATATATTAAGATTTTAGACCGAGGATACATCACACCTTTGTTAGAAAAAAAATAAAAATACTTTCTAATTGATGAAGTGTGCGATGGGTGAGGCTGTCTGATGTTTATAGTGTTACGTTATAGTATCGAGTACAACACCTGTTGCTGAATCCTAAGGTCCTTAACAAAGGTTTAATTATGACGCGTAAACTTAGCAAGTTTTTAATACTCTTCGACAATACAAATCTCCTCTATTTTCCTGGACATTTTTTATCGGGGAGAGTTCTGATCGAGCTTGACGACGAGGCTTAGTAAGTTTTGGTGATAATTAATCATAATCGATATCATTTTATTGGTTTAATTATAACCAATTCGAGAAAGTAAGAGCTGTGACGATAATTAACGATCAAAATATATATTCAGAATCCGGTTTTTACGTGCCACTAGATATGCTAATATCTCATAAAATAGCGGATGCATAAAACATTCGTTAACATCCTACTTTCCGATCCAAAAACAACTCTTTTATTCAACAGTGTTTCTGGCCTACATTTTCACGTCGTGGGCGAGGGTGTAGTCCGGGTACGTAGTCAACGTGCCGAACGTGTCTACGATAAGGAAAACTACATCGATTTTCGAATGAGACTTTTGGGAGAGCCAGGCGAGCTTTTCAATTTTTCAAATTCATTCATTCATTCATATATTCATTAACCGATTCATTAATCAACATAAACTTTTTACAGGAGAAGGTCCTTCCCTCTTGTCTCCAGGGATTCACAGTTTTCCTTTCAAGCTTGGCCTTCCTCTTGGCCTGCCTTCTACTTTCCTTGGAAAACACGGATGGGTTCAATACTTTTGTAAAGCAGCCCTGAGAGAACCAGGCGGTTTGACTCACAAAAACCAGCAGGTTTTCATCGTCATGAATCCGATAGATCTGAATCTGGAACCTCCGATACTAGCGGTAAGGACAGATCCCAGTTTACTCGAAAAAATTTCATCCCCTTTTCTATGAAAACCGATTTCCAATATCTCCGCGCTTGCAGCAGCCGGCTAGACTCGAGGTAGAGCAACGTGTCGGGGTTTCCTGCGTTTCAGGAGGTCCTGTATTTTGCAGGGTGAGTTTAGACCGTGGTGGCTACGTGCCTGGAGAAACGATCGGGATCTCAGCCACAGTTAGCAATCGCAGCAAGGTATGGATGCTCGAAACGTTATTAAAGAAAAATGAAAAGAAAAAATTATGAATCTGTAAATTTCTTGAATTTTAAAGCCAAGAATTCTAAAAAAATAAGGATTAAAGAGCCCCTATTAATGTCCAGGTAACGATGAAGTCGACAAAGGCGTCGCTCACAGAGACAATTCAGTACATGTGTCGGGGAAAAGTATTAGCAAGTGAAACGAGAGAATTGGCGAGTGTTTCCAGGGGTAAAATCCGTCCTGGAGATGGCGAAGAGTGGTTAAACGAACAGATGTACGTTCCTCCACTGCCACCGACTAATCTTCGAGGATGTCATCTGATAAACATTCTCTACCACGTATACGTAAGCAATTTTAACGAGTCTGAGATAGTTTTCTAAAAAGACTTTCGCCTTTAGCCTAAGGTGATTCCTCAACTTTCTTATCGTTCTTTTTATTTTAGTTCGTTATCACTCCGAAGAGTCTCGACAAAGAAATAAAACTCCAGATTCCCATAGTGCTTGCGACTTATCCTCTCAGACCAGAAGGAGCTCCGGCAGGAACTGCACCCTCGAAAAGAGGCGCACACTACCCTTCTACTCTTCCAATTTTCAGGCCCTGGTTAGACGACAAGGCATTCGACGTCCAGGAGTGAAATTTCGTGGATAATATAATCCGTTTTCTTCGTTCTTTAAATCGCCATATTAATTTTATTTAATATTATCGATTTGGCTCCAGCAGGGTGAGATATACGCTGTGAATAATCGATACGTAATAAATCTCGATAGATAATTTCATAGATTAATAACGAATAATATTTAATATATGTAATATAGTTTTATAATGAAAAAAATGTTCACAGATATATATAATAAAATAAATTAAATTCAACTACTCCCCATTTCTTCTCGTAACTTTTCCAAAACATTTTCCACAGTTGTTCCACACACAACGACTGTCTTCTGACGACTCTTCGACCCCTGAATAATGTTACAGTTAATTATAATCAGAGATTATCACAAAGTATAATTTTGTTTTATTTCAATTATTCAAATATTTAATCGCATTTTTACCCACCCTATCCAAAGAAACGTCGGATTTTCTCGCCCCTAATACCGCTGCTATGTATTTCACTAACTCTGTGTTAGCTTCGCCTTCGACTGGCGGTGCTGATATAGCGATTCCTACACTATCGTCGGAGATGTCTTTGACGATGGGTCAATAAATGTAAAAAAGAAAAAAAAAAATTAGAAATTTATTAACAAATTGGAAAAATGAAACATAGTGAATGATAAAGAGACGATTATTCATACCTGTTACATTATTGTGTTTGGCTCCAGGTTTTGCTTGAATCTTAATAGTCACGTGACCATTTTTGTCCAGAGCAACTGGACAAGACGGTACATCCTGCAACAATGAGTTCACTCGAATTAATTTTTTTTAACATTCAAATTGTAATTAGTGTCAATGTTGTATTAGAAAATCATTTTCTTCTCTTTTCCTTAATTTTAAAACGAATTTATTATATATAGTTAGACTTCATAGTATGTATACTAGGGTATATACCTATATCTATGTATATACATATACCTATGTATACATAGTATGTATTTCTAGTAACTTTTCGCGCCGTAGTTTGTAGAACGTGTTGCGCATTGTTATCGAACGACTGAGGCCGAGGTTTTGGGTTCAAGAAGGTGATATTGAGCTCCGAAATGTTGTATTTATTTCACAGATGATATTAGAGTAGAATAATTGATATATTTGTGTAATTTTCGAAGAGTCTGGTAAGTCAGGAAAATTAAAAAACCGATACTTACTCCAGTTTTTTCAGTATTTTTTCCCTTTCCATTTTTTTTCTTCGATACTTGCTTAGACATTGTTTTTAAGGAGACAGTTTCCACTTGTAGCACTTTAGGTTTAAGTAGATTTGAAGCTAATCTGACCATTGCATCCCTTGACATCAACCCCCGATACTTATTAAACGGAGTTTATTTATTTTTATTGCAAATTATTTCTACTCCGATATACAGTCCATATTATACTTTTATTTCTCACTGTCAGAATTCAATACCAACCGTTCACCCACGCGGTATAGAGTACCCCCAAGCAACCCCAGGGTTGCCAACATAGGGGTTTGAAAATATTCCCCTTAGCGCTAAGTTCAAATGGCTAAAATAGACAGACATTGGTATTATTTTTTGAAAATGTAATTTTGCAAAGAAAAAAAGTAAATCTCTTTACGTTATGCGATAAACTACTATGTCTCGATCTAATCAATCATTCATTTCTAGGTAGAAGGAATTTTTTTAATCTCCTCCTCCTCGAATATAGAAATGCCGAAAAAATTCGTCGGGGAAAACAGCAAGGCTGTTGCAGCTAGAGCTCGAAAAGCAGCTGTAAAGGAAGCCGAATCTTCGAAGAAGGTCCAAGATGCTGAGGACAAGGCGTGGCAAGATGATGACAAGCAGCTCCAAAAAAGAAAACAGAAACAGGTATGAACAGAGTTTGGAAAAAATTGGATTTTTTTGAACAGACAAATTTCGGTATAATTCTCCCTATTTTTCATTTTCTCTCGCTATTCCATTCTGTACCCTGTTTTATCTGCGTTTTGTGTTTTTTTAAACATTACTGTTACATCGAGATCCAGAAGACTTGAGAAAATGGGAAAACCGATTAATATCTGGAGTCTTCAGTCTGGAGAGAATAATCCCAATCCTGCAATTCGATCGTATAATAATTTTTGTCTAATTCGCATTACCTTTCATTCGACAGGAAGAGATAGAGAAAAAACGCCTACAGCAGCTAGAAAAAAAAGCTGAAGCCAAGGCTCTTCTCGAAAAGGAAATGTCGAGTATAAAGGTGGGCGGAAAACAGCCGGCATCTAAATTAACTAGAGCTGAAATCCAAGCAGAGACTGAAAGACGAAATCAAGTTGCACAAAAGAAGAAAGAAGAGGAAGAGGTACCCTTGGAAGAAAATATAAATCGAATAGTATTGGAGGGTGATACAGCACACGGTATAGACGAGGCTCTATCGGTTCTTGGGTGAGTGATGATGGACCATTATTCTTCTTTCTATTTTCTCAAATTGGAAAACGTATCGATGATTATAATTATTGTTCTTCCAGTGTGAAGGATTCGGAGATGGATCGTCATCCTGAGAAACGATTGAAGGCAGCTTACACTTCTTTCGAAGAACGTACCATGCCGTTGATCAAAGAACAGAATCCGACATTACGACTTAGCCAGCTGAAACAAATCTTGAGAAAAGAGTGGATGAAGTCGCCGGATAATCCTCTGAATCAAAGACTGCAGAAATGAATAGAGAAAGAAAAATGAGAAGAAAAAAAAAAAACAGAAATGGGTCTGATACGCATCGATGTAATGATTATATATGAAAATACGTTTTTATTGTAAATGAATAATAAATTATGCTTCGGAAAGATATTAAAATACAATTCAAACAACGTCGTAGTGATTAATGATCTTTGGTATAACATTTCCTACTCCAAAATCCTCCGATAGCCTCCAATAATTATTAGCAACAATAATAACAACAACAAAAATAACATCGTCAACAATTAACGCCTCTTATCACTCTACACCAAAATCGCGATCTTGGTATTAAAAATTTCTACCACTTTTTGTTTTTCCATAAATCGATGAAGCAGTGTATCATGTGGTTCAATTGATCAGGACAGTCCATCATCGGGTTATGCCCTGCCGATGGCAGGGCTTCCAGAAAGGCCTTGACCATGGTCTAAAAGAGATTAAAATCACGATAAAATAAATTCAAATTAAGATAAAGAAGCCTCGAAACACTTACCCTTTCCATTTGACACTCCTGAACAAGGGAAACCTCGTTATCTCTAAGCCCATGAACGAGAAGGGTAGGCGTGCAGATTCTTCTGTAAAGAGTATACTCTCCTTCGGGCCACTCCATGCCATCCAAAACGTATTTCATATGTGATGGTCGTTGCTCAGGGGGTTCAGACCCGCAATAAGGATGCTGACGTCCTCTAGGGGAGTACATAACTTCTCTACGAAGACCGCAGACTAAAAGAGGAGCAACTACAGCTCGTAAACAGCAGTGTGCAGCACCCTCTGCACTCGGACGTGCCAGGGGTGTTGGACCACCACCAGAAATCAGGACTAGCTGATGAATACAGTGGTCGTATTTGCAGGCCAAAGCAGCGGCGAAACTGCATCTGTAATGAATAGAAATGTTCGTTGTTGATGAATATTTTTTTTCGGATTTGGAAAAGGGATGAGAAATATAATGCTTACCCGTAGTTGTGAGCTACTATGACGCACTTTTGTCCAGGCCTAAAAGCGTAGTGATGAAGAAGGACCTCGAGGTCCTTAAAGAGTTTGTTGAAGTGGTAATCTCCGGCTCGATCAGGAGCGGAGCTCAATCCATGACCCAGCATGTCGGGTGCGATGCAGGGATAGCCAAGGTTTGAGAAATACTTTAATTGGAGTTCGAAGACGTCAGCGCTGGACCCGAATCCATGGAGGAAAATAATTGTCGGTTTTCTGTTCCTTCGGAAGAGTACGAGGTCTCTTGGACTCTCTGCGTAGCCTGAGGAACACGAGTCTTGTTCGGAATCGAAATTTTTACGATTCTCAGAGGTACATTCAGCGTGTCTCAACCCCTTGATGTCATCTTGTGGTCTTCCAAAGGGATCGACGCGCTCCTTCGACTTTGAGACAGAAGATGAATCTACTGAACAAGCCTTTCGTCGTAGCTGCACATCCTCATTCGAAGATTTATTATCAAATTCTAATCGAAGTTTGTCGAATTTTGGATCGGCTCTGGCTTCGTCGAGGGTATCGACATCGTTGGGATCCGTTACTGGATCGGTTTTAATCTCCTCTTTTGATTTTTCCTTTTCCTCCTTTTCGACCGATTCTTCGCGACTTGTTGTTCCCTCGGGAATTTTAAAGTCTTCCCAGCTTTTCCGTAGGCGCGTACGTCCCAGTTTAGCGTCTATAATTTCCATAAGAGATTCCTCGAGACTAGGTTCCTGGTCCGGTTGAAATTCTACGGTCTCCACACTGTTTATACCCGAATCTACACAGTCTAGCTGATCCAGGAGACATCGGGCAGAATTTTTCCCAACTGGTCGATTCAGATAAAATTCTAAGGCGTCTGGGTCGTTGGAGGAACCGAGAAAAGCCGAGTTTTCATAGCCTATAACTCTGGCTCCCACTTCTTCATTTTTACTACTTTCTTTCCGTCGCGTTGATTTCCTATTAACCGCGTTTTCTCTACCATGAAAAGCGAAGTTTATATTAACAAACGCGTCGGCATTTTCCTCGCCGTTTTCAGCGGTGGTACCATTTTCAAGAGACTTTGAATTCTCGTCGCTTACGGAAACGCAGTTATCCCTGCGTCCAAGTTTCTCGGCATCCGCAACGAATTTTACAGAATCGGTTAGGATCTCCTGGAGAAGATCGTTAATGTATCTTTCCAGGTCCTGGATGATCTTGTTCTTAACTATCTTCTCCTCTCCGCCGACGCTCGTCTTCTTTGGCTCGTTTACGACCGGTATTAAATTGTCGAAATTGATAGCAACCGTTCTCTCAATCTCTTCGATATCCTGTCCGTTCCTCTCCGCCTCGCAGAGGCTGTTTCTAATCCTGTTAATTTCCGCTGATATGATCTGTTCCTCGGTGGAACTGAGTCTCGCAGATTGTCTGAACGAGCATCTACAGTTTCCGGAAGGGTGAGGCCTCTTCGACCAACGGGTGAAAAAATTATCGTTGACAGATTCTGGCCTGTCGTTATTAGCTTCATAAAACCACCTCCCCCTCAAAGGTGGTTTCAGAACCCTCAACGTCCGTCTCTGTCCGACGATGAAGAAGTCACAATGCGGAAGTTCGACTTTAGCGGGATCGACACGTCCGTGGTTTCTGAGATAGGCAAAGCATCTTCTGTACCATGACGGGCCGCTGGTATCCGTCGCCGACGTAGATATTGACGGTTTTATTTTACTCCCTTCCTGCATCACGTTTCGCTTGTATATAAACTTATATATCAAGCGCTAAAGCGGGTGTTGGATAAAATAGTTGATCCGTGTTATATATCGTCAACCGCCTACGCGTAACTTCCGACGACGATGATCGTCGACGAGTTTTCGCCAATCGGTGTAGGTCGTATCCCAACTCGACGCATGCTCGGCAGCTCGTGACGCGATCACAGTACGTAATATACAACGAGAAAATTTCGTTTAAAGAGAAGGAGAAACGAGCGTCGTCACCACTTTGCGAGGAAAGCTTAAAACCGTCGATGATATTTCCGTTATCCAATATAATACAATGAAATAAATACAACGACTATATCGTATATGATGCGTTCGTCTGCACAGCTGTAATTAATGATGAAAACTTTTCTTACAAAGCCTTCAGCTCGCTGAAGCGAATAGCGTTTCAAAATATCTCTTCGACTTTCTTCTACAAATAAAACCGCGTTATATCAATTTAATGATCAAGACTTTGCGGGTACGATAACGGAGCGTAGTTTCTGTCTCGTTTAAAGCGCGTGGCTCAACTGTGTCCGGTATTCTTTGGCTGATCGTAGTCAGTAATAAAGAGTAAAAATTAGGCACGATTGACACTGGCGTTTAGGTCACGGCGGCCATAGCACGGCCATAAGCACGAGCACAGCACCGCAGACCATAGCGCGGGCTGCGTCTCAATACTGAACGCAGTGCGCCGAGGGCCCCTCTGGGTCCCGTTACTTTTCTACACCGTCTATACTCGGTCGATTTTAAGAATGGACTTTAAGTCAAAGCTAAGAAACGGTTTAATGAGATTGAACAAACTTGATTAAACTGAATTTATCTTAACTATATCAACGCATGTGGATATCCAGACACGCACGCAATCACCTGGAATTTTCTTTATCTTATACCTTCCATACACCAAGAAATTGCGTAACCTTATATACGTATAGTTGATATTATAATACAGCAAGTGGTATTTTAGCTCGTTAGATATACAAATATCGATGTCATTCTCTGCAGCCGTTATAGCAGCCTAATAAGTACAACCATCGCTAAAATAATGATACTTGGACGTGAACGCATTTCGTTATTTGTTCCACACAGTCTGTGTCATCGGTGTTAACCGCAATACCCGCAACGTATGCTTCACAGTTATGCCAGGCTCCTATAACACGCACGTGTCCAGCAGTTTAATAATTACAATAAAATATAGGACGTCCCTTTTCGGAGCTTGAAATTACCTGAACAAAAAAAAAGGGAATAAGAATGAGAAAATTGTATGAAAATTTTTACATGTAGATAATTGTTTGTGCATCGTACACACAGACTCTGTTTCGCGACTTGGCGAAGAGAATTTTCTTATCTGATTACACCATCGTATGGTGATACCATGGTACACCTACCTATGGGCGTAGGTGAAGTTCAAACAGCGCTCCACTTAGTCGTAAAGTTACAAGCAATTATTCACGGATGTCGTGGTCGGTGCGAGTGCGAGTGCGAGTGCGAGTGCATCGCCCTATCTCAGGTTCTACACGAAATGTGATAAGCTTTTTACAGACCGAGGATGGATTGGTTTGTTTGCACTGTTTCTTGCTATATAAAGAGGGGTTCGTGGCCCGGGATGATACGCGTGTAGTCTGCCGAAGTGTTCATTTAGAAAGATGAAGTTCTTAATCACAGTTATTTCCATCCTCGTAATTATAATTGCTCACAGCTCATCAGCCGAACACCGAAACTCTACTGGATCTGTGCTGAACGATGAACCGGAAAAACATTCGAGATTTGAAAGCTCGATTTGTCCTCACAAGGACTACAGGTCTTACGTAAAGTGTTTGCAGAATCATAGAAGACGAGAGGCACAATCACAGCCGCAGGCGACTAGTAAATATCATTACGAATTGATTCGAGTTTAGGATCCCCCAGGTAGTGGAAAACTGTTTAATACTTCGAAACAGTCCAAATTCTCTCCCCAACAGGTAGAGGAAGTATTGGTGGTGGTACAAACTGCATGGACGAGTGTGAGCGAGAGTCATGCAGGCATCAGAGCAATGGTCCTTGTACAGAAGTCTGCTACGACCGTTGCCTTAAGAAGACAAAGGAAATACATCACAGGATCACCGAGTACGAGACCACATGTGGGGAAGGAGAGAACTGCGACAACACCGGAGAGTCAGGCCTGGTACAAGGACCCCCTGCGATTGCTAATCTCACAACTAGTATCGACATTCGAAACTATGTTAACAACACTAACGTGATATTGCACACCAATCCTAAGAACGACGAGGGTGACCGAGATCGAGGGGATCGAAGGGATCATGATCATAATAGAGGACGAAATAATTCTTGTAGAACTGGACAACCTGGGTGTGAAGAAACCGGGATTGACGGTACGCGAATACCTTTTTCGCCATTTCATATTGTTCATGGTCTATTATGTAGCTCATCTTATTTTTTCTTTCTCTGTAGATCGAAATCGTGAATTAGGACCACCACGTGTACCACAGCCAGGATTTCAACCGTGGTATCCTACCCCAAGCCTGACTTTGATTCCGCAAATCCAGATGGTTCCCCAGGTTACTTTTAGTCTTGGTATCGGACCTGGTGTTGGATTCGGTTCGTTCGGTGGTGGCTGTGCTTATGCCAGCATTTGGTTATGCCTTTCACAACAGCAACAACAACAACAACAGCAACAGCAGCCACAGGTAATCCAATTCTTAATTTCCTAGCACTCATCGAACGTTGAAGTTTTTCATTATTTTCCGTTTTTATAAAACAGGTTCGAGAATGTTCGGGATGTGTGCAGCCGTACCCTTACTCACGAGGAAAATGTGATCCTTCGTGCTAATGAGACTGAGGATTTCTACTCAGAGCTTGATAATATTGAGTAAACATTGTCTTCGGGATGGCTTAAAAAAAATCTTTATTATCTACACGTATGTTAAGTTACTTTAGTTTGCGAATGTATCAATAAAATATGAGATTTGATAAAGATATACCGGGTCTGTAAATATTCTGTCCTGTTCAACAGAGATTTTTATTAAATATAGTATACTACAAGAACTACCGATCCGATGTGATCTTGCGAATTGGCTCTAGTTTCGTACTACATAGTCAATGTAGGTAATATCCTACTCAAGGATGTCCCTAAATTGGAACAAGACCGTTAGGTAGGCTAACGTAATATTGAATGCAGTACTGACTAGACCTAAGTCGAGTTTTACAGATCCAGCTAGCGCCGGTTTTGGAGCCTGAAAATAAACCGTATCCATCAATCGTTGAAACTCAATACGTGATGTCGATGAATGTTGAGGCGTCAGGGCACAGATCTTTCCAGCAAACTATAGAATAATGAAAAGTAGAGTAGATACAGAACTGAAATCGGTTCTCGCCCACTGTATATCGATTAGCAAAGATAGTGTGGTAACCGGAAATAAAATCTCACCTGAGAACCTCCAGCTGTAGTTATCTTTTGCCCGGCGTCACAGATCATCACGATCAGTAACATAAAGCGTATCAACGAATTGACGAGTATAGAAAGACGAAGGGGCGACGCAATTCCAACGGAAATTAACACTGCTCAAAGATAGAAAGATATTAGAAAAACTTCGGGGATCATGTGACCCCGTGTAATTACGCACCTAAGACCCAGTACATGTCGTAGACCATGTGAATGTAGGAGTAGAAGCAAGTGATTATGGTCACCATATTCGTAGATTTCTCAAAGCTCGTCGTTAGTGATACGATCTTCGAGTAAAGCAGCCTGCATTTTCGAATATCGGTGGCGTTGGCTCGTCTACACGAGCACATCATCTGTAACCATAGAAGAATGAAGATATAGTATCAGTAAATGAAATAAGATTTCCGATAATCGTAATTTAATTACCGTGGTAAAATTATCGCCAAGTTCTCGAAAGGCAGTGGCGATCAGTCTAGCTTGAATATGCCACAATGCAACAACGGAGTTAAACTCCATGCATGCGTGGAAGTGGGCCACGGTACCGGAAACCGTAAGAATTTTGGATAGTAAAAGTTGGAAGTAGAATGAAATCGACTGGATGATAGTGTAGCACAAAAGAACTCGATTTGTTAGCTTCAAGTATGGAAAACGAAGAGGTTTTCCTGTAAACGTAAGAAATTCCTCCTCGACAATTTTCCAGCCTTCGAAATAAACCGCTAATGATTTGCTTGAGATGATCCCTAGAATCGGTATCAGTATGTTGCGCCAAATTACTATAACCATGAAAGAGGTGCCGATGTCGAACTAAAAAAAAAGCGAAAACGGTACAGAGGGTTGAAGTAAAAACTTAAATTTAAGATAAAGTAATTCTCACCTTAGATCCAGAGAGGAGGCACTTAATCGCCGGTACAGCTGACAAAATAACGATTGAGCAGATCCCGAAGTAAAAAAGAATAGCATAGGTGGTTTCAACTGAAAGCCAAGAGAAGGTGTAGCGGTTTTTCCTGATAGATATTGGGTAGATACCGATCACTCGAAGAAGTATGAGTATCGGTTTGCTTATAGTCCCAAAGTTCATCCCAGTTTCGGTATTATTCGTAGCGTTAGACATTGACGATTCTTTATTTTACAATTTTTCGTATCCGCAATGACTTTCAGGCAGCCTGACATCAATGAACAAGAACCCGTCCAGTTCGTATGAATAAATGTAGTGGCTATAATTTCTCGCAGTGAGAATATTTGACGAGGTATATAGCAATTATTATTATTCACGGCTGTTTGCTTATTATCGAGAACCGATTTTCTGCGTGAAGGTTTATGGCGACTAAAATAGGGGTTCGAATAGCCGAGTATTTCAATTAATTTGCCTCCAATTTCAATAGGAACAAATTACATAGGGCTAAAACTACCCGCTTTGGTACTCGAAAGCTCCATACGTTGTTAACGCGAGTTAAATTACAATATTTCGATAAGTTGTGCTGTCGAAAAATAATCATAAATATAAGGATAAGAATGATGAGCTTTTAAAGTCAAGCTTTTTCAACGCCTGGGTTCTGGTTACTGGCGATACCGAACCGACATGGGCTTGCCGATTTCCAAAAGAACAAGACGAAAAAAATACTCTCTAATATGCCAGATTGGTGTATTTCGAATCGATGTTTCGATCGCAGCATTGAAAATTTTCCGATAAATTGACGACGTTCTGCACCGTCTAGGACAGACTGGCTATAAATTTTCGTAGTTAACGTTCAAATAGCGTAACGTGGATGAACAAGAAAGAACCATAGCCGCGTTAATATTTCCCCGAACTAAATTATGAGGTATGACAATTACCATGTCACGCTGTTTCACTTCGATACGTTTTACTTTTACCTCTAATTTACCTAATCTAAAGCCGATTTTCTGTGCTTGTTACCTCATGGAAAATAAAATAGGAATTTGACAATGAAGTATATGTAAATCCTTGTTAAACGACGTATTAGGGTTGAATTTGCATCCATTAGCCGAACATTTCAACCGTAAGAAATAATTGTATGGTGCTAAGGTGTAAAATTCTTGCTACATTGCTAATGTGAATTAAATGTCGATTTCACTAAGTATTTCTGTTCGAAGAATAATTATAATCAAAATCGT
Source organism: Tenthredo notha (assembly GCA_914767705.2). NCBI lineage: Eukaryota > Metazoa > Arthropoda > Insecta > Hymenoptera > Tenthredinidae > Tenthredo > Tenthredo notha. The sequence goes on from OU611917.1 coordinate 7,924,425, forward strand.
ACGGGTGATACCTATATCCATAAAGCTTTGAGGATTTTGTCGAGTGTTCTATTGCCAGCGAATTGAACTGTAGATCTGAGAAACATCAATCGGTAACTAACTGGTAGATATCGAACCGAGCCGATTGTCGGTCTTTGTAAAGTGGATATCGGTTACTAAAGAAGGTGGTGATCGAAAATCGGTTCTCACCTGAGATCCTCCATGGCTGAGACTAGTTTCCCCCCCTTCAATAGCGATTTTCAGGACTATAGAACATTACAGGTAAACAGGAACACGCAGATAGAGAATAAATCTACAGCCAACTGGTGAAAAGGATCACCGATCATGAATCGAAAGTTATCAGAGAGTCCATATCCGAATCGATAGTGATGAAAAAATAAGTAATATAGTCTTTTGTGATGCCGTATGTCTATCGATTGCACTTGGCTGCACCAGAGCCGTTCGAACTAAACTCTGAACTCAGATATCGGTTCTTAAATTTTTGACGATAGGAGAAACTGCCGATTTATTAATCACCTGGTGATATATTTAGCGGTCAGTTTTTCCCGAACCGATTCCGAACGTTTCACCTGTCGGCGATTATTATGGGGATCTGAATTTTTCCCTTTGTCTAGGATCATCGAGCGAAGGGTAAAACAGGTGCATCTGAGGACGTACCGTGATTAAGGACCTCGCAGACTATCTATGGCCCAATTTCGCCAGGCATATAGCAACACCCTGGACACGGTTCAGGCTAGATGAGAAAGCGAAAGCAGGCTTCTCCTTCTCCATCCTCTTCGTGGCGTGGGAACGTGATCGACGAGACTCCTTCGGTCTTCAAATGCTCCTGCCCACGAGTTAGCTGTGTGGCAGTGAATACGATTATGTATAAACGAGTATATATTTTACATATAGCATAGTTGAACAATGAAGTATGTAGCTCCTCGCCCACTTATAAAATCAGACTTAAATTCATTTGGCTGAAATTTGAACAGGAAGAAATTATTCAGGACAGACGTAGCTAATCGTTCGACTATTTACTGGCTGCTGATATCCAACACGAATCAAATGTCAATTTTCGTGTATTCTATCGTCTGAAAAATCGGCAAAAGCTAATCATCGTTTTTCTTTGTTAAAATGGAGTTAGAAACGTTTTTTAATTTACTAAACGTCAAACGGTGTGCGTGAGGTATAATTATTTACCCAAATGACAAATGCCCGATAATTAAACAGGTCCATATACCTAATTACACAAAAAAAAAGACAAAATATGAAAAGAAATCGACTATATGATAGACAAATGTCCTAGTGGCAGAATGGGTACTTCCATACATGCTTAAAGGCAATTAAGTCAAGTGGTAGCGATAAACTATTGAGCCTAGTTCTTCCCACGTACGAACTCTGAGGCTTAAGAATCTGCGGGATCAATTCCGAAAATGGTTCTCCAGCGATCCTTGCGCGTGTTCTTCGGTGTCCTTGGACCGTTTAGAGCTTATGGCCTCGTAGTTTTGTCTGCGTCTTAGAATAAAGTATAATTTTTTTTTCTTCCCTTTATCACATCTGAACTCCGTTACTTCCAGCAGGGTAACGCACTCCTACGGGTTGCAACCGTTTCCGTATTAGATACACGTCGAAGAACATATCGGTGAAGTAGTGAGGCCCCTCTCAAGTTCCGGGCGGATATTAAATTCTCACGCATCACTGGCCGAACAAGAACTAACCTTCGACCTCCCGCGGGAGTTGCAACCCTTACGGCATGTGGCACGCGCCCTGGAAGGCCTCACCTAGTGCTAGTCTCACCTCCTGGACATGAGAAAAAATGGAAAAAAAAAAATTCGAAGCTAGAGGTAAAAAATAATTAGGACCGGAAGGCAGCCGGGTTTGCTGGCCCGTGAAAAACTGGCCCCCTTGACGATGTCGTGAATACAGTATACCTACATGGTGAAGCATATCTTATACTTTCATGACTCGATCTGCTGTGCAAAATTCATAACTATACAATAAAAGCTAACGAAACAGATCGTAGCCTTAGATATACCTATAGGCGACGGTTGGTGAGGTGCTGCAGGAAATACATGAAAAATATTGGTAAATCGACGCTGACGAGGTACTATTGATACTCAATCAAAGAAAATTTGAAGAAGACACGGTGTAACTGCTTATTCGATATTGTAAGCGTTTCTTATGTTAGAGAGACTATGAGCACGTGGAAGAGCTCATGTATGGGTCGAAGTCAAACGCTTCAAGAGGCACGCCGCATTGACCGTTGCTCGTTGACCACCAAGGAGTGAAAAGAATAAAGGAAAGAAGAAGGAGGAGAAGGAAAGAATAAAGAAAAAAAAAGGGCATGGGTAAATATAGGTAATTCAGGATCCAACCGAGACCCGAACGAAGCATATGTCGCTGTCTTTAACGCGGACAGTTCCTATGAGGAAATAAAGGGAGGGTGCTGTGCATGTCGTATTACATGTGTAGAAAATTTACCTTCATTTGCTTTCTGCGTATACCTGGGAAAAGTATATTTTTACAAAATATACGTAGCTGGTCAAGGATCGTAACTATCCAATTCCAATAGTTGGCACATTGTAGAATTTCGAGCCAAAAATTTCAGAAGAGTGTAAACTTTTTTTATTTTCTCTCTTTTTTTGAACCTCTTTTCTTTGTTTATGGATGTGAGAAACGATCATGTAGTAAATTATATAATAATGTAAACAGAGAGCTGGAGGAGTTGTTGGCCTTTTATTTAAAATCAACTGAACTCGAGGTGAGGCGAGGCTTCCCTATTATAGAACCGGTAATTTCCAAGACATTACGAAACACGTCTTCGCGAGCGCGGTGCCTATGAGATTTGATTATTTATCGTTATTTAATGTTGACATACGAGATTGGTCACCAGCCTCTAGTAGCCTCGGCAAAACTATATAGATAATAGATACAGATCTACAAATAATTATTTTACTTACGTAATAACGCACCTTTCGTCTATACTAATTCTATGAACGACACGACACGACGATGAGATATACCTTAGGGCTTAGACGTCGCTATAATTTCACCGTTTATTTATTACGTAAAATTTAAACGGCCCCAGATGCACCGAGCGAGAAATTAATTTTTTATTCCTTTAGTAAGTTGCAGCTGAAAGTTACACTAACTACCAAAAATTATTAGTAACCGTTTCGGCGTGCCCATCCTGCTGCAGGATGACGAGTCGTCTGATTAATCGAACAAAGACCCCTTGCTAGGATCACCTGCCCTAGGCGTAATTTTTTTTTTTTTTTTTTGTTCCCTTTTTCACTCATTAATTGCTTCGTTAGTTCGTTACTTTTTCTGCCAGGGTTGAAGTTCAGAATTTTTAAAACTCCGAACAACCAGATACCCGAAGGCCCAAAAATCCAAAAATTTTAGTCTGTTTCATTCTAATCGAGAACCTCTTTACGGTAATAGAGTTTTTTTATTTTTCTATTTTGAACCTTCGGTGTTCTTTGATTCAAAGTTTTTCAAGTCGGCTGTGCAGACTTCCGGGGAAATACCCTTTCTAATAACTGTGATTCGGTAGTATTCAAATTCGGAATTGTGACCGTTCGGAACTTTTAAAATTCGAAACTTCAAAGTGGCCCTTATTTTTCGTGGAAATTTTTCCTTCGCACCAGAGACTGCAAAGAGTTTTTGTTTCTTTTATTAATTACGTGATATATTATACTGGCGACAGGCAAGAATTAGCTCTCCGTAATTTATTGACCGGTACCTAAGTTAACGGGAGGGATTCATAGCCTGGAATCCTCACTAAGGATAATCCAGAATGAGGAGGTGCAAAGACCCGGCATAGAATATTCGCAGAATATAGTTTCCCAGGTATAGAAACTGGCATATATGAAACTACGGCTAATATTCTATGCAGATTTTGTGCCAAATATAATATTTTAACGATACAAGCGAAATTCACAACAGCATGAGTAGAATGAGCGATATAACAGAGAGAAAAGACTCCAGAGACCTTGTTAGAGATATAACATTAATAATAGCAACACTACCCATGAAAGGAAGACAAATTTTTTCAACGCTTAGTATGGTTGCCAGTTTTCTCTTTCTATTTTCAATCCTTTCTTCATTAAACAAAAAAATGCGAAAATTCCGTATCTAGATAATTGAATGAGGAACAAAAAACGTCGTAAGAAATTTACTCTAGGGACGACGGTGAAGGAGCTACGGTGTGCTAAAGCTTGAATTCGGTGAAAACTAGAATCGAAAAAAAAAAATCGAAAAATGGATCGATAAAAAAAAATGCGAAAATTCCGTATCGAGATAATTAGAAGAGGAACAAAAAACGTCGTAAGAAATTTACTCTAGAGACGACGGTGAAGGAGCTACGGTGTGCTAAAGCTTGAATTCGGTGAAAACTAGAATCGAAAAATAAAAAAACCAAAAATGGATCGATAAAAAAAAATGCGAAAATTCCGTATCGAGATAATTGAATGAGGAACAAAAAACGTCGTAAGAAATTTACTCTAGAGACGACGGTGAAGGAGCTACGGTGTGCTAAAGCTTGAATTCGGTGAAAACTAGAATCGAAAAATAAAAAAACCAAAAATGGATCGATAAAAAAAAATGCGAAAATTCCGTATCGAGATAATCCAATGAGGAACAAAAAACGTCGTAAGAAATTTACTCTAGAGACGACGGTGAAGGAGCTACGGTGTGCTAAAGCTTGAATTCGGTGAAAACTAGAATCGAAAAATAAAAAAACCAAAAATGGATCGATAAAAAAAAATGCGAAAATTCCGTATCGAGATAATTGAATGAGGAACAAAAAACGTCGTAAGAAATTTACTCTAGAGACGACGGTGAAGGAGCTACCTTGTGCTAAAGCTTGAATTCGGTGAAAACTAGAATCGAAAAATAAAAAAACCAAAAATGGATCGATAAAAAAAAATGCGAAAATTCCGTATCGAGATAATTAGAAGAGGAACAAAAAACGTCGTAAGAAGTTCACTCTAGGGTGAACGGTGAAGGAGCTATGGTGTGCTAAAGCTTGAATTCGGTAAAAAATAGAATCGAAAAAAAAAAATCAAAAAATGGATCGAAAAAAAAAAGACACGCTAGAGACAGTAAGATACGCTATCTGTGATTTCGCATCGTGCAATATTCGTATAAATATAGATATACGGTTGGAAAATGTTAATTCAATGATTGCAATTCTGATAAAGAAACGAATTTTTTATTTCTCGCAATTTCGACTCTTTGCTTCCTATTTTATGTTTGAACATTTTTTTTTTATACCCGCAGATCGAATCCAGCGTGGGTATAAAACGTATTATAGATTCGCGACTATTTATTAAGCGCCACAAATATATCGTTTGGCAATATAACATAGTCATGCGTGTGTACACACGTCGTTCGAAAATATGTATATTTCGCTTATTTCGTATGCATATAACAGGTGATTAATTTTTCATGGATGGCTGGACGGCCGGTTCCAAACCTGCGACAGGCTTAGCTTCTGAAACCAACTAGTCGGCCGTCTTTCGATCGGGATACTTTTTGCCGTATGAAGAGCCTCAAGGCCTCATCGAGACGTGAATGAATCTAGAACCTGTTCTTCTCCTCGGCTTGATCTCGGCTCTTTTCCAACTCCACAATCCACCGAGATCGCTGTACCAGCCTCGGTTACAGATCCACTATAGTCGTGCTTTTACATACATAGGTATACCTATATGCCGAAAACGATGCCAAAAACGATGCAGAAAACGCCTCGTGTAACAATTCCGCAGTCTCTTTCTTTTTTTTTCTATTTCGTTGATTTTTTCGACTGAAGGAAATTTTCAGAGAGAATTCCTCGCCTCTTACGTTCAGCTAATTTCTGCTCCAATTATTATCACACTATCTTATTTTATTGTACGAGAGTGTAGACAGTGTAGGCCGCGAATCAAGATCGATCCTACTTATATCGTCGATTAAATTCGACTTTCACGAAAGAATAATCGCAATGTCAATGTCAGTTTTATATACCGCAATATGTAAGATTCTTGCATAATGATTTCTTGATCGTTTAAATTCCTATAACAGGTGTTATGTTAATTAATAAAATACGAGGTGTTTTTATTTTCGAACTTTTAATCGGGTACTTTATTATCTAATAACGGTGTATTTCAGCTCAAGGAGGAGTTTGATCAGTGTAAGTTAATTTTTGTGAAAAATCTTACGGTCGTTTAATTATTTTCCAAACTTTCATATACCTGTAAGGATATTCCGGGGGTTCGAAGTTCTTCGCCCGTTCAAAACCCACCCCTCCCCCAAAAAAAAAAAAAATCCTGGCGAATTGGGTATCTACTACTTATTCAGTATTCGGCTAAGTAATCCCCGGGGTGAAGGGCACAGGAAAAGAAAGGGGATCGGGGAGCGGGGAATATCCTGACGAGTGAACCGCGGTGCCCCGCACCGGCTCAGTATTCGATGAGAAACGGAACCGAGAGGTTCTACCCAGTGTTCATAGACTAGAATATAATAGAGCCGGTTACAAGTGATAAACTTCGCCCCGCTAGGTGAACACGCGAACAAAGACCTGATCGATCGCTAGAAATTCGAAAAATTCATCAAGAAGAAGAAACAGAAAAGAAAAGAAAAAAAAAAAAGAGACGAAGAAATCTTTGTTCCCATTTTTGTCATTCTTTTTTTTTTTTTTTATTTCAATACTTCTTCGATACCTCGAAAGAGATTTGAATTATCGCAAGGGAGGCTGCTGCAGAAGAATATTGGATGTTCTAGTCAACTACTGTGAGTACTCCGAAAATGAATTCAAAATTTTCCAAATTTTCACGAGTCTCGTGATACCATCGAGTATTTCAAGTCTCGTATATAGAAATGTACGTGTATAGATGTGAAATAAAAATTTCATCGGCCCGGTCTCTGTAACCTACTTTCGCCGAACGCATGTGCGTTTAAAAAAAAAAATTTGATTAAGATGAAACCCGTTTACCATTATACTTATAGCCACCGAGCACTGGTCGTCGTTTATTGTTCCGTTCTAAATATCAATTTGGCGAATTTGAATTTCGCGATGGAGTACCTAGGTCCTCGAAAGTCTAGGCGATAGTTGGCTCCGATTATTTTAAAGAGATTGGTATGTACGAACAAAAAATTGATCAACGAGGTGGGAAACGGGACGTTGAAAAACCCAGAGAAAAGTATGAAAAAGTAAAACGCGAAGAAAGGAGAGAAATGGCAATCGGCCAACGACCCCAAGAACGCGAATGGATGGTGGGTGGTGGCTGCAGCCCACATCCTTCGACATGCAAAGTATAATTCCTTGCCAGGATTATTAATAATATCAAAAATACCTGCTCGTACGATTACACGTATTTATGCAAGTCAATACGCGTATGAGATATGATAATGTTTACCTCTGTATCGCTGCGTATATATCCATGACTTTGCTCCGACCTGATAGTAAATCGAATAAAACTCGTTTTAAAGATGGAAAAACGTTTTTATTATTATTTTTTTTTTATAATTGTTATCATTATTCTAATTACATGCGATTAAATATCCTTCAGATAATCATTTCCGTTATTTAATTCGGTATCCTTGAGCTGTATGATGTATAGCTTGTTCACTCACGTGCGGAATTATTTCAACTGTGAAGTTAACTTGTGTTTACCTGAAAAATCTTTAAACTGTATAATACAAACTCTGAAATAATATCGTGATTCGAGTATAATTGTATATAGCACATACTCGGAATATGAGGTACAATAGAATAAGTAACTAACAACGGTACGTCGTACTTAGCATACCTATACTAGCTGGGTATAAGGTTCGAAAACAAACAATAGAATTTGAAAATTTTCCAAATCAGCTGCAAAGGTGTATATATATATTCCGAATCGGTTATTCCGTTTTCTAATGTATTATTATACCTGTGAGATAATCACCGTGAAGAGAAAAACGGCCTTTCCCCGATCAGTGGGATTAGTTTATTAGCTCTGAAATCCAAAAGGGATTTTTTCCCTCTCTACTAATATCCATTTCTTTTCTTATTCCTTTTTCCATACATCCCCCGCTACCCCAGGTATCTACCTGCTCACAGCTCGTTTTCTATACCCCATAGGAACCACCTGACTATACCTGTCTCTGGGATAACGTAGTGAGGGTGAGAATTTAGCAAAATAAAAATCGGTCTTGGGTGGGTGGCGAGCGGTTGAAGGGTCCTTTTCCATGGCTTCGCTCGTATTTTCTCACGGTATTTTCGGAGCAGTACTGTATTTCGAAACTAGAGAAGAATCAAAAAGTAGAGAAGAAAAAAAAACGAAAAAAAGGAGATGCTCGTTCAACTGGTAGTAGTAGTAGTAGTAGTAGTAGTACATAGAAGAATTATTTCATGTGGCCAGTTCGTCGAGCATTGAGAGCACGTCGGGTTATTCGGAGCGTATCTTGACTAACAAATGTTATTAAAGATTCTACGATGTATACAGTAAATTGTAAAAGCAACGTATACCTAATTACTGAATAGAAATTTTCATTTCTTTTTCAATTATCTACGCGAGCTTGCTAATTCAAACTAACGACCATTCTCCCACAGTATTTCCTTTCTCGATACCAATTGATATCACAATAGGAATGATAACACTGGCGATTCTATTTCTTCCATATGATGATGATAATAAACATGTATATAAATTTCTGTTTCTTATTTTACTCCAGTTTCTATATTATATAGAGAAATAGCGTACTACCACTAGTATAGGATATCGGAATTCTCCTCGAACTAAATTGGTGCCGCGTTATTTCGGTCACCGGCTTACCGCTGGGTCTAATTGTTTTAGTTTTATTTTTGTATCGTAGAAAGTAAAACCCAACTGGAGACTTGCACATCGGAAGTATGATAAAAATAGGTCATGTTATATTCTCGTATCATGATGATATGGCAATAACAGCATCGTGCTGTTTACAAGATTTTTCACAATACGCGTTTGTTCATTAGTCACATATACTATGTCCTTTGGCGATTAGACGAAGACAACCGTTTATTTATAAATATATATATATATAGTTATGGTCATCTGGTCATCCGGTCTGATAATAAACATATTCCTCATAATTGTTATTGAAAATTGTATCTATAGTTACGTAGCGATAAGAGAGAGCGAATAATAGACCTTTGAAGCGTTAAATAGGATCGACTCAAATCTTCCTTATTGTAAACTGACTGAGAAAGAACTTCTTTGGCTTTCGGTTAGCCAGTTGCGTAACGCAGAGATCTACCAAATGGTCAAATTCCTATCGAGATCGAGATTCTAAAACGGATAAGGTAGAACCGCAGGTGGCCGGAATCAATCTTCTGGACATTAATTGCAAAAAAAAGAAATAGGAAAAAAAGTATCAAGATACGAGTAAGAATATAGTCTTCGTTGCAGCCCACAAGAAAGACAGAAAATTTTCTTTCGAAGTAAAGAAAAAGGAATATATACTTAACGAGGCAATAATTCGTATAGACTAATTACCCAATTACTCAAGCGTGGAAACGAATATGTGGGTTAAGGTGCACACGTGTCTTAGGTAATCGTTGAAAGGGTAGAAGAACATCTAAGGTATAACACAGTTAGGATCAGTCGAAACTAAAAGAAAAGAATAAAAAAGAAAAAAGAAAACAGAAAAAAGAAGACCGAAAATAAAAAGTGTACGAAGTAACTGTAATCTCTGTTGCAACGGCTTACCCCATGCCAGGTACGGTATGATAGGTGTGCTATGTGTACACGAACTCTGTTAGGAGTTTGCGCTGTTCTCTTGTGCACCGTTACCTAGAATTATAAAAGAACAAATCTGGGGTTTATGTAGGTGAATTAGCTGCTTCGTTCAGATTCTATTCAGTCCATGTAGGAATAAAGGGCTTCTTATCTATAGAGTGAATATTTGTTAAGGCTTGTATACCGGGTGACGACAGGCAATCGCTTGATGAGACTGAGAATAAACGCGACCGGATATTCTGACTTCCTGCTGATGTTTGCTGGTGCAGCTATATTGGAAGCAAGATGCAGCGACTTCATCTCTAAGAGTGTGGCTAGTTTATTCCTGGCCAGTATAGAGACGAAATGAATCTCAAAACCGGTCGACGATGCTAAGGAACGAGAGAGGAAACGGCGGAGGTAGAAGCATCGGAGAAGTCGAAGCCAGAGGCAGAAGTCGTGTTAAACATAATCAAGACGATGAAATAATACGAAGCTGATCGTCTTTCTGAGAAACCATTACGAGACTCATTTTTTCCTATAGCTATTTGATCGATTTTAGTTTTCCTTTTCCTTTTCCCTTTTCCTTTTTTTTTTTCCGAATACCTATAATAGTAATAAAGCCCGAAAGCAGACCGAGCTATTATAGTTTATACCTACATTCGTTGGTATTTCCTGGTATTAGGGAACCCATTGGAACCGAATCTAATGGCTGATTACCTCGAAACCTTCCTGGAACCCTAATTGACAGTTCATAAAATTGGTGTGCGAATTTGTTGGCGTTGTAGAGTCAGGGAATAAACAAAAATGATTCATTTTCTATTTTGGAGTGGCAGAACGGACGGAATTAGCCTTATCCTGGTTCTGGTCTCCTCGTGGAGTGACCAATATGCACGGTATCTATTCGCATCGAGTTATCTGTGAGCGGAGGCGTTTGTCCTGGGTACATATGGAGCCACTCCTTCGTATTGAACTCCGTAAATTTAGCGCCTACGGTACAAGAGGACTGTGTACCTGCGTATAAACTACCGACAGATCGGCCTACCCACTACAATCATGTTTCCACACCGTTAATACTTGAAAAGAGAAGGAAAAGGAGCTATGGATGGATATAGGTAGGGAGGGCTTACTCGATTGTAGGAAGCGTTGCTAAACCTGGAATGGAATGCCTCTATAGAAAGTGATTGCTTTGGATTTTAACCGAAGCTTCTCTTCTGGATGAGAAATCTCAGAAACCGATTGGACATTAGTGATTGGTGAGCGATAAACCGTTAGAGCAAGTTCTTGCTCGGGTTACGCGGACCGCTAGGAGTCTTGGCTCAATATTATTACCGGGTTAAGCGGTTGTCTACGGTTTATACTAGCCTTTCACATCATCGACTCGTAACTTCAAGTTTGATACGTATCGATGTGGTGCATAATAAAATTGACCTGTCGTTTTTTAGGTGGCCAAAATGCGGCTGTTTAAGAGAAGATGCTCTGACACGGGTCCGCAGTTGGTATCGGCAACCCCGATCCCGCAGGATGCGATACCGTCGTTAATCGAAAGCCCGGAAGAGGCGGAAGCGGAACAGGAACCGGAAGCCAATTCATTAACTGGTGAAAATTCAACGAGACGAAAATCCGACACGGAGATCATTCCAGAGGGCGGAGGAAACCAGACGCCTACGACATTACAGTCATCTTACTCTGCCCGTAAAGGTAATGGAAAATAAAACTGATATACGATCAAGGGACTCGCCTTTAAACTATAAAATAAAGTTAAATTAAACGGAGTGAACCCTCCGCTTGACCTCTGTCGAAATTACTATCTTTTCTTCTCGCTATCCAGGCATATCGACGTGGGGGCGTAAAGTGGGAAGAAGGTGGGACCAGCTTAAGAGATCGGATAGTTCCGAGCTGCTGGCGGTTTCAGGACGTCGAAGACGACACTGGAGTCCGAATCGGCAGGCCGAAAATCTTGAGGCATTGAATGCGGACGATAGACGAAAGGTAGTACTAGTTCGAGGATTATTTTATATCCTATATAAATTGCCGAATCCAATTCAAAGAAGCCATTCTAGTTCATCTGCATGATCAACCGGGTCAATTCCTTCGGGAGAATCGATTACCTGACGTTGTATAATTTCCATCAACTTCTAAAGCTTCCATGAGCGTGTCAACTATCGTGTGGTTTCTAACCCCTGGTCTCATTGTTTCTTAGATCATTACCGCGGAATGTCCGAAGCCGAAGAGAGTCTCGCGCGTTGAATCGTTGCGGAATCTTTTCCGTACCGGAGATCGTGCTAGTAGCTCGGTAGCCCTGGACTCGATACCAAGGAGCGCTACGATAAGTGAAGAAGATACTTCAGGAACGAATGATCGGTACAGAATGGACAAGGCATTGAGTGAAGGAAGTGGGTCTATGCTTACGGTGAGAAATTCGCTCTCATTCGAAGAAGGTTATTCCGGTATCGGGAAAGAGTGTAATCGGGAGACTCTGAGAGGGAAGAAAAGCCAGCTGAGTCGAAGCATCCAGAATTTACAGGAACAACAGCGTGTTCTCGACTTCATTCTGACCAATCAGGACATTCTTAAGACACGCGAAGGAGCTGATCTCGCAAAATACACTCTGGAGGTCGCCAAACGATCCCCTAGACCCAATTCTATGATCGCTGAAGTGGGAAGATCTGCGATTGATACACCATCCAGTGAAGTACAGCAGCCTCAGATATCGTACGTCAAGAGAAATCTCTTCAATCAACAATCTTCGACGAAAGAGAGGTGAGTTTGAAAAAAAAAGCTTTCATATCAATCCAGAGACTAAATGCTCCGAATAATCTCGTATACGAATATAGATTTTCCTTCTGGTATTCGCTGATCCTGATGTGACAAATAATTTTTAAAAGCCCGTCATGATCCTTACGAAAATTGTCGTCAACTTTCGTTGATAAGTTTCTGTAGACCTTTTTTTTTTATTCAACAAAATTATAAAAATATTTTTCCAACAGCAGTGAGACGAGAGGATCCACGTCTTCATCTTCTTCGTCCACCGTATCATCTCTGGCTCCATTGAGCGGATTGGAAGACCTTATGAGCGGTCTTCGAGTTGGTTGCGACGAGAGTGGCTACGATTCAGACAGTACACGTACCGGTGCCGATTCTCCTGACAGTGGTAAATCCGTGCCATCAGTTCCATCAGGTTCGTCAGGATCAGAGGAGACGAATAATCGAGGGAGAAGATTTTCCATAACTTCATACGACTACCATGGTATAGATTTATCGATGGCTAGTACTCCGAAGAAGAAGAATCCATCTGATAAAATCCTCAACGATTCATCTACAGCGGAGGAAAGCAACGTAACAGAATCCATAATTGGCTCTGAAGATCCTCTCAACGATTCTGTTACCACTGAAACTACTATACTGACGTACGAAGACGTCGCTGACGATACCGATAGCTGCGACGAAGACACTTTCTTACCGAATATGGTATCAACGGATTTAGAAAGAGACGAAATTGCCAATGAAACTTTGACAATGAGCAAAATGTCGTCGAAGAGTTCAGGAATCGGGAGCATGGCTTCCTCCAGCTTTTCTCGTGACGATCCAGTCCATTGTACACCCGTTAAACGGTCTTCACCAAGAGGCAGAGACCCCTTGCTTATAGAGCAACACGTCAAGCCCCAAAATTTAGAAAACGGTGTTAAACCGGTACCGAGGGGCCGCCGTAATTCAAACACGAGTCTTCTTCATCTGTTGGAAAATGCCGATTCTCCTTGCAAGGACAGTCCACCGGCGACTAAGGGTCGATTGACTAATTCCTTGGCGACTACTGTTCCCTGCTATTATAGTCCAAAACGATCCAGGTCGGGTTTAGAGTCGGAGGAAAACTTGGCGAAAAGACAACTTCACAGTGGAGTTTCGGAGACTATGAAGACCATGAAGATTACCTCGAAAACAAACTCGTCCAAAGGTTTAGTCAGACGAGAACTCAAGACGATGAAATTGAATGTTGCAAGACCGGGCGGTCTCGGAGTCACTGTTGAAAAACGAGAAGCTGCAAGACCGTTTTACGTCGTTTCGAAAGTAGACTCGAACGGGGAGGCTGCTAAGGGTGGTCAAATTCGGGTCGGTGACGAAATAGTGAGAGTTTGTGGAAGGAGACTGCGTGGTATGTCGGTCGCTGAAGCGAGAACAGCTCTTCGTAGCTGCTCCGGTTCCGTCGAGCTCCAAATAGCCAGAGAGCCTTCCTTCGCCTTTGGTGAACTCGGAGATACCTGGGGAGACGTCGTTATGTCAAGAGCTAGAAGTGAGTCTGATGTGTGGAAGCTGAAGAGGCCAAATTCCGAGGGATATGATGAAAACAATTTTGAAAAAGAGGAAGAAGAATCGATGGAAGATCAGAGTTGCGCGATTGTCGGAGCCCTGACTAAGGATGGAAAAACAATATCGGTTAACACGATGGACCAGCTGATAGAACCCGGAGAATTGAACCTCCCCGTCGTCGAAGATGTGGATAGAAAGGGGTTAACGGGTATGAAAAAATTCCAGGTTGTAAAAAAGCGTAATCCGGGCTGCACAGCTACTCCGTATACAAGAAGAGCTACTAGTCTCTCTGTAAACTTGATTACTATAACTCTGAAAAAAGGAGCGACGAAAAAGCTCGGGTTTTCGATAGTCGGAGGGTCTGATAGCACCAAAGGATCCATGGGAATATTTGTCAAGGATATTATGCTCGGGGGACAGGCTGCTGAGGAAGGAACCCTCAGGGTTGGAGATGAAATTCTCGCCATCAACGGAGCACCGATGAACGGACTCACCCACGCCAAAGCTCTGCAGGCTTTCAAAGCAGCGAAACCTGGCGATCTCATCCTTCACGTAGGACGAAGAGATCCGACGCATAATAAACGGTTCTAAGATGATCCTCATCCTTAACTAACACGCTTTATAATTCATCGGTTAGTTTGCTGGCTATTTCACTTTCTCATACACATTTTAATCACTCTTAAAATCCTTCTTCTTCTTCTTATTCTTCTTATTCTGCTTTTGATTCTGTCGCTTCTAACTACACAAGACGAAATGTAGGTACTCGAAATTGTTTTATAAAAATGTTGTTTTTCTCTCTTTTCAGATACATCGTCCAATCAAAGTCCTACGATGCTCTCGACAAATTGACCGAATGCGGTGAAGAATAAATTATTGTTGTTAATTTTTTTTTTTTTTCTTCAATTAACCTGATGAAAGGAATAACCACTGTAGAATTTTTCTGTACTTCTTTTCTCACGTAGCTGGAATATTTTTTTCTTTAAATTTCTATTTCCCTCACGAAAAGAGGAGACGATGTAGTTTGTAAAAAAGAAGAAAAAGAAGAAAAAATGACAAACGGTCCAGAGATTGTCATTCTAATTAATTCGAGGATTAAGATTGAAACTAAATTTATTTACATAAAGTTATATTTGTAATAACGTTAGATACACCTGATTTAAACAAGGTGTTGTATATTTATCTAGTATTAGGCTGAGGACTTAACTTAAATATGTGATACTTGGCTATTATCGAATAGAAGTGTCTCCACCTTCACAGACGTAACGATTATAAGAAATTGATTCGACTGATTAAGACAAGTAATTAAAATGACAAGATATGATAGTAAAAATTCAATTTCTCTTATTTTCGAAGCCGAAAGTTCTCGAGAAATATTCATTTTCAGATTAAAGAAGGAAGAATTGTTTTTTATTTCATTCTTATTTTCTTCGTTCCAGTTAATTTTTGATTAACGAATCTTTCATTATCGACGTTGGGATTCATTGATTGGCAAATCGTTGTTGAAGGTATTAGGAATTTGTTTCGCTGCCATTTCTTGCTAGACACTATTGAACTAGTTGATTAGAAGATGGTCGGCCATCCAGCAGTTCACATTTACCACATGTTTAAAAATAATTTAAACATTTTCTGTGTTTAGAGTGAAATCTGCGCATATTATTAATTCCAATGCACTCGACGATCATTTCTATCTTGAATCCAATGATAGGTGGATGACTAGCATAAAGACCTTAATCGATTTTATAATTATTTAACAAGAAAAGTAGTTAAGTTACTAAGACTGACATTAAAAATGTCTACCTGAAAAAAAAGCTGTGATACAAATAGTAGTCACTAGTTATTATATATATATATATACATATATATATATATCGTACAAATGGTGTTCACGTGGGTTTAATTACCACGCCTATGATAAATAATTACTGTGTTGTGTTTAAAAAAATAAATAAATAAATAAATAACTATGATTTATGATGTTCAAAGAAACAAAAATTTATATTTATTCAATACTTCGCCTCCACATATCCCATACATTGATTAAATTATACAACAATCCGCATGTAGGTAAAAGAGAGAAAAAAAAAACCAATATTTTCTCCAGAGGTATCCTTCCTCAAATTGCATGTGGTACAATTAGGTTTATTTCATCTTCCTACCCTCGTGGTGGTAAATATTTCCTATCCTGTGTCGGAATCGATGGTACCGAAGGTGAGTATGTCCTAGCTGGTGGTGAAGGACTTGGATAATAACTCGGCGTTGTAAATGGGGTTGAAACACTAGCTGGATAACTATAGCCAGGAGTTGATGCCGAGGATGAAGCTGTCACGCTTGTTTGAGGACGAGTAATAGTCACAGATGGAGTCGGATTGTATCCATAATTTCCTGATGCACTAGAACTAGCAGCACTAGAACTAGCAGCACTCGAATATCCAGGGGTATTTGGTTGTGGTCTACCTCCAACTGGAGGAAGATAAGTCGGTGCAGGTGTTGATACACGCATAGGAGTTGGGCTAGGGAAATTAGTAGTTTGTGATGTGGGTGGCAGATATGTTTGCGGGGGTGGTAAAGGACTTGGTGGTGGAGGAGGCGGAGGTGGCGGCGGAGGTGGTGGTGGAGGTGGTGGCGGAGGTGGTGGTGGCGGAGGTGGTGGCGGAGGTGGTGGTGGCGGAGGTGGTGGTGGTGGTGGCGGAGGTGGTGGAGGTGGCGGCGGAGGAGGAGGTGGAGGAGGAGGTGGCGGTGGTGGCGGTGGTGGCGGTGGTGGCGGTGGTGGCGGAGGAGGAGGAGGAGGTGGTGCAGGAGGTAAATATGTTGGTGGAGGAGGAGGAGGAGGTGGTGGAGGAGGTGGAGGAGGTGGAGGTCGAGGTGGAGGTCGAGGTGGAGGAGGAGGAGGAGGTGGTGGAGGAGGTGGTGGAGGAGGAGGTGGAGGAGGAGGAGGAGGTGGAGGAGGAGGTGGTGGAGGTGGCGGCGGAGGAGGAGGTGGCGGTGGTGGTGGCGGTGGTGGCGGAGGAGGAGGAGGAGGTGGAGGTGCAGGATAGTTATAGGCCGGATAGTTATTATTAACCGGTGGCGGACCTGGGGGTGGAGGTGAGGGTGGAGGTGATGTGGGTATAGGTGCTGGATAGTTGTAAGCGGGATAATTGTTATCCACAGGTAATGAATTCGGGGATGGTTGCGAGGGATAGTTATAGTTAGGATAATTTTGCGCCGGAGATGGGCCAAAATTAGGTGAGGGTAGTGAAAATTGTACTGTCGGTCTGTCGTAAGAGTATCCTGCCTGCCTCGGTGGCCTCTGGAGGCCGAAGCACCACGTACAGCAGTTGATTAAAATCAATATCTCGAACTATAAGAGAAAAGAAAAAATGATAAAAGCATACTTATTATCCACCAGATTCAAAACATTATTCATATCACCACTTACCCATCGCAATAGCGGCATAACAGTCTCGCATATACCAGCGAGGCATCATCTACCAAGCTTTTATACCAATCTTAGCACTTTGCCAGGTGAAATATGCCCTCTCCATTAAACCGCAAAACTTATTACATTCTATTAATTCTTATTATCAAGCTCGCGAGTTGAGCGTTAAGTTGCCCAACGTTGTCTTTTCTATCTTTTCACAAACAGTTCATAATTGACATCGTTGCACCACCATCCACGAGGAAATTACGGTAAATGAGATGTTCCCCGCGACCCGCGAGTCATATTCCGGGTCGCGAAAACTCTCGACTGTATTTGTCATCCTAAATGATAAATTTCGAAAAGATAGCGTCACGTTAAAATTGTGGATGGATAATTGATATTTAATCGATCCAAGGCAAAGTTATGGCCGGGGTATACCCTCGGGCTTTTAAGATGAGGTAGTGAGTTGACAGACGTGCCTCGCTGGTTAAGTAAAGAGGTATGTATACGGGGAATCTCCTACTGGCAAGTATAATTGGTTTAATTTACTTAATGGCGCGGTATTAACTGCGCGTATCCTTTTCTAAGAATACTCAAGTAAACCGAAGCCTCGGCTTAGAGATCGGCTTGCGTTAAATGCCATACGAACGACCTGATATGCTGCAGGGTCGTACCTTAGATGAAAATTTTTGCCTCATATACCTACGTATACATAACTCGAGGATCTAGAGCCGTTATAAAAAGAAATAGGAAAAAAAAAAGGGACGGGTACGAGTCCAGAGATGTAAAAAGATGAAGTAAAACGAGGAAAGAAAAAACAAAAAAAAAGGTTCATCTGGAATAAAAACAAAGCTAAAGACACCGGACGACGGGTGACTGAACCGTTTGGCCGCGTGAGTCCAGCATAAGGTACCTAACTCCGATCCAGTCTTGGTGCAAGAATCACAACCTATCTCTGGAGTAGGTTGGCATCTACTCTGCAATCATTGGCACGAGAGCACGAGTACTGCGAGAAGGCTGCCTCCCGGTGCCCGGTGTCCGGCTCTGTTAGCCAAGATCACGCGAACTGGCTCTATTATCCCTCTAGGTTGAGTATCGCGAGTGCCAGATGGCTGCAGTCGAAAGGGCAAGCCTCTGGCTGGTCAATTTGAGCTCGGACATTGAAACGCGAGCTTTTATGCCCGAGGCTATGAAAAGGAGTTTCAACCTTCGGAAGAACTATTCGTGTTGGATAAAAGCGAGGCTGTATGATAAGGAATTAAAGGTATGTGTACATAGGTATGAAAGTCGTGATCTAATGAGGTGAATTTGAACGCACGGTAGCGGTCAGCCGATGAAGACTGGTGAAGACTTATCGTTAGCTTCTGGGGCATCGTCAGGTGCCTTGAGCCTTAGCCCTGAGGGTCTAATGGCTCAGGTAGCATTTGTGGTTCTCACATAGCGCGGCGCATCACGGCACATTTGAAGTCAAGTGAAGCGGCGTTACCCGTAATCATAGGCCAATCAACCTGAATCTAACCATTATTGTTGTTTTTCGTTTTATTATCTAGTCTCTGTTTCTCGTTTGAGCATACTAGAAGCCCTTATATTTTATACCAGCTCCTAGCGTTCTAGAACCGATCAATTCCGATCGTTCGTGCGCGTCTCGATAATCTCTGTACTATATCTACATAGGATATAAATTTCGAATGAATTTCCTTCTATTTCTTCGATTTTCACAGATAATGAAATTTCTATACTAGAAAATTTACACGATCTATAACCATTCGGTTACGTTGCGTTACCCTCGAGCGTTTGCGTTTGTACGCCGCATGCAATGGAGTAAAACGCGGTAATAGAATCATAGTCATAACCGTTCAGAGTGAGCAGGTGCAACCAATACGCAGACCTTGAAGAACCATGGGTACATGGTATGCGTAGTGTAGGATATAGAAACTGGATTTTATTAACCAGCATGACGTCCCGCAGTGACGGAGTGGGTACCTATTCCTTTCCGAAAAATGATAATTAATATTTAACCGATGACGAAAGGTATTTCGTTGCATTAGATTTACAGTTTTCACCGGCATACCTACCTACCTGCTTATGCGCAGTAGTTGGGTATGAGGTACGTTTAATTATCATATTGCGAGACAGGATAATATAATCAATTTGCGTATTTCATCGCTTTGCCATCCGTATATAGGTATATAAGGTATATGTGGTATATGTACATTACGACCCTGAAAAATGAAATAAAAAACGAATGAGTACTTCATCCCTCTCTTCCGTCTTAAGCTCCATACACGATTAGCGCACCGAGTGCCTCGCACGCCTCAATTAGACACGGCAGTGCGCTGCAAGCCGAGTGAAAACTGATTACCTATCCTTTCCAATTCCTATAATTCTTACTCGAGCTCTGAACTACCTTCTCGCAATTCTACAACTACTCACCGTTTAACGCTCTAACTCGAACTCATCCGCAATTTCCGATCGTGCAAATCCATGGGGGTAGTATTTCATATACGTTCTTGGTATGAAATTATAAAGGTACATAATATCCCGTGGATAATACATTTCTCAAGGAATTCAGAGCTTCGTACTATATATGTGCGTTTATGGTATATACATCGTCTTCAGGTTGTTATATTAACTGATCCTGTTTACTATTCAACAGCAATTAGCCGCGCTAAGATCCTTTCTCTTTTAACCACCTGCCCAACGGTGTATGATACATAAATATATTTCCGATCGCGTATGAATTCCTCATTCATTTATACAGCTAGAAGGTATTCCATAACTTTTTCTACTCTAATATCTAAAGAAGAAAATATCCAATTGTCAAAAGTTCTATTACCGCGCCGCTGCACTTGATACTTACCTTGGTATCTCGTCAGTGCTCCCGGTGTAAAATGACGCAAGCTTGGTCATTAGAGGCCATTAGACGCGTTTCTACACCATCTCCACGGTTCGCGGGATACGAAATAAGAAAAATGACAAAAAAAAAAAAGAAATTGTTAGAAGGATGGGTGAAGGTGTGTGCAATGAAACTATATATCTAGTATACATATTTGCTGGTAGAAAAGTATACGCGAGGGTGTGTCCGGCTCTCTATAACGCGGGCAATCAATCATCCTCGCCCTTTTCCTCCGCAAATTTCATCTTAATATGATTACCCGATCCTCGAGTACAGGAAGGGGCGAGTAAACATGTGGTTTTAGGTTCATCTCGGTCATATCGTGGCCTAGGGGAGGCAGAGTGGGGTTGATTTTGGTGGGGGAAACCACGACACATCACGGTCTACGTTCCCTGCCGCGTTGCGGACAGTCTGCGCTGGTCTGCGCACGGCATTGATCGAGGTCGTATAGTTAGTTGTCCGTTCGTTTTCTCGTTTCCACTTGACTCCGGGTAGTAGAGTTCCCTGCACATTGCACTATCCGATATAACACCGCGTCGTACTCCCTCCTCGTGTGTATCTTTAATCTTGTT
This sequence comes from Tenthredo notha, assembly GCA_914767705.2. NCBI lineage: Eukaryota > Metazoa > Arthropoda > Insecta > Hymenoptera > Tenthredinidae > Tenthredo > Tenthredo notha. The sequence continues at coordinate 7,945,302 of OU611917.1, forward strand.
AAAGAGTGGACTCGGCGGAATATCCCCCACCCTAAGCACCGCGATCCCGCGACTTAGACGGGGTCAAAGTTCTTCCGCGGCGCGATCATCAGTGATAAAGTAAAGTGATCGATGCAAAGTGTCACCCTAAGAGAACCTCGTTTTATATCTCGTTGTTGAAAAATATTCACAGTTCCATATAGATCGTCTTCGATGTTGTCGAACTCAAGTAGAAAATAATCGGTAAGTTTGAATGAAAAAAAAAAAAATTTCACTTTTGCCCAAGGGGTTCAACCTCGAAGGGGTTACTTGAATTCGGAGTACGTGTTTCGGTTCGGGGCGTGTGCTGAAAAAACCAATAAAGATAAAAAAAAAAAAAGAAAAGAAAAGAAACGAAAATGAAAAGAGAAAAAGATGAACGAGAAAATAAACAAGACTTGATCATAAATCATTCGCAAAGTACAATAATATGGAGAGACTGGAAGTGGGGGGCGAGAGGGGTTCCTGGGTCATAAACCAAATCGCATCGGCTGACCCCGGTTGACCCGATCTTTTGTGGTATACTTTTACGTTTATTTCTACAACATCCATCGGGTTTAAACTGACCCTAAGTTTATTTTGAGGACTCTGTCTTCCCCCGAGTAAAGGGTATACAAGTTTATATGTATATACGGTAGGCGAAAATCTACGGATAAGTATCGCACGGGATGTGATCCGCGTATATATGTATACATATATATACATTATACATCCATATATACGTATGTGAATTTGTACTCTTGAGTGGTAAGAGTCAGCTTTGGTAAGATATCGTACGAGAGAAGAGATGTAGCTTCGAAGAAGTATAGAGGATGGCCTTGCATCGTACAAAATAATCAAGCGGCGTGTCTGACTGCATAGCTGCATATGATAATGCCATCTCTCGCCTGCTCGCGACTCCGCTCGTTCTTTCATTCGAAAATTAATAGGCAGGTAGCCGGCTCGGACGGCTAATGGGTCGAGCATTCGTCGCTACAATTATTATACTCCTTTCGCTTATCTCCTCTATAGCGACTTAATATACTGTGTAACTCCCGCTAGTACATGCAAAGCTGCACTTTCCTATATGTTATAAACTATACGACGTTTATACAAAATTTCAAGAAATTTCTTACCAGAAGATCGAAAATCGTTTGCAAATTCTATGTGTTGTCATTACTCGCTTCTACATCGGGTCACCTTTTCTCTAATCCAAAAGTATGGAACATCGTTTACCGTTTCTGTCCACAAACTCAAAGCTATATAGACCGAGGAAATGTTGGGTTTGATTGTTACCCTAGCCTCAGGTATACCGGAGATGAAGATGAAGATAAAGATGAAGAGAAAACGTTGCGGATCAAATATCTGTTGAATTTTTCCGTAATAGAATGATTTGTTCGAACGGTAATTGGTTCGAGCGTTTCTAATTAAAGTTAATCGAAAACAAGCAGGTAGGATATAGTGGGGTATACAACCTACCTCCTGCCTCCTGCCTACTACCAGCGTACGCACTTATAGCTATGGAAATTATAATACGGTATGAGGTATTTTTTCGTTTTATCGAAGCTCTCGAAAAGACCTCTATCTTCTACATATCTTTATGAAAGTAATAAACCTTCTTGACCGAGAATAAAAAAAAATAAAAAAAAACGATATTCGTAACTCTTTTCGAACTCCATCCTGTGTCGGAGCAGTTAATAAGAAAATAAGACGTGTAATCAGAATAATCGCAATTAAAATTGACGGTCTTACAAATCTGAGTTTTATATAGCTCGTTCTACACTAAGTTTTACACACCATCGAGTACTACAGGCGATCCGGTCCACCGAAGATTCAGAATGCCTTCGAGCGTGTCTGGAACCTATTAAGCTCATCTATCCTTTCGTTCTACGATCCTAAAACAATATTTTATGCAAGTATCTGGTAGCAGGTGTATAAGGTGAGCCTTTGTCTCATCGACATGCGATTTAGTTGTAATTTTAAGCTCCGCGACGCATGCTAGTAGGTATATAGAATGACTCCCCGTTCAGGATCAGGATCAGGATGATCAGATTGGTGCGGGGTAGATGAGAAGGAAGAAAGTATCGTATGTTGAGCGACAGAAGGGTACCGAGCGTTAGCTATAGAAGAGGTCCTTCGTCCCTCCTTGTCTGCCGGGTCGAAGTACGCTGCAGGATTGTGTTAAACGTGGGTTGACACTCGTCGGAGTTGGAAAACTTGACCATACTGACACGTGGGTACACGGGCATACTGCTGCAACGAGTCAGGGCGGGGGACTGCGATCCTCGTAAAAGTTTATCATACGAGTCCTCGCGAGTCACGCGCGATCTCAAAACGAGTTTTTTCAAAGCCATACACCGTGATATTACACGTATTGACGTTTCCCCATTTATTACCATGCCATAACCCTGCCTCGACGAGAAAAGAGGGGATATGGTTTTCGTATTCTTTAAAACCGAGTCGAAATCCATCTGACCGCGAATCTAGATATACGCGTATGTATGTATATGGATATGGTATAGGTATACAGGATCGAGTATATTTCTCAACTCTCTAACATCGCGTAATAAGAAAATAGACGATACAGCATCGTCTTGCGGGGTTTGGCGCGGTGAAGAGGTAGGAAACGACGAAGGATCGCGGTCGCCCTAGATGGTTCGATCTGGTCTCGTCTATATCCCCGTAGAGGCTGAAGTAACAGCGTGGCTACCTGGCACACCGCGGAGAAGAAGAAGACGAAGAAGAAGAAGAAGAAGAAGACGAAGGCGAAGAAGCGAAGAAGAGAAGACGAAGCCAGCCAACGGCTAGACAAAAACTAGGATATGCCTAGATGGCTGTGGCCCCTGCCTTCTTTCCTCTTTCCTCATTCCTCTTTCCTTCGTTCCCGCTGCTTATACACAACGCGTAGAAAAGCGCGGAGAGACAGGATATATATATTGAGCTTAGCGGTCGCGGGGAGTGCAGTGAACTTGGCAAGAAACCCAAGGTTGGATGGCTTAATGATCTAGTTTCTTCTCTTCAGATATGATTCACCATTATGCATTCACTCTCGGTCTTTAGCTGTACGAACGAACGAACGAACGAATGAACGGACGGACGGACGGACGGACTAAAGAACGAATGAACAGGGTGGCGTCGGCGATCGTCTCGATTTCGGTAGACCGTGCATAAGGCATAGGCAGTTATATATCTTCTCACAAAGAGAGAAGAGAGTAAGAGAACTGAACTGAACCAAAGTGAAGAGAAGATAACTCGTCGAAGTAACAGTCTCTCGTCTTGTAGTCTCGTACTCTCCTGCATATATACACTGTAGCCGGTAATACCCGTAATACCTGCCCGCCTCTATACCATACAACTACAACTACCTTTCAACGCCGCATTCTCATCGGAGGTGCGACCCGAGTACTCCGTCCACGACATACGTACGTGCAACTCTCTTCACGAACAAATTGTACCCAGAATACTAATTCGTGATACTTCGCTATTATAGGGCTCTTTGGTAGTATAAAAAATAAACGAGAAAAAAAGGGACCAACACCAAGGCCTGAATCGTTCACAAACGAATTTCTGATATCCTCGTATATTCCTGTCCATAAATTTGTCAACGAGACCCCCCCTGCACGAAGACACGCTCTGATAATTGACCGTACGGGATTCGACTGATCATTACAACGGCGTGTAACACATGTGTGCATGTGTAGTACATACATTGCGTTGATGAATGCGAAGAGAAAGAGACGATAGTATAATAGGAATATGTTTATTCAACGAATGTATATATACTCGTCGGACAAATGGTAATTAAAATATTTTCATCGTTGGTTATAATACCGGTGGCAGGAGCGTGTATAGTTTGACCGTTTATATTATAGTGGAACGGGGGTTATATAGTGGAGGGGGACAAGGCTGCCTGGAGGACGCGTGCAGGAAACGCCGAACCCTTCGGAATGCAGTTGTGTACTAAAGCCGGCGGGTGTAGGTGATCGTGGGTGTTCATAGGTGTTCATAGGTGTTTGTAGGAGTTCGTAGGTGTCCAGGTTCCTTTCGAACGACAGTAATAAGAAATGCATTCTGAGTCAAGACGCGTACAAAAGGACGCCCTCCGCGCATCGTCTTCGTATACTCTTCGTCGTCTTCGTCGTCGGCTGACGACTGTATACCTCTACTTCTACCTCTACCTCGGCTTCTCTTCTCTCTAAACGTGAGCCGCTTTTCGATGCAAATTCCATCTACGACGTGCCTCTTCGAGCATATCCTTACCCAGCTATAGATACTGGCATAAAACATCATCGAGCTTTTCGACCTGATAAATAGACGCGTGCCATTCCACCTCTGACCCTCACACCTTCGACTTATCTACATCTTGAGTGAACGGGTAAAAAGGTGCAACAGGTAGCCGCGGTTGTCGAGGAATAGGAATAGGAATAGGGCAACTTCGTGTAGATTGAAAACTAACAAGTCGTGATTTCACGCCTTTATCTATCCACACCCTGGTCTACGTGTAGATAATAATTAATATATACATCATTACCTGGTACGGGTGTTGACAGAGAAACGTTAACCCTCCGACCTTGTACACGTTACGCACGCGATCGTCTCGTACTCAATTATAATTCCAGAGATCAACGATCAATTGACCACGATATGGGTATGACTAGCCGATATAATAAGCCGATGTACTCGATAGAGGTATTCGAATGATCGTATTCCGCGATGATGGTCTATGAATTATCGCTATACTACCTACACACATGTCATGTTCAGGGTGGAATATAACGTTAGCTCTGTTTATCGCTACATACAGGACCGTGTCTAATTCTTTCATATAGCAAAAAGTTAATCGACCACTTCCGTTGGCACGGTTGCTTGGGACTGGACGTATAGTGGTTGTGGCCAATCTCTTGGGTATCTCGATCTCTCATATAATTCCATATAATACCAACGGGAGTAGATATCTCAAACGGTTTTCTTGATTCATTTCGGCTAACGTGGCCATATCTCTTTAAAGGAAAAAGGACTTTGGTCATCTCGTGTCGCGTCCGACCGCGACGGAAGCGGGGTTTTGCATTCTGCAGAGTGCTAGTCAGCACCAAGTCTCCCAGTCAGTCATCTATATAAGAGAAGGAGATCTATCTATAACCAGGAGTCTTTACCCCCAGTCGCTATTTGCAGCATCGAGAGTTTGTCGCAGTGCCAAAAACACCAGAGTTAGAATTGCACGCCGTTCAAGCTCGAGAGGCTAGTGTGTACAGGATCATAAAGAGCAATAAATAAAATTTTAAACAAAAGTAAAGAGAAAATTTCGATTCTCTTTTTCAACAGAATACAGAATTTTCATTTCCACGCAATTCCTGATCCCCAATATGTTGGAGTCGCGATTTCTGCGATCTAGATCAGCCCTTATCTTGGTCACGATGGTATGTATGGCTGTGGGTACTGCAGAATGAACAGCAACTCAACACCCTGGAGGGCCAGGGTACGGGGAAGGGGCAGTATAGTGAAAGTACGGAATTCTTAGCGGCCAGTTTGACTCAGAGCGGACTCCAGTTCGAGTTACGTAATCGATTGGCAACAGGTGTATCGCTCGCTTATTAATTCGCATAACAACGCGTCAACGAGATCAGCTTATGCGGTGCCCTTGCTAGCTATATACCTATTTCACAAACTAAGACGTCTTCCTCTTCTTATTCTTATACTTATACTTATACTTATACTTAATACTACTTCTTCTTCTTCTTCTTCTTCTCTTTAATGTTAGCAAACAAAGTTCCACGCATAAATTATCAACACATGTATGGTAAAATCTCTAGTCTCCTCTGATCGTCAATCTCTTTACGACTCTGTGTATAACAGCTATCTTTTACACCTGTACAGATTGCATGGCTAGAATAACACTGGTACCTAACTCGCGCAGTATACTATCGTTCAATGTGGTCGTGGAAGCGTGTAGTACGAAGAGAAGGCTGCTCGCCGTTCGAAACGAATTACCGAGCCTAACTCAACCCAGTCTCGCCTCATACCTCTCGCCTCACCTCTTCGTCTCAACTTTCACGGAATTTTCACCGAAATGTCAGTCTGCTCTTGCAGGCTTCGTTATAATAAGAACTCTCCTCTACTACCTCACTGATCGACTTATTCATTGGGTCAATATACGTGGACCCCAAGATCGAGGGCTAAATTATTATCTAAATTCATTTATGAATCGATAAATCCATTGTAACATTATCGCAGGTATGCAGTAGGCGTTGTTTCGCAATTTACTTGCACACAGTGGGCAGACCCTGCTTCATATACTACATCCACCGTGTACATACATGGTAGATGTATAATTAAAACAAGAGTTTTGCAACCCTCCGATACAAAAAAAATAAAATAAAAAATGAAATAAAAGAAAATATTCAATCTGAATTGACCGCTTCACAACTCTCGTACATCGTTTTATTACCGGCCACAACGAGGCGATCGAGTTCGCGGGATGTCCAAGAGTTACTCGAGTTTCGCAGGTTTCATTTTTATCCGTATATATTGAGTCGATATATATACATATGTGTATCTGTATCGTATCTCAGAGTGATCTTGCTACCGGACAAAAGGACGATAAAACATCTCGATATCAATTCTTTATTTTTATTTTCAAAATGATATTTTTGTACATTTCAGAGCCCTGCGATGTTCAAGCGGTTGGCTAAGTCGAAACGGCATAGCGTCGAAGGAGTTTGCGGTGATCCCCGTCCACCTGGACCTTCGACGTCGCCTCCTCCGTCGCCAACGTCACTTACAGCGTCTGTGGAATTGCCAAATGTCAGAAGTGCGAGGGCGCCAAGGGCAAAACAAGCCCGAAGAAGCTGCGGGGATCAACCTCTGCTACGGGTGATGCAACCCATCGAAAACTACGACGATGAACAAGACGCTGACCACCAGGCGTCCCGCGTTACCCGGGTCAATTCTGAGACCGACTATCAGATGGTGACCGCGGTACCAGCCTACATCGTGGAACACGAGCCGGAAAAACAAAAAGGTACCGCTGCACCACTTCGGAGAGATCAAGTATCCGCAGATTTATGGGTTCGATTTATTACACGCTCTTCATATCAGCGGGTATTCGATTAGCGTTAAAATTCTCGGTTTTTTAATTACTAAAAAAAAATTATGTGATGATAATATGCCGCGTAATATTTACCATAGAGATTTGCCTCGGCCCTATCTCGAGCGCAGTGAAATACCAAGTGATAAAATGATATGACTCCCTGTATTCATGAGATAAACGTCTGGTTGTGCATATCTACGTCGAGGGGAGATTAGCTGTCCAAAGAAAAAGGGTATAAGAATTATTTGTTCAGCTCATATGGAGAGAGGAGGAAAATCTTTTCTCCTTTCTGTTCTAGGGAGTGCAGAAAAATTCATTTTCCATATGGAAGGTCTAAATTATTATCCAATAGGTAGATGTATTCGTCGGTTTTTTCTTTTTTTTTTAACAGTGATGTAACTGGTTTATCTGGCCACGCGACGTGCACGATAATATTGTGGGAAATATTTAATTAAAATACGAAATGAGTTTGTTATTCTATATGTATCCGTGTTTTCTTTTTTAATTGAGAAAGTCAAGCCGTAAATATCGGAATCGCGCCATTAGCGTCCAGCTATCCCGCAGCACTAAATTGACCGACTGCAGCTCGACTATCCCATTAGCCGGACCGGACCCTCACCACTCCTATATCGAAATCGAAAGAAAAAATATAGAGAAAATAAAATAAAAATAAAAAAAATTATCTACCTCTCTACAATCTGGTCCATAACACCTGCCGTTCGAAGCTACACAAACGGAAGCTATTAACTTTCAAACGTTTGCTTAAGAAGGCCGTCCAACGCGCGTGTCGTTTCTCCCACCATAATACTTGGAGCACAAGAGCACAGAGTATAGAATATCTTCACCATATACTGAGCAATATATCAGATACAGGGTCAACATGTAATATTTGAAGTCGTGGTCATTCGCAAAAGCGAAGAATGAAAATAAAAAATATCGCATTTTTCTTCAAATCTACTTACGTTAGTCAATTTAAGTTTTCTTCCTTATTTTCATTAATTTTCATCTTTTATTCGCCTCGAGTCTAAAGTCTGTAGTTGTGACTCTCGGAATCCGAGTTAAGAATTGATAATGTCGCGTGGCGACTCTAAGTGGACACGGTTGCGCGCTCTGACGACTTCCGTGTCCTCGGGAGCGACGGCGTCTGTCTACAATGATTTTTCGCTTGCATCTTGCAGAGGATGTCGCAGTTTTGCATTTATATTCCTTACTGCAGGAGGGTCACAGCTTGTTTTTAGTTATTATTTTATTTTATTTTTTCGAAATATCACTGCGGGAGTTCTGAAAATTCGATTCGAGTATCACTGCTAATTTCCAAAAGTCACACCTTTTCATTAACAGCTCTGCCTACCTCGCGCAGAGAGTCTGGTTAGCGTCATCGAATAATGAGACGTTGGTGAAAAGAAGTCTGCGAAACGAGGAAGTCCTTGTTAAACTAAAGCCGCAATCCCCCAGGTGGTCGACGGGTCATCCTCGTGTCCCAAAAAGACTCGATATACAAGATATAAGGTATGTAGGTTCCAGAACAAGGTGCATCAATTCCCCCCTGCACCCGCACGCGGATATGAGGAGTGGGTCCGTTAGCCGCGTATAGGTATGTACGGACCGGGTGACATCCCTAAAAACTAGTCCCAAAATACGCGGAACCAGATGCCGCGGTCATCCGCTTCTTTTCCTCGAGCAGGCATTTCCTGGGGGGCGACTACCATATGTCGGCCGCCGGAGGTGCTGCTTTTTTGGCTTCTGATACAGAGGTTCGAGGCCCGGTATTAAACTGCGTTTCAATTTTCTAGGCCACGATTTAACGATATCTATATTTTTACAGGTATTGGTGTATGGGGCAGGAGAATGAGCAAGAAGATAGATTCCTTCCGAAGATCGACCTGTCGAGATGCCCTATTGCCGGCTGAACCTACCCCAGAAAAGCCGAGAAACCAGGGGTTGGATTCCAGGAGATTTTCCAGTCCGCAACAGAGATCGGCGTCGCCGTTTAAGTCCTTTTTCATCCGCATGGGATCAACAGGGATGCTGAACTCGGCGAAAAGCAATCGCAGGTCATTGCAGAGCGTCGATGACAGTGAACCGATCGCAGGGAAGACGACAACCGGGCATGGGACGGGATTGAGGTCTTCAAGGAGTCCGGAAAAGGACCAAGCTCCGTTGTTCAGAAGCTGTAGTACCAGCCAGTTGAACACGACGCCGACTTACGTCAAGGGAGACGATCCTTCGGAAGGAATCGACCTGAGAATGAGTGGGAAAGACAACAACAAGACTGTATCTTGCGATAATCTTGCTGGACAGCTTATCGACGATGTTTTCGAACCTGCAGAGATACCCTCGACACCGACGAGCACCTTTAGCCATTGTGATTTCGGCGATGGTCATAGGGGCGAATTACATCTGGTGAGAAAATCGGTTAGCTGTGAATTCCGAGAACCCAGAGAGTCCAGAGACCCCAAAGATATTATCAAAAAGACAAATTTCCCCTACGCCTTCTTACGATCGAAACTCTCCGTATTACCTGAGGAGAGACACGGCACTGGCATCGGGGTCTCGTTAACGAACTCCGTTCCGAAACAGTCCCCCGACGACAGACTATTCAAGACCGTTTCCGAAGAGCACTTCCCTTCCCTTCTAAGGGTCGATGATGGGACGGAAACTACAACCCTAGGAAGAAGACGTCCACGGCCGAGTGGATCATCGGGTTATTTCAAACCCGGAGGGAGGAATTCGTACTCTGAATACCGGAGCCCAAGCTACGACCAAGAGCGTTATATTTCAGGGTCTATTTCTTCCGTTGGAGGCCAGGATCGAGTAGATTTTGGAATCACAACCGCAACTGACTACGCGGATCTTGAGGCGGCCGCAACCTCGGCAACTACAACAGCCACACTACGTTCTCAGAGAAGAAACTCTGCACCTAGTGCAGAGCAGAGACTCTCCTCTCATTACGTAAGCTCTAACGAATCTGGGTACGACAGCGACGGACCCAGAGGTGAATCTGCAGCCGCTTCAGAAGCCGAAGCACTGAGTCTCAACCGAGCCGATAGCTCGGACACCAGCAGCGTTGTAGATTCAGAAATGGAAAAACCAACGCGAAGTTCAACACCTAGTGAATACACCGAACAATCGGAAGGAATTCACGTCCACGTTCATCATCATCATCATCATCAAGGGCACCAGAGTTTGCATATTGCACGAGAAGAGGCATCCGTAGAAAATGGTCTGGATGGTCTACGGTGGCACCAGACAACCTCGGGACGAATTTTGCCAAGCATTAATCAGATTTCGGGTCCAGAAATTGATCCCGGGGATCAAGAGATCAGAGAGAACGGAGGCGTATCGTCGAATTTAGCCTCTCCACATAGGGTCAGACTCCAACAGGACAAGACTCGATTCCTTAGCGACATTATTCAACCAGCTGAGAGAGTAAGACGGTGCCGCCTCGTCAATCTGACTAAGACCGATCCAGCTGAAAGCCTCGGCATTCGACTGGCCCAACAAATGTCTGAGAGACATGTTCGTTACGTAGTTGTTGAACTTGAAAACAAAGGAATTGCCCGCAGGTAACGAACGTTCGTCTTGTCACATCTTTTCTACTGCCTACACGACGCTATAGAAAAGAAACTGGTATACTATGTTCTGTGTGGGTCTCGTTCCGTTTTTTACAATGAAAAAACTGGCTTTCAACTTCTTGTTCAGAGAATATATTCATTTCAGACACTCTCGATTCCTAGATTGAGTTTTTTTTATCTTATTTCACAACGTTGATAGAAAAATAATATCATTTTACGCATTTATTAAACGTCGTACATGCATCGAGCAATTTTAGGTAAAATTTAGAAGTATTTTGAGTACCGCTTTACTCGATTTCCATAAACGCTTTCGCTTATTACGGTTTCTAGACTTAACTCGACTAGAAAGGAGGAAATTGTGGCGACTAGAATCCAAAGCAATTATCAAAATTCTATTAACGGAAAAGTAGCGTAACTGTATCAGTAGATAAAAATTCTTCACACATTTCCTCATTTACAGAGACGGAAGACTGAGACTTGGTGACGAGATCGTAGAAGTGGAAGGACGCGATCTTAGCACCCTAGAGTCACTACAAGCTGTTCAGGAGTTTCTGGCTTCGTTCAGGGGTAAAATAGTCCAGCTATTAACAGCCTATGAGGAAAGTGTGCCCCAGGTTTGTGCGGGTCATCTAGGACTACTTCCCGGAGAAACGGAATACTTCGAGAACGCGAAAACCCTATCTAATATTTCCCTGTGCGATGAACGACGAGTAGCTTTTCAGACGGTTGACAAATCCCAGAACGTCATAGACCAGAGAAAACGTCCGGATTATCTGCCTTTGACTAGCTCAAATATAGCCGCGTCTGAAACATCGTCTGCGGAAATTCTACTCGAAGCACACCGATACCTGACGAAACATGTGGCCAGATTTGAGAAGGGCTATGGGAAGCCTAGCCTTGGGTTCAGTGTTGTCGGTGGCAGGGATAGTCCTAGGGGTGAAATGGGCATATTTGTAAGAAGGGTCTTTCCCGGGGGACAAGCCGACGTGTCAAAGTCTCTTCTTCAAGGTAAGGAACGAAGCCTCGTGGTTTATTGATGGTTTAGGATCGATGCCCAGGTCGCAAAGCGTCAATCTTGTATTCAGGAGACGCGAGTCAAGACGGTGTTTGAATTTTTAAACAGTTCTCGCGTTCCGCACCCGGACGCACCCACTTTGACACTTATATACATCGCCTAGATTTCACACGGTTTATTCCCCCGACTCAAATGCCAGTATCCGTCACTTACTGGATCATGGTTTAAATTCTTACCCCGTTTATCGACCTTTCTACCTCATTCTAGGCGACGAAATCACCACTTTGAACGGAAAGATTCTACGGGGATACACACACAGGGAAGTTATCGAACTCTTTAAAGCCGTAAGGGAGGGACTAGTGGAATTGGAGATTGCTAGGAGGCACAGGTGACTTTGAATTTCTTATCTAGCCAAATAGATGGCGAAAAATTATAATTGTTGCTATTTTTTTTAAAACTATTTTGAATTTTTAGGTACCCAAAGTCTGTCGCGGAGTCGGCAACATACTGAGAATCGTGGTATTTCAGGATCTGGTATAATCCACGAGTTTTTAGCTGCGATGTCTAGTCTATTGTAAACAGATCTTATATCATTTATCACATAGCTAACTAATTATTAATTGTTTTGTTTTTTTAATTTATTACTTTTATACTATATAACAGTTGTTTAATATAGAGATTAAGGTTCATTTATTTAGATTTTATACGCATGTGTATATATATATATATGAGAGCGTTAATTGAATTCTATAGCTGCAGCTAGACGGAGAATGTTGTACATGTGATTTTTACGAAGCAATAAAAGAAGATACCTAATTTTATATCCACCTTTTTTTTTCTTTCTTTTGACTTACGTTAATGAATTATGAAATAATTCTGAATTCATTATGCAGCTAGGCTAGTTTTATCGAAAAAATCTAATCACCTTTGATCAGGGTAATTAAATACTGAAATCAATACCAAATATTTATATGAAAAACTATTAAACATCCTTTTATTTCTTGACAATCATTTTTACAAATATACATCCCATTATGTACAACTTTCAGAGTAATCCTTTCGATTTGTACAATTATATTCGATTCCTTTAAAAGTTTATCAAACAAAGTTCGAGCTACGTGTCTGCCAGGAGAAGATCTGCACACGATTTAGCCTTCTGCGTCCTAAAAGAAGAGAACTAATTATTACAACGTGAATATATATAGATGAGACATTTTCTTACACGTAATCATTAATTTTTGGATCAACAAGTTGCTTGATGTATAATTAAACTTACTGTATCTCTCGATGCTTCACACGTCTGCACAGATGAAGAGCAACCGATCCACTTTTAATGTTGCGAAACAACTGTACAGCTTCCCTATGCGCCAAATCGTGACAAACTAGTCCATTAACTGCCAAAATTTCATCCCCAGCTCGCAATCGTCCATCTTCAGCAGCCTGTCCTTTCGGCAGAACCGATTTTACGAAGATACCTGTAATCAGATAAGACACAATCAATTTCGAATCTCTACCATAGCCGATGATTCGGTCATATAAAAAAACGTTGGAAGCCAACTTCTTATCTGTAAAGACTAGATTTTATTATCGCTATATCTGGCATTGATGACTGAAGATCATCACAGTGTGTAAAGTGCAAAAAGCAAATGATTCACAGTAATCTAGATCAGACCACACGCTCCCGGTATATGTACGTTTATTGTACCCATATATGAGTGTTCGGTGATTATGAGAAAGCCAGCTAATTCATGACGTTCGTTACAACTCATTGTTTGTAATCAGTAAATGGTTCAGAAAAAATCGACTCACCGATGCTTCCCTTGGGGCTATCTCTGCCGCCGACGATAGTGAACCCGAGCGACTTCTTCCCTGATCCTTTTTCGAAGACCACAGTATGAAAGGTGGACACAGTGCTGCGAGGCCTCCTTGGCAGAGTGCAAAAGGTCGATACACTACTGGAGGATTGTGAGGACGGCGAATACCCCGAAAAGGGACTAGATTTATCCGAAGAGATTGAACCATTCAATTCACTTCGTTTTGAATGATTTTTTCGAAAATGTGACTTCGGCGAAGCAGTCCCGAGAATAACCCCATGCCCATTTTCAACCACAACATTTTCGTAGTCTACGCTACTCTCCCTCAATTTTCTCGCCCGTTTTGGATCCTCGGCACCGTTATGGTCTTCAGGAGGTCTGGTCAGTCTTGATACCACTATGTCAACCGCCTCGGTCGACCCACTGCCTCCAGCCAAAAGACGTTTTGCTTCTGTCATTGTACAACCCCGAAGACGTTTTCCATTGACGACCAAAATCTCATCCCCTATTCTCAACGAACCCTCCTTATCGGCGAGTCCGTTGGGAACCACATGAGCCACGAGGTATCCTGGTTTGGCTTCCCGAGTTCTGGCAATAAATATCCCTAAGGATTGGTCGGATACTTCGCGAGTAAGTCTAACGACCATTGTCTCCGAGGTGTAGGACCTGTTCCTTACAACTGGTAGCGGTTTCCCCCGTAGAAAAGGACTCGAGACAGCTTCCTGCATCCTTCGCTGCGTCAGTAGCTCGGAATTAGTAGCTTGGCACAGCGCCGAGTTGGATAAAGGGTCCTTTTCGATTCCTAGAGTGACGTTAGTGGCTAGAGGAACACGATTATCTCCATCTCGTGAGATGACTATCATCGGTACTGAGCTCCTCCTAGGCGGTAGTCGAGGCGGTGGTTCAATGACCTCGTTTGCAGCACTGCTACCGCATCCATCGTCTAGTAAAGAGCTGGTAGCCGAGTCGTTGTCGAGTATACCAGAGTCGTTATCGTCCTCAGGGTCGTGATCCACGTAAAGCGGGTTAGTCCTGAGTTCGTCGAGTCCTGGAAGCGTGCCGTATGAGAAACTGCGGAGTCTCTGTCTCTCAGAAACGTCCTCTTCAGTCTTCGGCTCCTTTTTATAAAACTTTGCGATCAGTCTGCTGGTCGAACTCTTCAAGTACCGGTCTTGCATGGCTCGGAATTTCGCAGCAAGACAACTGGACGGAGTTACACTGTCAAATTTCGTACCTGATAATCCAGCCGCGTCTACACCCTCGGTATCTTTTCTCCTGTACCAACGGGAGCCTTTTCCTCCATCAGTTACATAAACGTCGTCTACTGATCCCGTCACGCCAAGTCTGGTACCAGGAAGAACACGGGGACAAGGATTTTCGGTTGTTGCTAAGGTCGACAACCGGCTATGAGACTTTGAACGACGCTTTTTGCTGATTTCTAGCCTCACATCCTCTTCTTGGGTTCCGGCGTTTCTGAGATTCACTTCACTACAGCATACGTAATGCCTCTCATCCTGTTTGCTGGGCATTCGCGTTCTTCCAGCACGTAGACGTAAGACACCGTGGAGTGGCTCATCCTCGTCGTTCAGCTTGTTAGTATTTTTATTTTTATCGTCGATTTCGTTTTCCACGTCCTCTTGCTCCTTGAAGAAACTGAGTCTCGCGTTTCTTACGCGATCTAAAAGCGGGTTTTTCTTTTCTCTAGTCCTTCGACGCTCTTCTTGGATCCTCTTCTTCTCCTTTTTAGATCCTCCACCTCGTTCTGTCGTTACCTCAGACGTCTGAACGTTGTAACAATTTCGCTCTGATTCTGAACTCGAAGATTTTCGTCTGACCCATCTCAGAGGAGACATATCTGTAACAAGGATTAGAAAAGAAAAAAAATGATTAATTTCATGCCTCGAATGATAGATTAAATAAATCAATTGATTAATGAATACATGAATGAACGAAAGAGAGAACGAATCATTACGTTTTAGGATACTCGATCTATTTTGTGATCCATGGTATTCCGAACCGCGTATAATTCCCTCTGGAATAATAACCGACATGATCACAGTGAAGAATGAAATGAAACTAAAGCTCCGTCATGAATAGTCACTCGGTTTTAATCGGCTTGACAGGATGGGCGGTTGCCATATCCTGAGAAAAGCTGTTATGGTTGAAACGCGATCGAGTATAGAATAGGACGATGTGTCAGCAGCATGAGGATTCTAGAAATGCTACAACAAACGGCACGTACTACACAAGGAAAAGAGTGAACCCCTGTCGTCATTTATCAACAAAATTGCGATATAGGTTGTGGAAAAACCGCACTTCCTCTCTACAACATATACCATACCGATTTGAACTCATTATATATGAATGAGAAGATTGTTTCATCCCGATGAATGTATTCAAAATGTACCTCTTAGTCGAGACGAGCCAGTGACGTGGAGTCTGAGCATAGCTGCTTCCGGATCTTCTTCAGGTCGTAATGGACTCAGTCTGAGCAGCCTAGGTGCAGCCTCCGTCTGCGCTTTGAACCATCGCATTCTATAATGATGAAAGAAGATCGAGAATTTAGGAATAGAATCTCCAATTGTGGAGATAGAATTGATAGATAAATGTATGGAAGTTGTGAGACGAGGTGAAGATCGATGAGAGATTAAAACCTCGCAGCTTAACGAGCGGATTTCCGGTCTAAGTTTCCGCTGCTAATGTTTAAGGAATAAATTGATCAGAGAATTACTCTATCTTCGAAGCGTCTCGTATCGACGCGAGACGTACGTCAGAGTAAAAAATAAATCGATTGATTGCAAAGAGTTACGGGGTCCGAGTTACGCAAGAGACTAATGGGCCGATATCCGCGGGCCCAACGGCCGGCTTTCTCCCATGCAAATATGTGTGCCACGCTCTCGCTCTCCTCTCAAAGCTCGTCGTCGCACCCGAGCGAGCATTCTGTATCACGTAAGTATAGGCATTCGATTTATATGCATACGTATGTATACATGTCCGCGTATTCGGTTCGGTTTAATTTCAAACCAAATTTTCAGTTCATCAAATCGTTATGAAATCAACCATCGAGCGATTAAAAGCCTTTACGACTCCTGGTAGAGATTAGAGACTCTTGGGTCTGTCTGGCTATTAAATTGGTGCCTTTTTTTTCTCGACTGCAGTTTATCAACGCCGGTGTAGGTCACGTTAGGCAAAGTATATATGCCCGGTTCTCGCTCGCTAATTTTATCGCTTTATGTATAAAATAATTTGGTCGGACTACAGCGTTGCGCACCTGTAACACCTGTGGGATCTTGTGAAACCTGAGAAAGGCATAAACCCGGAGCCAAAGCCAGCGGTTGATACAGAGAGAATGAGAAACCGTGTGTGAGAAGGGGAGAGAGTTGTGCAGAGGAGCTCGTTAATAATTGACGGTTACTAAATCAAACGACATACCGGAGTTACGTACATACATAGGTACGTATACTTACAATTAGAGATCGGAGTGTAGTGTGAGATTTTAATTAAATCGCGAAATATTATAAAACGCTTATTAAACGCGTTATTATTTATTCCAAATAGAATATTATATAGAGCGAGATCGAAGCTTCGGTCTACTGAGCTATACGGACACTTATAGTAAATGAGTGGGAAAATTGGAGAAATTTTATCGCGACGGTCAGCTGCACTGCGGTTTACGTTTTAATAATATATTATATAGTTATAATTCTGCAACAGGAAATACTGTGATAAAATAAAAAAAATAAAAATAAGAAAACAAAAAAAGACAAAGACAAAGTCGATCAAGGAATCTGAAGAAAACGAATCTGAGAAAACGATGTTGATCCGCTAAGTCATTCGTTTACGTAAATTTATCCGGATAGTTTGAAACGACGGAGTAATACGGGTTGCAAAGATGGTACAGGGTATACCGCGCGGTTATCAGACCATACAAAAAGTGTCATTTCCTCAGCGACTGTGAACCGCGAGACTTTCCAATTTCAAGAATAGCCTAGTCGTAGGTATTATGGAAATGGACAACTATTATACAGTTGATCGATGAGAATCATGATGCTGCGTCGGCGAAAAAGGGAAGGTAAATAATTTACGACGTCGCGTCTGGGCTTATGGGAGAGACTTTCGAATTGATATATTTTGAAATGAAGATAATGGCGTAACTCATTTTTATTTTTTTATTTATTTTTGTTGGTTTATTTCCTTTTCTATTTAACTTATGACGTAAGAATGACTCGGGTACGTAGGTATCCTCACTAAAGGGAAGCTGCGGACAGTATAGATGCGAGCATTTGCGGACGAGCTAAGATCGTAAATGGCGCAACTCTTATTCTTCAGTGTAATCCAGAAAGTCGTAACTTGCGAGCTTCCGATAGCCGTTACACGGAGACTAACACGTCCGACTATCTGACCACGTACTCGCATTAACCGCAAGTATAAGCGAACTAAACTCGAAGGGATGGATGCTTGCTGGTACGTTGTTACATACGTATGGAATACTGTGCTACGTGCTATATTATAAGACAAAGACTCAAACCGCGCTTCAGACTTTTCCAACTGCAGACTTTCGACCGAGGATAATTTCAATCCTCCATGGGTCAATTCCTGCGAATTAACTTCGAAGGTTCATTGTACAAGTAGTAAATTGTCTTTTAGAATATATACTCAAGAGTATTTCATCATCTCTCGGTCTTAAAATCTCCTGATTTTAGAAAAATTATTTAACTTTTGAGAAATCTCGTTCAGATATTTTTTAAGAATAGGAAAAAAAAATCCGATATTTTCGACTGTATGAGTAAAATCGTAGCTAAAGTCAAGGTATCGATATAGATAGAGGTAAAATAAGTACTAGAGAGTCGGACCCAGCCAGACCTTCGTACCTATACGAAGGTCCGCTTCGTTCTCGAAGGAGGTGCAGAGTACATACACACACATACGTGAAGGCCGTCGAGGTCCTTTTATTTGTTATGGGCATTTGACGACGAGGAGCGGCGTGCCAGGAATTCCTCAGAGGAATAGCTGCGTAACTATGCCTTGGGCCGACGGGTCGGGCATTTATATATACGTATAGATGGACACATATACATATCATCATGTGTGTATGTGTGTATGGGTGATGAGTAGGGAGAGGGAGAGGGCCCAAGGCCCAAGGCCCCGAGGTCCCAAGGTCGGGGCAATCCCTCTTCGCCCCTCTTAGGGATCAGGGAAAGATAGCGCGCGAAATCCTCTCGCTAATAAATAAAATGAAAAAATAAGGAGGAAATAAAAAATGGAATCGAAGATCCCGATCGAGTGTGTCTCGTATACACGGATCTGTACAAAACGGAGAAAAACAATTCACACATATATCGAGCTAAATATAAATCGAAGGCTAGACGAGGTCGTGGAGTTCCTTTAACCAGCCGATATCCGTGGTCTGTGGTCAAGCGACCTGGGCAACATCTAGGCGCGAGGTTCAGTGTCCCTCGGGGATCGCGGGACGCGGTTGCATCACCCTCAGCTGCAAGTTCACGCACCTCTTATACCCAGCATCCCGATCATTTTTCTCTTAGCTATTACTTCTGTACCTACGTACATATACCTACTACACCTAGATGTAGAAAACATTTCGCCTCGCTTGTATATAGAGTGTAAATAGAATGAAGTATACCTACGTACTATACGTAGTACTATACGCGGTGTCGATATGTTGAAACCGGTGAAATTCCTTTCAATTTTTCGCGTTTTTTGCTCATTTTTTTTTTTTTTTTCTTTTCGGTCATTTTCCTTCGGCCTAGTTCGCGATCTGTATCTCGACACTCACATACTCGTGCTCTACCGACCTGCTGCAGGTGACCACGCGCTCGCAGTGACTTTCGAATTTATGCGATCACGCGCACGCATATATTTCATGTATGTAGTCGTAGAGCCATATGTCTGCGTGCGGGGTCGCGGAATTTAGAAATAATCGCTGAGTATCTTGAATCGGCGACTTTCATGGTCCCGATTTCGCTCGAAAATATATATATATATATAGCTATTCAGAGAAGACCTCCGCCCTCAATACGTGAGGTAAATATCTTCTATTGCTGCAGTAGCGACGCGACAGAGCGGATTAATTCAAACGCAAAAAATGAGAGAAGAGAAAGAAAGAGAGAGAAAAAAAGGAAACTTGTGCGAAGAATGGAGATAGGAAACTTCGGGATGTTCAACTAAAACCCTAAGCTATTATATCCCGAGCCCTCACCTGTCTCTTTAACGCGTTTTTTTTTCCGCGCCCCCGGCACAACGGCGCGGTTATATTTATATGGGTCTCTCGGTCCTGAGAATATAGGGGCCCGGGGCGCGCACGAGTCTTGGCATGCGTAATTAGGCTCATCAGGATCATCAAGTTATCGAAACTGCCTCTAGGAAGGCCTTGCCGCAGGTGTTCGTCTCCCTTTATACCGTATATCGAGAATTTGAACAACCGAAAAATTCCTATCATAATAATTAGCGGATAATTCAATAGTGTAATTAATTCCGAAATCTATACACACAAAGTTTATTTCAAATGAATCTCAGAGCGGAACGAATATACGTTTATACTACAAGCCACAGCCTCGGGGCTCCGATGTATATATATATACGTATATCATATGGACCAGTTATCTTAATACGTGTGTATAGGTCCGAGGCGTGTAGGAATAGAGAAGGCGACCTCGACGTCGAACGTAGTTACTCGTTATCAGTCTCAGTCGTCGCGACGACCTGAAACGTTTTCGTTTCTTTTTTTTTTTTTTTGCTAAATCGATGGAATATTAACACTGGGAGCTTATGTTGGTTACTCACTGTAATTTATATCTAGTGTATTAGTCAGGGTGATGACGTCAGTATATACCAACGAGAATCGAGGAAGACGAGGCTGCAGCACAGTCTCCGCGGAATATTTTAACAGTATATACCTATATATATATATTCATATCTAGAAATATTTGTGTGTAAAATGAGCGTATACATATATAAATATATACATAGTATATATATGTATATAGAGGTAGAATTAACAATCTTCTCGCATAAATAACCGGGCGAGACTTTCTGCTAACTCGTATACATACGAGTACGCGTATAACGTATATGCATATAGTATATGTAGTTAGTTCGCTTATCGTATATCTCGTAAAATCGGCTTATTTAAATATAATTATAGATAAAAAATCGTATCGGTAATATGTATTGCAGTAAAATTAGCGAGTACAGAGGAACGATTTTACGTAAGGATAATATTGCGAGTTCACATCGTTAGCACCAAGTATACATCGTACAAGTTTTAAGTATTATATCCACCTATATCCTTGTATATATATTGTTAAAAATTAAAAGTAATCTCATCATATGCTGTTAATATTGCTAAGATATACATACACATGTATGAATATATTCGCATGATGTATATACATACGCGCGACGCCGCGACGCGCCGTTCCCATGCGGAGAATTTTCCCATTTGTCATTAATTTATAATGCGCGAGGAGATGGGGCAATCTGTTGTTCATATTTATCATTATTATCATTCTAATTATTATCATTATTATTTCATTGATATCCCAAGGCGTGAAAAGTCGTTTCGTAATTCCGTGTATCGTTAGTACCTACATGGATAAATATTATCATCAGATAAAAATTGATTGTACAAAAATTTACACACGATTATAAATATGATATATATATATATGTATATACAATATACTATACGACATAAGGTAAGGTTTTTTTTCTTTCTAATTCCTTATGAGCAGAGAGATAATATAGCCTACCTGTCCTCGGAGGCTCGACCGTCAGAGATAAATCCTGTACATTCCGTCTCACCTCCGTGTATTATATTCTGATAAGGAAAATGGAACTGTCTATGTATAATTGTGTTTATACAAATTGTCGTATATGGTTGCGGTTTATCATTTGCGGAACGGCCTCAAGCACATGTCACGTGGTAAGGAAAGGGAATAGAAATGAAAATAAAAAACAAAATTAAAAAAACAGTGGATTATAAGACGATTTTTGTACTTTTTTTTTTTTTATTGCTTCGCTCGCTTATTCTTGTCTCAAATGCGGAAGTTTCGTATGGTATAATCTGCGCGTGAACGGGATAGACCGAGATCGCGGATCGCGGATCGCGTACGATCGTACGGACGGACGTTTGTCGACTGAAAAGTTCTGCCGCGCGGGTCCGCAACCTTTCGAATGACTGTATATGCTACCGCTATACCTACAGCTCTTTTGCTCCCACCACGTAAACCGGGCATATATGTTATATTCGAGGTGCATTATGCGCGTGGTTGACATTGAGCATGGCCCTCGGTACGTATCGCGTTGTTGGCTTTTTCCCTCGTACGCTATAATATGCTCCTATGTTGATTAGCGTCCTTTTACTATGCCGTACGGGAAACAGTCCGGTCGTTAAACCGCGTTTGTCCGCCAGAGTTTGTTCAGCCGTTTCGTAGACACCTTATATACCGTATTCGATCCCTTTTACATTGCAGGATGATCGGGAATAAAAATAGAATTTTTTTTCACCTTTTTGAAGGAAACTAGCGGTTGACGGATGAAAAGAATTAAACCACGAGTCGTTAATCTCAAGATTCTATTTATTACACGCGTAAAAATACGATGGAGACGATGAAGTTTATAATTAAAATTTATTGCGAATACATGCATATGGAAAGTTGAAAAAAAAAATTCAATACTAGGAATACCAAAGGCGCAATGAGCGTTTCTAGCGATTGGTTATGAATTTATTTATATCGTCGTACTACGGTATTCCCCTACCATCGGTTAGTATAGCCTTTCGTTTCGCAAAGCTGCGGAAAGAATCGACTAAAAATGATAAAACTTTTGTAATAGTTGACTGGGACCTGGGGTAGCCGGGAGGCTGCAGGTATATGGTCTACGGATATATATCTACACATGTATAGTATAGAGTAGACGACGAGTTGTTAAAGAAGTCAGTGACGCGCGACTAAGCACAGTTAAGCCGTTCGCTATTACCTACCGCATACCTTATATACCTGCATCTACTGCACTCATTTTAATATTATACGATATATATTAAAGCTCGAGCATAGGGAAATATCAAATCACAAATTGTTCTAACTGTACCATAATATACAACCATAAGAATCGTCTCGCCTCCGGCATGACGATTCCTGTACAGATACTTATTCGTTTCTATTAGTTACGCTCTAAGAGATAACTACATGCCTTTAAATATATCGCGTATCTAACAGGAAACTAAAAATTGCATATCTTCGAATACATCGAAGGGACAATAACATATTCAAAGAATTAAACTTGACGATATACCCGCGAATACAGACTATTCACAGCCATAGTTGATAATAATACGAAAACGACTGGAATCGTGTTACTAAAATAACCGCAAATGATTTCATCGTTGAAACCATGTAAAGAATATATCCGAGAGACAGAATCTGTGATAAAAAGAAAAAATTTCGTACAGAATCAAGCTTCGATCAGTATAATACATATACTAATTGTATTGTCAGTGACGATGTGTGTAACGAACGACTAATAATAAATAAGGTAATATAACGTTTCTCAGTACGTGCGAGTTGGTAAAGCATTTGTATCAAAAATATATTTTATTATTGAATTGGTCACGAAACGCGATGCATTATCAACATACGTCGTTATCATTCCAACAAATAAAAAAGTTTGTAATAATATCGTGTTCAAAAGTCCGTCTCGATCTCCCGCATTACGAATTAACCCGACTTAACCCGAGCTATTAGTTCCTAAAGTCACCGTGCAAGGCGACACCTGACAGCGTAACATAGCCTCGATCTCATCGCGAGGGGTGCAGGGGGAGGGGGGACGACTAAAAGTGATTGCTGGGAGCGCAGGGCGGCTGGCCATCTTGGAAAGATATGTCGTGTCGATGTAAACGTCAACAGGATTGTGTTTATTCTATACACGAGGCAAAGAGATTAATCCTAGAATAATAAATCAGCTCGTGTAATCGAACTGGTATAACGTAGCAGTTCATTGTGTCGCGTGTCCAAGTTGCTGTTCGAAATAATAAAATAGATAGTGCAGCCAAAACGAGATGAATCGCAGTGACGGGCTGGTGCAACGTCGTAGGGTAGTAAACAGCAGTAGCAGTGGCAGTGGTGGCGGAGGTATTGGACAGGATGGATCAAACGACACACCAGGAAACGGAGATAAGTCTTCTGGTAATGGAGCCGATTCCGAAAGTTCATCCCTAAAAGATTTAAACTCAAATCCAGCCGCAGATTCTGACTCTGACAAGGAGACCCGATTGACACTCATGGAAGAGGTCCTACTTCTCGGACTAAAAGATAAGGAAGTGAGTTGAATTTCGCAGATAAATATTCGCTTCTTTTTGTCTTTATAAATATGTCATTTTTATTTCCGTTAAATTTCTCGCGAAATATAATAAAAAACAAACAGCGAGAAGACAATTCATAAACTTAGTATTTTCGTTAACGCTGAACCTTCGACTCAATGCTACAGGGATATACCTCGTTTTGGAACGACTGCATAAGCTCTGGTCTCCGAGGTTGCATTTTAGCTGAATTGGGTCTACGAGGTAGGGTCGAGTTGGAAAAAGCTGGAATGCGAAGGCGCGGACTTCTCGCACGGAAACTCATTCTTAAGAACGATTCTCCAACTGGAGATGTACTTTTAGACGAAGCTCTGAAACACCTCAAGGATACAGAACCTCCAGAGACTGTACAAAGCTGGATTGAATACCTGAGTGGTAAAACTCTTCAATATTTTCTATCTTATAACTTACAGATGTGTAATATACTCGGAAAGTATAAACGTGTGAGGAAATTGCTTTAAAACTGTTCGAAATATGCGATTCTTTGAAAAAACTCATCGCCCAAATCTCACTGCGATATAATTATATGAGAAAACTATCCCTTTTGTTCTCAAAAAGCAGAAATATTTGTCCAACGGACATAGGAACGAACTCTATTTCATAATCTATTGGATTCCTAAGCTACAATGGTGTGAGAAATTTTATTGGATTTTAGGAGAGACCTGGAATCCATTGAAACTGAGATATCAGTTGAAGAACGTGAGGGAGAGACTGGCAAAAAATCTGGTAGAGAAAGGGGTCCTTACTACCGAGAAACAGAACTTCCTCCTCTTCGATATGACTACACATCCGCTGACCGACAACCTCGCAAAGACTCGGCTCGTCAAAAAGGTTTGATAATTAGATCTTAGACTCAATTCTTACTAGAACCCGGTCTGCGTTTATAGGCGGAAGATTTTTTTAGCGAAATCCTCCCTCCGGGTAATTATTTGTCTATTTAGCGGCGTGTTTTGAAGTCCTAATTAGGTTGAAATTAGTAGATTTCAACTTTCTTAATTATTACAGAGATGTAACGTGATTTTGACCTAAAAATTTCTCCAAATTTCATACAAGGTTCCAAATGGCTGGTAATGAATTTTTTCTTTCTCTACTTTCCAGGCTGAATATTTCTTTCTTTCGTTGTAAAACTGGAAGTTATTACTTTAACAATTTCTTGTGAATTTCAGGGGAATTACAAGCTGCTGAATTTTTCCTAATTTCAGATGATTGTCGTCTCATTTTTTAATCCAAACACATCGCCGCGGACATAACAGCAATAATATTGACTCCATGAGAAAGAATACAAATACTGTGCATGAATAAAATAATTAAATGACTAATGGCATATAGAATTTGAGAACGAAGTGAATATTACTTCTTCGAATCTAATAGCCACTTTATAGATTGCCTGATTGCCGCGACCAGCCCTAAGCGTGGGAGGTGATAGCTTATCTCTTTTCATATAAATTTCTGTCGAAACGACCTAGATTAGATATTATACTACAATTGTTCGATATACGTTGAGTGTTAACGGGTCGTGATTTTATTTCTAGCAGAATGTGTTCTCTTCTTTCTATAATAATTAATTAACAAGTTTGTTTATTATAAATATTTTCAAAACAGATTCAAGAAGCTGTGTTAGGTCGTTGGGTGAACGATGCTGGTCGAATGGATCGCAGAACGTTGGCATTGGTGATTTTAGCCCACGCTGCAGACGTATTGGAAAATGCATTCGCTCCGCTGTGCGACGACGAGTACGAGGTCGCTATGAGAAGAGTAAGAACGCTGCTTGACCTCGACTTTGAAGCTGAGGCTGCTAAACCAAACGCAAATCCTGTCCTCTGGGCCGTATTCGCTGCGTTTACTAAGTAGCAGTTTGTTCCTAATGCGTCTAAAAAGTATAGGGATCAATGAAATTACTGGATATATCTGTGTAAATAGAAGGATCGAGTGTACGCGCGTTGATTGGGTACAGACGCTGCGTCGGTGTAAATATGCACCTAGGTAAATTACCTCACCCCTACATTTCGTTGGATAAGAAATACCTACTTAGTCTTTAAGAGGGCATATGTTACATTTATTCATCTGAATGTTTCTATGCTGATATCAAAAACCTGTTCATATTTTATAATTTATAAACTTAATAACAATTTCGAATATTTAGAAGGTGAATTTTAGTTCGAATCGTCATCCGGTTTCATGGGTTCATTTCCACTGCCCGTTTCTCCGTGATAATACGTTGCGCCAACTTATAATTTATACCCTGAAATCGTCCAACGATTTACTTTTTATTATTTGAACAGCTATAGGCCTGAGAAATTGGGTTTTTCGATGTCTTTAATTATCTGTCGTTTTTGGTGGCTCTCAATTTCCGCTACTTTAATCATTGATGTATATTTAAAAACACAGGGCCAACACTCGTCTCTGACTCTTGATCATCGTAATGCCATTTAGTAATATCATTTTAGGCTTTTCTTTCTATTTTTTATTCACTTTTAGAAAGCGTGTTATGAATTTTATTTAAAATTGCTCGGGAGCAATTGGAAAAGAATAATAATGAAAAATAATAGAAAATTTTCAAGTATACGTATGTTTCTTTCGTACAGCAAAAAGCTAATCATTCTTTTCATATATATACCCTGTGGGAATAATTGAGAAAGATACATTTTGTAAGATTCCTGATAAATTATATTGCTTCTCTAAATCTTTGGGAATATCTCGTTTACCGCGGGATCGCATAGTTTATATTATTTGTCCCGGTACATGGATTAATTGTTCGAATTATTTGTTTCTTATCGATTATTCCGAGTGATGAATGTCGCTCTTATTGTGACTTCGTTGGTAGGGATCGCGCGAAGGATTTGTCGGCAAAATTAAAAATAAACAAAAAACATAAATAATAAAGGTACGACGAGTCGATTGATTTTGTAAACAGACAAGCCTAGGGCGATCATTCGACGAAACGATAAATGTATACTGAAAGTATTTATAACAAATCGAATAACGAATGCAATCATTGACATTAGTGCATTGATATCTATCAGCAGAAAGGGGAAAATGAAGGGATAAAGAATTTGATTCAGAAAGTTCTCATATAATTTCCCAATATTTGATATAAGTTATAATATAATAATTGTACAAACGTTTATAGGACAGAAGGATATTATGTATTTACGAATAATGGTTACTTATTACTCTTTATTATTATTAAATATTGTATTACTACTATGTGTAATAAAATAAATATTCCAAGTAGTAAACAATGGTTAAAAATTTTGCCAAGTCCATTTGGTCTTTGATTAAAATCTGATTAAAATCCATTGACTAAACAACAATCACATAGTATTAAATACATACGTACAATTTCACTCTAGAAAAATTTCATCCAAGTTTAGCTTCTATTAACTAACATCTCAACATCAAAACTCAGTCTTATTGCAAGGGCAAGAATCAATTGTGGCTTGTATAAGACCATACTGTCCAGTAAGCAACCAGTTAGGATTTTTTTCGTGGAGAGATTCACCTTCTCGATGTTTCAATCCCACGCAAACGTCAGATTTAATAGTTCGCAAACTAACAAAATTTGTTGGTAAAAATCCTTGAACAGCTTCCAGAAAGCTAGTAGTATATTCCCAGTTAATGTCGCCTACTAATTTTCTATAATTCAAATCACCTTTGAATATCACAAAGTTTGCTTCGGACAGTTTAGCGTACAATACAGGATCTCTATCCGCCATCTCAGAATAGATGAATGGACCTGTCCAAAACGGTTCATCCTGTAAATTAGAAAGAATGAACAAAAAAGATTATACATCGTATCAGAAATTTGATAGTTTAATTGTAACTAGATATCGCGGGTCTTTACCACAATGGTCCAAGCGCCGTTCTCGAGATATTCTATAAGCAGAGCACCGAGTTGAGCTAATTTTTCATCCGAAGATGCATTCATGCTCTGTATCATCCAGTGGAAATCCTCTGTAGTTACGTCGCTAATGAACCAGGGCACTCGCTTAACATAGAAACGTATTTTTTGGGCAAGATTCTTCGCGATTAAATATGCCGCTAGACAAAAGTCCGTGAATAATTCATATCCTGCATTATCTAGGACTATATCAATCGTTATTGTGCTATTACTCGTCTGAGCTTTAGTCACTAAATTCCAAACGAACTCTGTATCATCAACGAGAATATCCTTCTCTAATCCCTCTAGTAGATCGAGCGGATCTCCGACTTGACCATTCGCAGCGCCTCCACTGAGCGAAAGATCACATCTGTAGAACAGAATAATGAAAATGATTAAAATTCTTTATGAAATAGTTTTCCAGCAGATATTTCTTAACTGAATAAGCCGAAATCGGGATAATCTATCGATAGACACATGAAACGATCCTGAATTATGTTTCCAAAATTTTCTCATCTCTATTTAAAATAATTGCAGGGATATTGCATCTGTTTTAATTACTTCCTAATCTTTCTCTTCCCTCTAATATATATAGTTTTCTTTCCGAGTTGCATCTATGTCCAATGAATATTCTAAAATATTCTGGTTCTACCTGTTACCCCATAGGCCTAGTCTTATCAGTTTAGCAAACTCGCTTTTGACTTGGGCCATAGGATTCTCTTCTGTTCTGTTGATCAGTCCCATTGTATAACCAGCGACAGCTATAACGCTGGCCATTGAACCATCGAAAGCCTCTCTTTTTTGTCCTGAGAATTGATCATAAGAGTGCAGAGTCTCCCTAGAAGACGAAAAAGCGTTAACATAATCAGTTTTACATACAGTAAAGAACTTATGGAGGTAATATGCGATGGAATAAATTTTCTGATACAATTTCTTCCGCAAATAGACACAGAGATTATCGATAAATATTCTTACTGAGCACCAAACGCATGTGCGAGTCTCTGATACATGTAACACTCGCAATAAATCCAAGTAGTATTATACCAAGTAGGTATTTCTCCTTCTAGATTTGTGCGTTCGATTAAATAATCGTTCCATGCTTTTGTAATCTTTGAATTTAATTTATGTTCATTTGGTAGTTGGGCCAGAGGTTTCAATGGCTGGTTCTCTATTATCTCCTTCCTTAGAGTCTTGATGTCGTTTATAACTTGGCTCAACTCCTCGGCTGACGACTGTAGAGACATTTTTTTATTATTAGACATTATGGAAATAGATAAAATTTTGTTTTATCACTGATGATGAAACAGGCTTTACCTCTCCATATTTAGCGACTATTTCTGCCTCCTCTTGTCTCAGTGTGTCTATAACTCGATTCAGAATCGCTGGCATTCGTTCGTTGATCGTTTTGTAACCAAAACTCCTGAAAATTTCGTAAAATATGGTTATTCAATAATCTTAAATTCAAGTATAAAGACTTTTTCTTTATAGAAATGAACTAGCTATAATCTAAAGCATGCTTATCGTATTTCTTTATCGCCGAGGTCGCGACTTGGATCCGTGTTTAGTACAATATAAAAACTGTACAAAAAGATAGAAATTTGAAAAAAACAATTATACGCGCGTTTTATATCTTTCAAATATGAAAAAAAGGGAAGTAAAATAAAGATCGATGGATTATATAGCGCTCGGCCGTGAATGATAGGTAGAGATTACGCCATTTATGAGAAATGTTACAAGGTCTCATTACACAATGCAACACATTTTTTCGAGCTTATTTATTAAATAATAACAAATGAGATATATTTTGCTCACCTCTTATATATACCCTTGAGCTGTGTGCCAAACGGGGTAAGGATGTCTTCTAAATTATTTATCTTTATCTTGTTTTCGGTCGAATTTATTCTCTCCATTATTCTGTATGTTGCATTTTCTTCTAGCGGTGAACTTTGCGCCGTCAATATTGGCGGAATATCATTCATACATAGCAGTAGAAGACACAACACTCGCCACGTGACTAGAGCAGACGACAGGTACGAATCCATTACGTAGGATATAGATATAGACACTAATTGTATTGCGCAATCTACTATATTTCGCTACTATACAGTATTGAGTATACGATATTTCGCGTAGTACTACGATTATCTCCTGACTTCAAAGGGTTCTTTCTCGTTTCCGCGACGCTTTAAAACCATTCAAGATTCGACACTAGCAGAGGCGTATACGTATTATAGAGATCAATGAACAGTGGGAAACTATCGCGTGTTGAATCTTAATGGGGTTACATATGTTATAGGGTTATCGTCAATCTTATAAGTGACTTGTATAGTTTAAATGAAACCTGATAGTCCGGGTAGGAGATTATTATACGGTGTTTTAATGATATTTGAGAAAAAGAATAAATCAGTGTTAGACTTACCTCACTCCTAGTGATATGAAGAATTTCAAATTTGGATTTGGATTTGGATTTGAATATGTAAAATGGAAACTAGTCCTCGTGGGATAAGAACAAGAAATGAATGCAAAATCTGTGTCGTTTACCGTGAGGTTTTATAGGATATCATTATTTGTATAGATCTTATCTCTTATCTTATCTGTGCATATGCTTGTTAGATTTTTGGCTATTATTGTGACCTTCGGTCTGTCCTGAGGTTTAGGAAATTTTTAATCTTTGAATATATTTCGAGTGTTAATAGTTCGGATGTCCGCGTGGTTCGGACATTGTACCATCGACCCTTGATCGCTAGCTAATCTGTTAACATAGGTTCTAAAATATTTGGAAAATTTTTCAGTTTTCCCGGAATGTTATAGCCAAAAAAAAAAACAAAAAACGTGTTTTCGTGGACTATGGGTTTTTGAGTGTAATCTTATTATCCCATATTGTCTACATAATAATATAATAGCTTTCAAAAATATAGAAGATTATAAATTAGGGGAAAAAAAGAATGAAATTCTTTAAATTAGGTGGTAATTAACAAAATAATTTCAGATAATTGAATGATTATTTTTTATTAGATAACGGCGAGTGATCAAAATAATCAGCTACGATGGTATTATGATTCAGATACGATCGTAGATAAATTGGATACAATCGTATCTGATTCATATACGATTCCCACAGTCTTTTATCTCCTTTTATTCTTCGTGGTTACATAGAGAAGGAAAGAGGCAGGAGACTGTGGAGAAAACAATAATTCATATCGGTCAGAATCAAACACGCTCTACGTGTATGATCAGAATATCGGTCCCCACTCCGGTTTTAAATAATATCTCTCTTCTGAATAATTTAGAAAAATGTTATTGTCGAAAAAAAGTTAATAACTTTTTTTTTATATGTCCAAATTTCGAATGAAAATTTTTCTGATATCTCCCGTCTGCATAATAATCCGATTATTATTTTTTCTAATATTAAAAGAAAAATATTAGTCGTATCAATTGGAATTTTTTGAAATTGTCATACTATAGAAATAGAAATATAAAATAAAATAAAAAAACAATGTTACAAAATTGTTTTTTTCCTTGGCTCACATAGGATATCATTCGAATTGAAAATGTCAACCGAAATCTTGATCCATATTTTGAGAGGGATTAAAATCAAAAAAATGAATGAAGAATTTAAGATCATATATGAGTGATTATGCACATCAATCTGGTCAGGCCTGGCCAATCTTTGGTATATGATCAGATATGATAATCCATATCCGATCGTATCGCAAGGTAGTGTGACTCTAATAGAGTCACGCAAGAATCACGCAAGAGTCACGCAAAAATTTTAATTTTGCGTCAGTGAACAATTATGATTTGCGTGACTAAACAATCGGAGAATTGGGGTGACCGTATTATCGCTTACGCTAATCGTGTTACATTCAAGTTGCTATCATTCAAATAAATAATTGATGATTTCTTATCACACATTGGGACATTGAATGTTGATTCCCGCACACTTTGTAAGATCATCAGGAATCTGCTATTTTGCGTACAATTTTCGATGCACAAAGTAAGAACTTTCCATACAGTGTTAGAAAAAGTTATATTTCATTCACTCCAATATAATATAAACAAAAAAATTTCTATTAGAGTCACTCTACCTTGCGAATAGCCCTAGCGTATTTTTTTTTTTTACCCAGGTATAGCTATAAGTATTTGAAATAATTCCACAGTAATATAATAATCGTTCATTTGATGAAAACGATGTGGAAATAATTGGAGAAAAATACATTTTACGAGATCCCTGATAAAATTACAATGATTTTTCAAATCTTTGGGAAAATCTGCTACTCGTTTTCCGCGGAATCGCATAGTTTATAGTATATTTGTCACGGTACAGTAATGTTCATCGATGGTGTCCCCGTGGCTTACTAGTTTTGTTAGCCTTTTTTTAAATCAAAATATTTTATAGCATTTATGTTTGCATTATAGGTATATGTGAACGAATAGAAATAGAGCAGCTGAAATAAATCTACAACCACCCAAATCACTGAGGTGTAAGCGAGGAATCATCCGGTATAAACATTTTTAATATTCATTTTTTTTTTTTTTTAATTGCAATACAATTTTTCACTATTCAGAAACTGAGCAGAATGAATGTCTGATTGTTGCATATTTGTCACGACATTTGGCATTTTTTTTTTCTTTTTTAATTTTTTTATTCTTTTTTATTAAGAAGAATCTAAAATTTAGAAGACTTTACAATCGAACAAGTTTAAAAATTTTAATAATAAAAACTATCGCGAAAATCAACCAGCATTGGTCACAGCGTTTCTGATAAAAAAAAAACAAACTATAATGAAATAATTTAATTTTAGAATAGCTAAGCGATTATTTCATGTAATATAAATCGTCGAATACCCATACATTTAGCCAATACACAGAGTGAAAGTTATGGGGCTACAACTGACATGTAAAATTCTTATTTTATTTATCCCAGAAAGTAGATTCAAGCGATTAATTAAATGAGTAGGACAATTATTATTAAAACGAAAAACAAAATTTATTATAAATCAATGCAAAAAGAAATTAAGTTGTGGGCTAATCTCGCATCTTTCACCAGATGCAGGAAAAAGGCACACGGCTTATCATACGCAACCCGCGGATCTTTTGTGCATGTTTAGTTCTATAGTTGCCTAACCAAGGCGCGACCGGCGTAAACTGATCTACGACAACGGCGTCCCACGCCGCGCCGCGCGAAATGAGGCAAGGACTTGCAGAGTTAGGCACTTGCCCCAGCTTAGGCTTTAAGGGGATAAAGCCACAAGGAAGAAGAAGAAGAAGAAGACTTGCAGAGTTCAGTGACTTGCGCGGCTTCCTCGAGTGAACATGGGTGACACGTGTCGAGTAGATTGGCGGCTCGGGAAGGCTGACATCAACGGAGGCACATTGGACATGAGTGAGTTTGAAATATTTCGATCAATATTATACGACGGCAATAAATAATCGACGATTTTCAAAGCTCGTCGAAAACAAGTAAAATTGTATTCAATACTTTTCCGACAAATTTCACGCGTTTCGATTTTAATTCTTGAAGCAACCGGCAGACTTTGATTATAATTGCAGATATTGTTCATTTTCAAGTATATTCTATGCATACCAGCGAATAAATGTGCAAAAATCTAGAATTCTTACGAACATGACCTCTCGGACCTGTTTTGAATACAAATATAATGCGCGAGAGAGTTTCGTTTGATAACTTCGCGATAATTATCCCATCATCCCATTATATTATTGGCATATAATTCCGAGTCCCTCGCCCTGTAGCGTCGTTTGTTTTACAGGCATATTTCGCGACGAGTTTGAGTTGTTCTTTTAATTGTTCGTTCGTTCGTACACATCGCTAGTTGTGATACCACCTCCCGCAACAACTACTCCATTGTCACATAGAGTGCGCTGGTCGCGCATGAATAGTGGTGCTGCACAAATATGCGGTTAAAAAATTACTACGTTTTCCGAGAAGCGCTCGTTTATGAATGAAAAGATAGTGGTGCTGCACAAATATGCGGACAAAAAAACTACGAGCCTTTCTTTATATTCTTGGAGGCGTGGCCAATAGCTCATTGATAAAATTCTGAATAGCAGAAGAAAAACTACTAACTCTTTATTAGATTCATTGATACAATGAAAGATAGTGGCGCGTGGAAATGATGCGAAGAAGTTGAAAATAATTACTGATATTTTATTGCATTTATGTTTGCATTATAGGTATGTCTGAACAAATAGAAATAAAGTAGTTGAAATAAATTCACAACTACCCAAATCACTGAGATGTAAGCCAGGAATCATCCGGTATAAACATTTTCAATATTCATTTTTTTATTCTTTGTTATTAAAAATGTGAAATTCTTATTTGATTTACCCTAGCAAGTAGATTGAAGCGATTAATTAAATTGGTGGGGCAATTAATATCGTCCCCACCCCGCGCCGCGCGACGGTATACCGAGAACGCCGGGCCCAGCGTTCAGTCATCTGCGCGGCATCCTTGAGTAAAGATCTGTGACACGTGTCGAGGAGATTTGCGGTTCGGGAAGGCCGACATCAACGGAGGAACGTTGTGAACATGGGTGAGTCTGCAATATTTCGATCAATATTTTACGACGGCAATAAATAATCGACAATTTTCAAAGCTTGTTCAAAACCAGTGAAATTGTATTCAATACTTTTCCGACAGATTTCACGCGTCTCGTGTTTCAATCCTCGAAGTAAGTGACCGTTTAATTGCTACCGGCAGGCTTTAATTGTAGATATTGTTCATTTTCAAGTACATCCTATGCATACCAAAGAATAAATGTGCGAAAATCTAGATTTCTGACGAACATGACCTCTCGGGCCTGTTCTGAATACAAATATAATGGGCGAGAGAGTTTCGTTTGATAACTTCGCGATAATTATCCCATCATCCCATTATATTATTGGCATATAATTCCGAGTCCCTCGCCCTGTAGCGTCGTTTGTTTTACGGGCATATTTCGCGTCTCCGAATGGGAAACGAATTTATCGTATTTCGAGTTGACAAGTATTTTTCGGGAGAATACTCCTTCCCCGATTTATTCTTTTATTCGATTCTTTGACAGCATTATCGATCGACGGAGATGAGAACGAACATCGCTGATACTTGAACTGCATAGATGCTGCGTGCCACTTGGTCGGAGATGGATGCCAACCAACACTGCCTGGCTAGTCCTGGATCAAGGGTCGACCAAGATAATGGTGAGCTTTGTATCATATTAGCCAAAGACCCAATTTAACTATAAATGTATGTCCGCAAAACAAGAAATATTTGAATAACGAGGATCAAAATTTAATGGTTTGAAAATAAATACAAGGGTAGATTGCTGTAGGCCTAATTAGGCATCACATTTATTTTTTAAACATGGAACATAATACAATATTGGTGATAAATTACTCTAGAGTCTCAAGTACCAGTCATAACAATTGAAAAATTGACAAATCTATTCATGCATGCACTAGTAATACTAGCTTATTGACATTCTTGATTCTGTTGAAAATAGTTGAAAGTTTATATCACATTTAAAAATGGTTCAGGCAGGCTTACAAAATCAATCATAAGAAATGTATTATGATGAATTTCATACAGATGTATAATCTCAGTTATAAATTCTTTGGTACTTAGTTGAGAATGCTTGCTTGAAAAACACATAAACTTAATCTATCCAATGTACCCTATGTTTATCCAGTTTGTATTTTCACAGGCGTTGTTCATCAAGGGAAACTAGTTCCTGCCTATCTTCAACAAAACCTCTTCAAAATTCAGCAGGACAGGGGATTCACACCAGGAAGTAAGGCAGTCCAAGCACCGGGGGAATGACCGCAAGACAATTCTGCACCGCGAAGTATTAATAAAGTAGCATAAGCAGATGGTTCGTAATGACAGTTCTTTTTTAATCAGTTTTGGTAAAATCTGGCATCTAGTATAAGAATCGATTCCGTTTGAAACGTTGTACAAAGACAAGCTGAGCTCGTTGCCACTAATTTTCAGTCAGCAGACTTTGTAACCCGATTTATATCTGATAAATAACGAAAAACCTAATTATAATAATTTCTACGATTAGTGACAACCACAAGCTTTTATATCACAGCATCTGCTGCCCGTTCTATGTAACATTAAAATCAACGTCCTATTCGAGACATGTCGAATACTAGTTTCAATATTCAACAACAACCTTCAAATCATTTTACAAATCGCTGTACAGATTATTCCAAATCAATTTGATTATAAAAGCTATAAGCGGTGATATAATAACTCGTTTTTATAAAGCTCGCTATACTTGAGCAGTTCATTCGGTCATATTATAATCGGACAAGGCAAAGACTTGTAACTTTACATAATAGATGAAAATTCGTGATGATATATTATTAACAATATGTTCTCTCCTATGTATTATATTGTATTCAGCCGATGAGTACTGACCCAACCCAGACAGCACAAAAATATATGTAAGATATGTATGGAATATTTAGAAAATTACATTCAATATTAGTAAAATATCTGTATACATTCTAATCACGTGATTGAAATATCATGGTAATATGAGTTGGTCGTTTTTTTACATTCAATATATATTCCCGAGATATTATACAAATATTTCGATCATATTTACTGTATATAGGCATACTTTTCAATGTCTGATTAATTATAGAAGAATATTTTGTGTATATCCATGAAATATTTGCTGTATATATAATAAAGTAACATAAAAAACTTTCTCGAATAATCAAAAGTTCACGGCTTAATATGTATATAGGGAATTCCACCCCAATTCGACCCACGTCTGGATATTAGCGTTGGCCCACGAGTTATCATTACCTATGTCGTACCTAGTCTCTGTAATTACATCGATTATCACGGAAATAGTTTTGCAGGGGGAGAAACATCCGTTAACAACATACATATTATCAACAAATCAGTACTACAGATATCGAGCGGCGCTTATAGGTGATATCTTCCGCGTCTATATATACTAACCAACTTCTATAACTGGCACTCGCGAGAATAATAAAAGCGGTGGTCGCCGCCTTACGAGAAAATATTGAAGTAATGTACATGACCATACACGTATAGTTGCAGTTTCTAGCAGTATAGTTCAATATACACTGTGAATATTTGTGGAACGTAAATTTATTAATGTTGTATTTATATTGTCTGAGTATGTGTTGAAAATATATCATATCGGTCGCAGATATACTGTGAACATTCATGTATATTCAACCATGAATATTGTTTTGTAAATATGCTGGAAATATTATATAGATATGTCACATATTTTCAAACATTTTCAGACATTTTCCGATATTCTTGATATGTTTTGTGCTGTCTGGGAAAGTTCTTGATGCTTTTTATTTGTTTAAACTCGGTGTATTTGGGATAGTTGGGATTACCCATTACCGTACGAAATATTCCCAATTACTATTGAGGTAACAGAGCATAATACATGCATACACGATATATATTTGTCAAGTATAATTCACTCTTTTGTAAAATTGTCCATAATGAATAGAGAGTAGACTAATCTCATTAGTATCTTTGAAAGAACAACTATATTTATAGTCTATAACTATATACATCACCAAAGCAATGTGTAATTGAATCAAGTTCATTACTTTTCAATAACTTTATAATTACTCTTACTCTATAATTACTTCAAATTACTTTACTTTATAATTACTTTTACTAATTAAATTGAGTTCAAATACACGTTACCAAAGAAATGTGTAATTGAATGAAGTTTATTACTTTTCAATACCTCTACTTTATAATTACTTTGAATAACTTCTACAATTACTTCAAATAAATCGAGTTCAATTACACATTACCAAAGTATTGGGTAATTGAATAAGTAATTTCATTAAAAATGTAATCAGTGATTCGCAGCACTGCAAATATCCATGTAATAATAAGATCGTTTATGCAATAAACATGTATTATTATAGTAAATTGGCGCATTCTTGAATAAAAATCTCTTGAAATTGTAAATCATCGATCGTTGAATCATTTTCCCCTGTCCTTTCCTTGTCTATAAGTCGGAAATCATGAAAATCGCATGATTTCAAAAAGCCCCGAACTACTTTTGAAATGAATATTAATGCTCCTGAGTATATGCAACCTGCATGCCATTCGTGTAAACGGAAGGGCCCATGTTAATTTTTGTTGCCTATTTGGTGTTTTCCGAATGCCTATATTCAGGCGCATTGTAGTAATTCAGAAAAAAGGTCGAAAAAAGAAGAATTTTGCTGATGGCTGGCTTATGCAGCGCCGTAACTTAATTTAATTTAAGAATCGACCAATCAGAAGGCTGCTTGAGCCAATTTAGGCTCAATTTCTCGAAAAGGAGCCTCCTGATTGGTTGATTCTGAAATTAAATCAAGTTACGGCGCTGCAGAGGCCAGCCATCAGCAAAATTCTGGATTTCTGGCAGTTGATACCTTATTTTAGGAGTCGGATTTTTGGCAGTTGATACTCTTTTAAGGAGTCGGATTTCTGGCAGTTGATACTCTTTTAAGGAGTCGGATTTCTGGCAGTTGATACCTCATTCGAGTTAAAATTCAAAAAATTGTCAAAATAGCTAATATGAATGAACGTAGAGAGACGTGCATGGAGCAACGTATGCATGCATGTATCAATACACTATGCCTTTCCCCCTCCAAAAATTTCAGCACACCTCCTCGGGTCAGATGTTCTCCTGATACCAGTAGATATTTTTCGAGCTAAAATTCAAAAAATTGTGAAAATTTCAGCACACCTCCTCGGGTCAGATGTTCTCCTGATACCAGAAGGTATTTTTCGAGTTAAAATTCAAAAAATCGAAATTTTTGGAGGGGGAAAGGCATAGTGTATTGATACATGCATGCATACGTTGCTCCATGCACGTCTCTCTACGTTCATTCATGTTAGCTATTTTGACAATTTTTTGAATTTTAACTCGAAAAATATCTCCTGGGTATCAGGAGAACATCTGACCCGAGGAGGTGTGCTGAAATTTTCGAAATTTTTTGAATTTTAGCTCGAAAAATATCTTCTGGTATCAGGAGAACATCTGACCCGAGGAGGTGTGCTGAAATTTTTGGAGGGGGAAAGGCATAGTGTATTGATACATGCATGCATGCGTTGCTCCATCCACGTCTCTCTACGTTCATTCATGTTAGCTATTTTGACAATTTTTTGAATTTTAACTCGAAAAATATCTCCTGGGTATCAGGAGAACATCTGACCCGAGGAGGTGTGCTGAAATTTTTGGAGGGGGAAAGGCATAGTGTATTGATACATGCATGCATGCGTTGCTCCATCCACGTCTCTCTACGTTCATTCATGTTAGCTATTCTGACATTTTTTTGAATTTTAGCTCGAAAAATATCTACTGGTATCAGGAGAACATCTGACCCGAGGAGGTGTGCTGAAATTTTCGAAATTTTTTGAATTTTAGCTCGAAAAATATCTTCTGGTATCAGGAGAACATCTGACCCGAGGAGGTGTGCTGAAATTTTTGGAGGGGGAAAGGCATAGTGTATTGATACATGCATGCATACGTTGCTCCATGCACGTCTCTCTATGCTTATTCATAGTAGCGATTTTTACAATTTTTTTCTAAGTTCAATACGCCTGAATATAGGCAATCGGAAAACGCTCGAAAACAACTCGTAAAACACGTGGTAAAGGCTCCAAAAACACGTGGTTTTGGACTCTAAAAACACGTGGTAGTAAATAATATTGCAAAAATAGTTCGGGGCTTTATGAAATCATGCGATTTTCATGATTTTCGACTTATAGGCAAGGAAAGGACAGGGGAAAATGATTCAACGATCGATGATTTACAATTTCAAGAAATATTTATTCAAGAATGCGTCAATTTACTATAATAATACATGTTTATTGCATAAACGATCTTATTATTACATGGATATTTGCAGTGTTGCGAGTCACTGATTACATTTTTAATGAAATTACTTATTCAATTACCCAATACTTTGGTAATGTGTAATTGAACTCGATTTATTTGAAGTAATTGTAGAAGTTATTCAAAGTAATTATAAAGTAAAGGTATTGAAAAGTAATAAACTTCATTCAATTACACATTTATTTGGTAACGTGTAATTGAACTCGATTTAATTAGTAAAAGTAATTATAAAGTAAAGTAATTTGAAGTAATTATAGAGTAAGAGTAATTATAAAGTTATTAAAAAGTAATGAACTTGATTCAATTACACATTACTTTGGTGATGTATATAGTTATAGACTATAAATATAGTTGTTCTTTCAAAGATACTAATGAGAATAGTCTACTCTCTATTCATTATGGACAATTTTACAAAAGAGTGAATTATACTTGACAAATATATATCGTATATATGCATGTATTATGCTCTGTTACCTGAATAGTTATTGGGAACATTTCGTACGGTAATGGGTAATCCCAACTATCCCAGATACACCGAGTTTAAACAAATAAAAAGCATCAAGAACTTTGGGTCAGTACTCATCGGCTGAATACAATATAATACATAGGAGAGAACATATTGTTAATAATATATCATCACGAATTTTCATCTATTATGTAAAGTTACAAGTCTTTGCCTTGTCCGATTATAATATGACCGAATGAACTGCTCAAGTATAGCGAGCTTTATAAAAACGAGTTATTATACTACCGCTTACAGCTTTTATAATCAAATTGATTTGGAATAATCTGTACAGCGATTTGTAAAATGATTTGAAGGTTGTTGTTGAATATTGAAACTAGTATTCGACATGTCTCGAATAGGAAGTTGATTTTAATGTTACATAGAACGGGCAGCAGATGCTGTGATATAAAAGCTTGTGGTTGTCACTAATCGTAGAAATTATTATAATTAGGTTTTTCGTTATTTATCAGATATAAATTGGGTTACAAAGTCTGCTGACTGAAAATTAGTGGCAACGAGCTCAGCTTGTCTTTGTACAACGTTTCAAACGGAATCGATTCTTATACTAGATGCCAGATTTTACCAAAACTGATTAAAAAAGAACGGTCATTACGAACCATCTGCTTATGCTACTTTATTAATACTTCGCGGTGCAGAATTGTCTTGCGGTCATTCCCCCGGTGCTTGGACTGCCTTACTTCCTGGTGTGAATCCCCTGTCCTGCTGAATTTTGAAGAGGTTTTGTTGAAGATAGGCAGGAACTAGTTTCCCTTGATGAACAACGCCTGTGAAAATACAAACTAGATAAACATAGGGTACATTGGATAGATTAAGTTTATGTGTTTTTCAAGCAAGCATTCTCAACTAAGTACCAAAGAATTTATAACTGTGATTATACATCTGTATGAAATTCATTATAATACATTTCTTATGATTGATTTTGTAAGCCTGCCTAAACCATTTTTAAATGTGATATAAACTTTCAACTATTTTCAACAGATTCAAGAATGTCAATAAGCTAGTATTACTAGTGCATGCATGAATAGATTTGTCAATTTTTCAATTGTTATGACTGGTACTTGAGACTCTAGAGTAATTTATCACCAATATTGTATTATGTTCCATGTTTAAAAAATAAATATGATGCCTAACTAGGCCTACAGCAATCTATCCTTGTATTTATTTTCGAACCATTAAATTTTGATCCTCGTTATTCAAATATTTCTCTACTACAAGGTTAGTCTACTTTATTCAACCAATGTGAACATATTCTCTAGAGATCTATCAATCATATTCCAGGTTTTTCAATCAAAAGAGAGAATTTATTGCTATTTCCAAGAACTAAGTGTGCTTTCTCTCCTAGGCTTACCCTATATAACGAGACGGACAATATATTACCTCTGGGTATATTGATACGCGTCGGTATCGTATCCCTTGCAGCTGAGTGAAACCGAGTTGTCGTCAAAGTTTCTGGCGTATACGGTGAGACAGAGCCAAGCCGGAGGCCGCAGTATCGAGTCAAAGATGCAGGGTGAGCGTCACGGTTACTTGGCCGATGAGTGTTGTGGTACATAGACTTGGAAAAGTAATCCGTCCGAGATCTGTATCGGATCGCGAAGTATGTTTCAGCAATGATTGTTTTGAGGACATACATTTATAGTTACATTGGGTCTTTGGCTAGTATAATACAAAGCTCACCATTATCTTGGTCGACCGGTGATCCAGGACTAGCTGGGCAGTGTTGGTTGGCGTCCATCTCCGACCAAGTGGCTCGCAGGATCCATGCAGTTCAAGTATCAGCGATGTTCGTTCTCATCTCCGTCGATCGATAATGCTGTCAAAGAATCGAATAAAAGAATAAATCGGAGAACGAGTATTCTCCCGAAAAATACTTGTCAACTCGAAATAACACGACAAATTAGTTTCCCCTTTGGAGTCGCGGAATATGCCTGTCAAACAAACGACACTACAGGGCGAGGCACTCGGAATTATATGCCAATAATATAATGGGATGATGGGATAATTATCGCGAAGTTATCAAACGAAACTCTGTCGCCCATTATACTTGTATTCAAAACAGGCCCGAGAGGTTATGTTCGTAAGAAATCTAGATTTTCGCACCTTTAATCGCTGGTGGGAATAGAATATACTTGAAAATTAACAATATCTGAAATTATAATCAAAACCTGCCGGTAGCAGTTCAACGGTTACTTGCTTCAAGGATTAAAATCGAGACGCGTGAAATTTGTCGGAAAAGTATCGAATACGATTTCACTTGTTTTCAACGAGCTTTGAAAATTGTTAATTATTTATTGCCGACGTATAATAGTGATCGAAATATTTCAAACTCACTCGTGTCCAATGTGCCTCCGTTGATGTCAGCCTTTCCGAGCCACAAATCTCCTCGACTCGTGTCATACATGTTTACTCGACGAGACCGCGCTGATCACTGAACTCTGGGACCTAGCGCACGGCCTTTTAAGAATGTCGCGGGGGGTGCGGGACGCCATTGTCGTAGGTCAGTTGACGCCGGCGGCGACATTTGCTAGGCAACTATAGAACTCAAATTGCACAAAAGATCGGCGGGTTGCGTTTAATATGGCGCATTAATTTCTCAGTAGTTAGATCAGCTTCAAGCATTTCTCTTCGTCCCAAAGAAATGGGAACAATAAAGTTTTAAATTTAAATTACCGCTGAATCTAGTA
This sequence comes from Tenthredo notha, assembly GCA_914767705.2. Taxonomy (NCBI): domain Eukaryota; kingdom Metazoa; phylum Arthropoda; class Insecta; order Hymenoptera; family Tenthredinidae; genus Tenthredo; species Tenthredo notha. The sequence goes on from OU611917.1 coordinate 7,988,158, forward strand.
CAATATATTGGCAAAATGATTCGTGGGTTGGGTGTAATAGGCGTCATCTACCCCTCCAGATGTTTGACGATGTTTTGGCAATTGGTTAGTCTGTCAATAACATTGAATAACAGAAGAGTAATTCGGAACCTTATTTTTTTGCAAAATAATCTGGATCTATCACGTCGAGAACCACAGCAGGTATTTCTATCTCAGAACGCCCTACGTGACTGCTAGAAATATCTTCACAATACTAGAGGCAGGCTCCATAAAATTTCGATGAGAGTATTAAGATCTGTCCTAATATTTAATTATTATTCTAAGTTATAATCATCATTATTAAACATACATTTAATATAACATATAGTTCATCTATTATATAATATGGTTTGTACAATAACTCAACTTTTGAACTCAGAAATAAAAAATTGATTTGATATCTATATTTATATCTAGTCTGATGTTCGATATTCTTTACTGCTTTTCAAGAGTTTTTCAGGATCAAGTATAATTATACTGATCATTGCTCTTCATTACCATCATCATCATCATCATCATCATTCTATATAATAAATATTCACGTATGCAATATATACCTACAATATGATTTTATCAATTTGTATTGATACATCATGAATAAATATTCACTCTAATAATAAATAAGATTAATTTTAACCAGATAGGGTGCTATAGTTATTCTAAAAGTATTCATAATTAAGAACTTTGCTATAGTGTGTTAAGGATTATAATCATTCAGGGTGACAGCTTGTTATCCGGAGCTACCGGTCAGGATATTCAACAGAAACCTAACTTCGAATTGCTATAAACACTTGTTTATTAATTATTTCTATAACTAAAGACGATACGACAAATGTCACTAACAGCCTGTGGCTCAATACTTTATTATAGGTTTCTCTTTAATTTAAATTAACGTTTGCTTAATTCACGTAACCACGTCTGGTTCAATTGCTTATTGGGATCCCAAGAATGGGCGTGGCTTCGTAAAATAGCCTACTTTGAACAGTTCTATTTTTCGTCACTAGTTAGCGTATCGAGGTTCTAAGCCCTCTCATTGGTTACAGCTGGTTACTGCAGCCCACTTTGAACAGTTCTATTTTCTGCCACTAGTTGGCGTATCGAGATTCTTGAGATCCCAATTTCATACGTACTACCTTGGTCTAGGTCTTACAACTAATCTTTTATCCTTCACATATTTTTGTTCTCATTGAATCCTCTAGCAGTCTCACATTCATACGGGTACCCTTCATATATACGCTCTCATACTGTCATTCAATCCATACTTGCTCATTTGTTCCTCCTTCTTATCATGCATACTACATTTAGACCGTTAACAAATGGATACATTGGGTGATTGAAACTTAAAGAAGAACGAAATGTTTTTAAATCAAGTTGACAAATTTTAAAGAACGATACCCACGTTATAATATATCGTAACACACGGAATTTGAGAAATGGACTTTTTTTGAAAAATGGAATGATGATCATGTTTCTATCTTCTCAATGGTGATCGGAAACCGTTTCCATCGTCTACTGAACATTTTACTAGATGTGATTTTGAGAGTTATATAATGTGCCTCTGCAATCTGTTCCCATGCATTTCACTAGCATTTGGTACTCGGATATTCGTTTTCATCCCTTCTTCTCCAGGATCCTCGACAGTCCCAGCTTCGCCGACAGCTTTCCATGCAACTCGGTCACGTAGAATTTTTTTTATGCAGGACGGAGCAAGACACACATGAAACATAAAGAAACGGATAGGCATCAGAAGGATGAACGGAACAAATTATCGATGAATTGACCCTTATTTGACGCTCACGATTTCATCCTGTGTTAATTTTGGAGCTTAAATGAAATAGTCCTCGTTCCTGTTGCTTAAATAATATATCCTACGGATCTTATATCATAATCTCATCCCTCGTTGCCACTGGTGCGAAATAAATATATAAACTAGAGTCTGTAACTTAGAGAAGATAGATCTATTCGTGTCTCCAAATTATATAAATATTCCGATGTCTACGTCGCGGTTTATCTAATTAACCCACTGCCTGATAAGACGAGTGTGTCATTAATTAATATCTCGTCGCCTACAACGCGGACTAAATATACGAACTAATTGCTGTGGAACTTAAAGAAGATAGTCCTCGTTCCTGTAAGGCTTAAATAATATATCCTACGAATCTTATATCATAATCTAATCCCTCGTTGCCACTGGTGCGAAATAAATATACGAACTAATTGCTGTGGAACTTAAAGAAGATAGTCCTCGTTCCTGTAAGGCTTAAATAATATATCCTACGAATCTTATATCATAATCTAATCCCTCGTTGCCACTGGTGCGAAATAAATATACAAACTAGAGTCTGTAACTTAGAGAAGATAGATCTATTCGTGTCTCCAAATTATACAAATATTCCGATGTCTACGTCGCGGTTTATCTAATTAACCCACTGCCTGATAAGACGAGTGTGTCATTAATTAATATCTCGTCGCCTACAACGCGGACTAAATATACGAACTAATTGCTGTGGAACTTAAAGAAGATAGTCCTCGTTCCTGTAAGGCTTAAATAATATATCCTACAAATCTTATATCATAATCTAATCCCTCGTTGCCACTGGTGCGAAATAAATATACGAACTAATTGCTGTGGAACTTAAAGAAGATAGTCCTCGTTCCTGTAAGGCTTAAATAATATATCCTACGGATCTTATATCATAATCTCATCCCTCGTTGCCAGTGGTGCGAAATAAATATACAAACTAAAATCTGCAACTTAGAAAAGATAGACCTATAACTCGGGAACGGCGGGTTCGTTAATCCCGTCACGTATGACGTGCCCTGCCGTTTCTATATAACTAATAATTCTAATAATTGCATGTCCAATTAAGTCTCAATTAATCCCTCGTTGCCAGTAACGTAAAATGAATATCTAGACTAATTTCTCAAACCTAAAGAACATATAGCACCGATGTGCGTTCCTACAAAACTCGGGTTGAGCAGGTTCGTGGGGCCCGTCACGTAAAATATGCTTTGCATTTCTGTCTTATGGACTGGAAACCTATATTGAAACAGACGATCGAACTAACTCATCGCAAGTAGCCAAGAGAAAGATGTACCAAGCACATGCAAAGCAATCTATGCCTCGAAAGAAGTTGTTACACCATTGCAAGTGCGTGTATGCCCTTCGCCAGGGGTATTATTTCAGCCCCGAAGTAGCCTCTACGCCCCAGCATGGTGTTTTAACTCCTATCAAGGCGTTTACAGAAAAAAAAAGCCATGCAGATAAAAAAGCAGAAGTAGAACCAGAAGCAAAAGCAAAGGCAAAGGCTACTTGGATGAAATGAGTTCGGATTCTCGCGCTGATAACTGATCGAACTAATTCCCGAAACTTGAATAAAATACTCTTACGAATCGCGGATTATAAATTGATATCTCGTTGCCTGTAACGCGGACTAAATATACGAACTAATTGCTGTGGAACTTAAATAAGACAGTCCTCGTTCCTGTTGCTTAAATAATATATCCTATACGGATCTTATATCATAATCCAATCCCTCGTTGCCAGTGGTGCGAAATAAATATACAAACTGGAGTCTGTAACTTAGAGAAGATAGATCTATTGGTGGCGTGTCCCCAAATTATCCAAAAATTCCGATGTCTACGTCGCGGTTTACCTAATTAGCCGACTTATAATACTCTAAATATTATTAATATATAAATACATTAATAATACGGACTGAATATACGAACTAATTGCTGTGGAACTTAAATAAGACAGTCCTCGTTCCTGTTGCTTAAATAATATATCCTATACGGATCTTATATCATAATCCAATCCCTCGTTGCCAGTGGTGCGAAATAAATATACAAACTAGAGTCTGCAACTTAGAAAAGATAGAGCTATAACTCGGGAACGGCGGGTTCGTTGATCCCGTCACGTATGACGTGCCCTGCCGTTTCTATGTAACTAATACGTGGCGATCGGATAAGTCGAGTCCTAATAGTCCCGGACTTATAATAATCTAAATATTACGGAGCTGCGATTGTAATCCGAAATCTAAAACTTAAAGAAGATAGATCTCCAAATCATCTAAATATTTCGATGTCTACGTCGCGGTGGACCTAATCAGCCCGATACCCGGTGCTATAATAAGACGTATAATAGTGTTATAATCAACGGCTTACCTTTCATTCGATGTATCAGTGGGGTTAGATCCGTATCAACAGCCCAGCCACTCCCATATCTGCATTCCAAAGTATGCCAATAATCTTGCTGCAGTCTGTCTCTGCAATCACAAGAAATATTCGCGTGACATTAGCACAGTCAGTCAGATCTTGGTTATAAGTGAAGAAGAGACCCGATTATCTTAGAATTTTCTTCAAATATAAACGCAACTGTTGGTCTGTAAATATACCTATGTATATTGTGTATTCACGTTGTTTGACCATTCTCGATTGATATATAATTATACGAACGCGGTGAAACTATTCCAAAACATCGTTGATTCTAATCACGTCTGGCTATAATTCGTTCGAAAGATACACGATTGTTCGCTACTCACAATTAGAAACAATATCGGCGTCCAAGTACCGAAAAACACGAAGACAGGACGCGAAAATACATAATACATTCATATCGTTTTCATAACGATATTTTCACACGAAAAAATAAACGTTGGAAATCACATAATATTATGTAGGTGACAATTCGAGTCGGACAATAATTAAACTTCATTAAAAAGATAAAATGCAATTGAAATTGCTGTTTACCTTTTATTGCATTCATCGGTGAGATTGGATTTGTATAATGTGCCTCTGCAATCTGTTCCCATGCATTTCACCAGCGTCTCTAGCATTTGGTACTCGGATATTCCTTTTCATCCCTTCTTCTCCAGGATCCTCGACAGTCCCAGCTTCGCCGACAGCTTTCCATGCAACTCGGTCACGTAGAATTTTTTTTATGCAGGACGGAGCAAGACACACATGAAACATAAAGAAACGGATAGGCATCAGAAGGATGAACGGAACAAATTATCGATGAATTGACCCTTATTTGACGCTCACGATTTCATCCTGTGTTAATTTTGGAGCTTAAATGAAATAGTCCTCGTTCCTGTTGCTTAAATAATATATCCTACGGATCTTATATCATAATCTCATCCCTCGTTGCCACTGGTGCGAAATAAATATATAAACTAGAGTCTGTAACTTAGAGAAGATAGATCTATTCGTGTCTCCAAATTATATAAATATTCCGATGTCTACGTCGCGGTTTATCTAATTAACCCACTACCTGATAAGACGAGTGTGTCATCAATTAATATCTCGTCGCCTACAACGCGGACTAAATATACGAACTAATTGCTGTGGAACTTAAAGAAGATAGTCCTCGTTCCTGTAAGGCTTAAATAATATATCCTACAAATCTTATATCATAATCTAATCCCTCGTTGCCACTGGTGCGAAATAAATATACGAACTAATTGCTGTGGAACTTAAAGAAGATAGTCCTCGTTCCTGTAAGGCTTAAATAATATATCCTACGAATCTTATATCATAATCTAATCCCTCGTTGCCACTGGTGCGAAATAAATATACAAACTAGAGTCTGTAACTTAGAGAAGATAGATCTATTCGTGTCTCCAAATTATACAAATATTCCGATGTCTACGTCGCGGTTTATCTAATTAACCCACTGCCTGATAAGACGAGTGTGTCATTAATTAATATCTCGTCGCCTACAACGCGGACTAAATATACGAACTAATTGCTGTGGAACTTAAAGAAGATAGTCCTCGTTCCTGTAAGGCTTAAATAATATATCCTACAAATCTTATATCATAATCTAATCCCTCGTTGCCACTGGTGCGAAATAAATATACGAACTAATTGCTGTGGAACTTAAAGAAGATAGTCCTCGTTCCTGTAAGGCTTAAATAATATATCCTACGGATCTTATATCATAATCTCATCCCTCGTTGCCAGTGGTGCGAAATAAATATACAAACTAAAATCTGCAACTTAGAAAAGATAGACCTATAACTCGGGAACGGCGGGTTCGTTAATCCCGTCACGTATGACGTGCCCTGCCGTTTCTATATAACTAATAATTCTAATAATTGCATGTCCAATTAAGTCTCAATTAATCCCTCGTTGCCAGTAACGTAAAATGAATATCTAGACTAATTTCTCAAACCTAAAGAACATATAGCACCGATGTGCGTTCCTACAAAACTCGGGTTGAGCAGGTTCGTGGGGCCCGTCACGTAAAATATGCTTTGCATTTCTGTCTTATGGACTGGAAACCTATATTGAAACAGACGATCGAACTAACTCATCGCAAGTAGCCAAGAGAAAGATGTACCAAGCACATGCAAAGCAATCTATGCCTCGAAAGAAGTTGTTACACCATTGCAAGTGCGTGTATGCCCTTCGCCAGGGGTATTATTTCAGCCCCGAAGTAGCCTCTACGCCCCAGCATGGTGTTTTAACTCCTATCAAGGCGTTTACAGAAAAAAAAAGCCATGCAGATAAAAAAGCAGAAGTAGAACCAGAAGCAAAAGCAAAGGCAAAGGCTACTTGGATGAAATGAGTTCGGATTCTCGCGCTGATAACTGATCGAACTAATTCCCGAAACTTGAATAAAATACTCTTACGAATCGCGGATTATAAATTGATATCTCGTTGCCTGTAACGCGGACTAAATATACGAACTAATTGCTGTGGAACTTAAATAAGACAGTCCTCGTTCCTGTTGCTTAAATAATATATCCTATACGGATCTTATATCATAATCCAATCCCTCGTTGCCAGTGGTGCGAAATAAATATACAAACTGGAGTCTGTAACTTAGAGAAGATAGATCTATTGGTGGCGTGTCCCCAAATTATCCAAAAATTCCGATGTCTACGTCGCGGTTTACCTAATTAGCCGACTTATAATACTCTAAATATTATTAATATATAAATACATTAATAATACGGACTGAATATACGAACTAATTGCTGTGGAACTTAAATAAGACAGTCCTCGTTCCTGTTGCTTAAATAATATATCCTATACGGATCTTATATCATAATCCAATCCCTCGTTGCCAGTGGTGCGAAATAAATATACAAACTATAATCTGCAACTTAGAAAAGATAGACCTATAACTCGGGAACGGCGGGTTCGTTGATCCCGTCACGTATGACGTGCCCTGCCGTTTCTATGTAACTAATACGTGGCGATCGGATAAGTCGAGTCCTAATAGTCCCGGACTTATAATAATCTAAATATTACGGAGCTGCGATTGTAATCCGAAATCTAAAACTTAAAGAAGATAGATCTCCAAATCATCTAAATATTTCGATGTCTACGTCGCGGTGGACCTAATCAGCCCGATACCCGGTGCTATAATAAGACGTATAATAGTGTTATAATCAACGGCTTACCTTTCATTCGATGTATCAGTGGGGTTAGATCCGTATCAACAGCCCAGCCACTCCCATATCTGCATTCCAAAGTATGCCAATAATCTTGCTGCAGTCTGTCTCTGCAATCACAAGAAATATTCGCGTGACATTAGCACAGTCAGTCAGATCTTGGTTATAAGTGAAGAAGAGACCCGATTATCTTAGAATTTTCTTCAAATATAAACGCAACTGTTGGTCTGTAAATATACCTATGTATATTGTGTATTCACGTTGTTTGACCATTCTCGATTGATATATAATTATACGAACGCGGTGAAACTATTCCAAAACATCGTTGATTCTAATCACGTCTGGCTATAATTCGTTCGAAAGATACACGATTGTTCGCTACTCACAATTAGAAACAATATCGGCGTCCAAGTACCGAAAAACACGAAGACAGGACGCGAAAATACATAATACATTCATATCGTTTTCATAACGATATTTTCACACGAAAAAATAAACGTTGGAAATCACATAATATTATGTAGGTGACAATTCGAGTCGGACAATAATTAAACTTCATTAAAAAGATAAAATGCAATTGAAATTGCTGTTTACCTTTTATTGCATTCATCGGTGAGATTGGATTTGTATAATGTGCCTCTGCAATCTGTTCCCATGCATTTCACCAGCGTCTCTAGCATTTGGTACTCGGATATTCCTTTTCATCCCTTCTTCTCCAGGATCCTCGACAGTCCCAGCTTCGCCGACAGCTTTCCATGCAACTCGGTCACGTAGAATTTTTTTTATGCAGGACGGAGCAAGACACACATGAAACATAAAGAAACGGATAGGCATCAGAAGGATGAACGGAACAAATTATCGATGAATTGACCCTTATTTGACGCTCACGATTTCATCCTGTGTTAATTTTGGAGCTTAAATGAAATAGTCCTCGTTCCTGTTGCTTAAATAATATATCCTACGGATCTTATATCATAATCTCATCCCTCGTTGCCACTGGTGCGAAATAAATATATAAACTAGAGTCTGTAACTTAGAGAAGATAGATCTATTCGTGTCTCCAAATTATATAAATATTCCGATGTCTACGTCGCGGTTTATCTAATTAACCCACTGCCTGATAAGACGAGTGTGTCATTAATTAATATCTCGTCGCCTACAACGCGGACTAAATATACGAACTAATTGCTGTGGAACTTAAAGAAGATAGTCCTCGTTCCTGTAAGGCTTAAATAATATATCCTACGAATCTTATATCATAATCTAATCCCTCGTTGCCACTGGTGCGAAATAAATATACAAACTAGAGTCTGTAACTTAGAGAAGATAGATCTATTCGTGTCTCCAAATTATACAAATATTCCGATGTCTACGTCGCGGTTTATCTAATTAACCCACTGCCTGATAAGACGAGTGTGTCATTAATTAATATCTCGTCGCCTACAACGCGGACTAAATATACGAACTAATTGCTGTGGAACTTAAAGAAGATAGTCCTCGTTCCTGTAAGGCTTAAATAATATATCCTACAAATCTTATATCATAATCTAATCCCTCGTTGCCACTGGTGCGAAATAAATATACGAACTAATTGCTGTGGAACTTAAAGAAGATAGTCCTCGTTCCTGTAAGGCTTAAATAATATATCCTACGGATCTTATATCATAATCTCATCCCTCGTTGCCAGTGGTGCGAAATAAATATACAAACTAAAATCTGCAACTTAGAAAAGATAGACCTATAACTCGGGAACGGCGGGTTCGTTAATCCCGTCACGTATGACGTGCCCTGCCGTTTCTATATAACTAATAATTCTAATAATTGCATGTCCAATTAAGTCTCAATTAATCCCTCGTTGCCAGTAACGTAAAATGAATATCTAGACTAATTTCTCAAACCTAAAGAACATATAGCACCGATGTGCGTTCCTACAAAACTCGGGTTGAGCAGGTTCGTGGGGCCCGTCACGTAAAATATGCTTTGCATTTCTGTCTTATGGACTGGAAACCTATATTGAAACAGACGATCGAACTAACTCATCGCAAGTAGCCAAGAGAAAGATGTACCAAGCACATGCAAAGCAATCTATGCCTCGAAAGAAGTTGTTACACCATTGCAAGTGCGTGTATGCCCTTCGCCAGGGGTATTATTTCAGCCCCGAAGTAGCCTCTACGCCCCAGCATGGTGTTTTAACTCCTATCAAGGCGTTTACAGAAAAAAAAAGCCATGCAGATAAAAAAGCAGAAGTAGAACCAGAAGCAAAAGCAAAGGCAAAGGCTACTTGGATGAAATGAGTTCGGATTCTCGCGCTGATAACTGATCGAACTAATTCCCGAAACTTGAATAAAATACTCTTACGAATCGCGGATTATAAATTGATATCTCGTTGCCTGTAACGCGGACTAAATATACGAACTAATTGCTGTGGAACTTGAATAAGACAGTCCTCGTTCCTGTTGCTTAAATAATATATCCTATACGGATCTTATATCATAATCCAATCCCTCGTTGCCAGTGGTGCGAAATAAATATACAAACTGGAGTCTGTAACTTAGAGAAGATAGATCTATTGGTGGCGTGTCCCCAAATTATCCAAAAATTCCGATGTCTACGTCGCGGTTTACCTAATTAGCCGACTTATAATACTCTAAATATTATTAATATATAAATACATTAATAATACGGACTGAATATACGAACTAATTGCTGTGGAACTTAAATAAGACAGTCCTCGTTCCTGTTGCTTAAATAATATATCCTATACGGATCTTATATCATAATCCAATCCCTCGTTGCCAGTGGTGCGAAATAAATATACAAACTATAATCTGCAACTTAGAAAAGATAGACCTATAACTCGGGAACGGCGGGTTCGTTGATCCCGTCACGTATGACGTGCCCTGCCGTTTCTATGTAACTAATACGTGGCGATCGGATAAGTCGAGTCCTAATAGTCCCGGACTTATAATAATCTAAATATTACGGAGCTGCGATTGTAATCCGAAATCTAAAACTTAAAGAAGATAGATCTCCAAATCATCTAAATATTTCGATGTCTACGTCGCGGTGGACCTAATCAGCCCGATACCCGGTGCTATAATAAGACGTATAATAGTGTTATAATCAACGGCTTACCTTTCATTCGATGTATCAGTGGGGTTAGATCCGTATCAACAGCCCAGCCACTCCCATATCTGCATTCCAAAGTATGCCAATAATCTTGCTGCAGTCTGTCTCTGCAATCACAAGAAATATTCGCGTGACATTAGCACAGTCAGTCAGATCTTGGTTATAAGTGAAGAAGAGACCCGATTATCTTAGAATTTTCTTCAAATATAAACGCAACTGTTGGTCTGTAAATATACCTATGTATATTGTGTATTCACGTTGTTTGACCATTCTCGATTGATATATAATTATACGAACGCGGTGAAACTATTCCAAAACATCGTTGATTCTAATCACGTCTGGCTATAATTCGTTCGAAAGATACACGATTGTTCGCTACTCACAATTAGAAACAATATCGGCGTCCAAGTACCGAAAAACACGAAGACAGGACGCGAAAATACATAATACATTCATATCGTTTTCATAACGATATTTTCACACGAAAAAATAAACGTTGGAAATCACATAATATTATGTAGGTGACAATTCGAGTCGGACAATAATTAAACTTCATTAAAAAGATAAAATGCAATTGAAATTGCTGTTTACCTTTTATTGCATTCATCGGTGAGATTGGATTTGTATAATGTGCCTCTGCAATCTGTTCCCATGCATTTCACCAGCGTCTCTAGCATTTGGTACTCGGATATTCCTTTTCATCCCTTCTTCTCCAGGATCCTCGACAGTCCCAGCTTCGCCGACAGCTTTCCATGCAACTCGGTCACGTAGAATTTTTTTTATGCAGGACGGAGCAAGACACACATGAAACATAAAGAAACGGATAGGCATCAGAAGGATGAACGGAACAAATTATCGATGAATTGACCCTTATTTGACGCTCACGATTTCATCCTGTGTTAATTTTGGAGCTTAAATGAAATAGTCCTCGTTCCTGTTGCTTAAATAATATATCCTACGGATCTTATATCATAATCTCATCCCTCGTTGCCACTGGTGCGAAATAAATATATAAACTAGAGTCTGTAACTTAGAGAAGATAGATCTATTCGTGTCTCCAAATTATATAAATATTCCGATGTCTACGTCGCGGTTTATCTAATTAACCCACTGCCTGATAAGACGAGTGTGTCATTAATTAATATCTCGTCGCCTACAACGCGGACTAAATATACGAACTAATTGCTGTGGAACTTAAAGAAGATAGTCCTCGTTCCTGTAAGGCTTAAATAATATATCCTACGAATCTTATATCATAATCTAATCCCTCGTTGCCACTGGTGCGAAATAAATATACGAACTAATTGCTGTGGAACTTAAAGAAGATAGTCCTCGTTCCTGTAAGGCTTAAATAATATATCCTACGAATCTTATATCATAATCTAATCCCTCGTTGCCACTGGTGCGAAATAAATATACAAACTAGAGTCTGTAACTTAGAGAAGATAGATCTATTCGTGTCTCCAAATTATACAAATATTCCGATGTCTACGTCGCGGTTTATCTAATTAACCCACTGCCTGATAAGACGAGTGTGTCATTAATTAATATCTCGTCGCCTACAACGCGGACTAAATATACGAACTAATTGCTGTGGAACTTAAAGAAGATAGTCCTCGTTCCTGTAAGGCTTAAATAATATATCCTACGAATCTTATATCATAATCTAATCCCTCGTTGCCACTGGTGCGAAATAAATATACAAACTAGAGTCTGTAACTTAGAGAAGATAGATCTATTCGTGTCTCCAAATTATACAAATATTCCGATGTCTACGTCGCGGTTTATCTAATTAACCCACTGCCTGATAAGACGAGTATGTCATTAATTAATATCTCGTCGCCTACAACGCGGACTAAATATACGAACTAATTGCTGTGGAACTTAAAGAAGATAGTCCTCGTTCCTGTAAGGCTTAAATAATATATCCTACAAATCTTATATCATAATCTAATCCCTCGTTGCCACTGGTGCGAAATAAATATACGAACTAATTGCTGTGGAACTTAAAGAAGATAGTCCTCGTTCCTGTAAGGCTTAAATAATATATCCTACGGATCTTATATCATAATCTCATCCCTCGTTGCCAGTGGTGCGAAATAAATATACAAACTAAAATCTGCAACTTAGAAAAGATAGACCTATAACTCGGGAACGGCGGGTTCGTTAATCCCGTCACGTATGACGTGCCCTGCCGTTTCTATATAACTAATAATTCTAATAATTGCATGTCCAATTAAGTCTCAATTAATCCCTCGTTGCCAGTAACGTAAAATGAATATCTAGACTAATTTCTCAAACCTAAAGAACATATAGCACCGATGTGCGTTCCTACAAAACTCGGGTTGAGCAGGTTCGTGGGGCCCGTCACGTAAAATATGCTTTGCATTTCTGTCTTATGGACTGGAAACCTATATTGAAACAGACGATCGAACTAACTCATCGCAAGTAGCCAAGAGAAAGATGTACCAAGCACATGCAAAGCAATCTATGCCTCGAAAGAAGTTGTTACACCATTGCAAGTGCGTGTATGCCCTTCGCCAGGGGTATTATTTCAGCCCCGAAGTAGCCTCTACGCCCCAGCATGGTGTTTTAACTCCTATCAAGGCGTTTACAGAAAAAAAAAGCCATGCAGATAAAAAAGCAGAAGTAGAACCAGAAGCAAAAGCAAAGGCAAAGGCTACTTGGATGAAATGAGTTCGGATTCTCGCGCTGATAACTGATCGAACTAATTCCCGAAACTTGAATAAAATACTCTTACGAATCGCGGATTATAAATTGATATCTCGTTGCCTGTAACGCGGACTAAATATACGAACTAATTGCTGTGGAACTTAAATAAGACAGTCCTCGTTCCTGTTGCTTAAATAATATATCCTATACGGATCTTATATCATAATCCAATCCCTCGTTGCCAGTGGTGCGAAATAAATATACAAACTGGAGTCTGTAACTTAGAGAAGATAGATCTATTGGTGGCGTGTCCGCAAATTATCCAAAAATTCCGATGTCTACGTCGCGGTTTACCTAATTAGCCGACTTATAATACTCTAAATATTATTAATATATAAATACATTAATAATACGGACTGAATATACGAACTAATTGCTGTGGAACTTAAATAAGACAGTCCTCGTTCCTGTTGCTTAAATAATATATCCTATACGGATCTTATATCATAATCCAATCCCTCGTTGCCAGTGGTGCGAAATAAATATACAAACTATAATCTGCAACTTAGAAAAGATAGACCTATAACTCGGGAACGGCGGGTTCGTTGATCCCGTCACGTATGACGTGCCCTGCCGTTTCTATGTAACTAATACGTGGCGATCGGATAAGTCGAGTCCTAATAGTCCCGGACTTATAATAATCTAAATATTACGGAGCTGCGATTGTAATCCGAAATCTAAAACTTAAAGAAGATAGATCTCCAAATCATCTAAATATTTCGATGTCTACGTCGCGGTGGACCTAATCAGCCCGATACCCGGTGCTATAATAAGACGTATAATAGTGTTATAATCAACGGCTTACCTTTCATTCGATGTATCAGTGGGGTTAGATCCGTATCAACAGCCCAGCCACTCCCATATCTGCATTCCAAAGTATGCCAATAATCTTGCTGCAGTCTGTCTCTGCAATCACAAGAAATATTCGCGTGACATTAGCACAGTCAGTCAGATCTTGGTTATAAGTGAAGAAGAGACCCGATTATCTTAGAATTTTCTTCAAATATAAACGCAACTGTTGGTCTGTAAATATACCTATGTATATTGTGTATTCACGTTGTTTGACCATTCTCGATTGATATATAATTATACGAACGCGGTGAAACTATTCCAAAACATCGTTGATTCTAATCACGTCTGGCTATAATTCGTTCGAAAGATACACGATTGTTCGCTACTCACAATTAGAAACAATATCGGCGTCCAAGTACCGAAAAACACGAAGACAGGACGCGAAAATACATAATACATTCATATCGTTTTCATAACGATATTTTCACACGAAAAAATAAACGTTGGAAATCACATAATATTATGTAGGTGACAATTCGAGTCGGACAATAATTAAACTTCATTAAAAAGATAAAATGCAATTGAAATTGCTGTTTACCTTTTATTGCATTCATCGGTGAGATTGGATTTGTATAATGTGCCTCTGCAATCTGTTCCCATGCATTTCACCAGCGTCTCTAGCATTTGGTACTCGGATATTCCTTTTCATCCCTTCTTCTCCAGGATCCTCGACAGTCCCAGCTTCGCCGACAGCTTTCCATGCAACTCGGTCACGTAGAATTTTTTTTATGCAGGACGGAGCAAGACACACATGAAACATAAAGAAACGGATAGGCATCAGAAGGATGAACGGAACAAATTATCGATGAATTGACCCTTATTTGACGCTCACGATTTCATCCTGTGTTAATTTTGGAGCTTAAATGAAATAGTCCTCGTTCCTGTTGCTTAAATAATATATCCTACGGATCTTATATCATAATCTCATCCCTCGTTGCCACTGGTGCGAAATAAATATATAAACTAGAGTCTGTAACTTAGAGAAGATAGATCTATTCGTGTCTCCAAATTATATAAATATTCCGATGTCTACGTCGCGGTTTATCTAATTAACCCACTACCTGATAAGACGAGTGTGTCATCAATTAATATCTCGTCGCCTACAACGCGGACTAAATATACGAACTAATTGCTGTGGAACTTAAAGAAGATAGTCCTCGTTCCTGTAAGGCTTAAATAATATATCCTACAAATCTTATATCATAATCTAATCCCTCGTTGCCACTGGTGCGAAATAAATATACGAACTAATTGCTGTGGAACTTAAAGAAGATAGTCCTCGTTCCTGTAAGGCTTAAATAATATATCCTACGAATCTTATATCATAATCTAATCCCTCGTTGCCACTGGTGCGAAATAAATATACAAACTAGAGTCTGTAACTTAGAGAAGATAGATCTATTCGTGTCTCCAAATTATACAAATATTCCGATGTCTACGTCGCGGTTTATCTAATTAACCCACTGCCTGATAAGACGAGTGTGTCATTAATTAATATCTCGTCGCCTACAACGCGGACTAAATATACGAACTAATTGCTGTGGAACTTAAAGAAGATAGTCCTCGTTCCTGTAAGGCTTAAATAATATATCCTACAAATCTTATATCATAATCTAATCCCTCGTTGCCACTGGTGCGAAATAAATATACGAACTAATTGCTGTGGAACTTAAAGAAGATAGTCCTCGTTCCTGTAAGGCTTAAATAATATATCCTACGGATCTTATATCATAATCTCATCCCTCGTTGCCAGTGGTGCGAAATAAATATACAAACTAAAATCTGCAACTTAGAAAAGATAGACCTATAACTCGGGAACGGCGGGTTCGTTAATCCCGTCACGTATGACGTGCCCTGCCGTTTCTATATAACTAATAATTCTAATAATTGCATGTCCAATTAAGTCTCAATTAATCCCTCGTTGCCAGTAACGTAAAATGAATATCTAGACTAATTTCTCAAACCTAAAGAACATATAGCACCGATGTGCGTTCCTACAAAACTCGGGTTGAGCAGGTTCGTGGGGCCCGTCACGTAAAATATGCTTTGCATTTCTGTCTTATGGACTGGAAACCTATATTGAAACAGACGATCGAACTAACTCATCGCAAGTAGCCAAGAGAAAGATGTACCAAGCACATGCAAAGCAATCTATGCCTCGAAAGAAGTTGTTACACCATTGCAAGTGCGTGTATGCCCTTCGCCAGGGGTATTATTTCAGCCCCGAAGTAGCCTCTACGCCCCAGCATGGTGTTTTAACTCCTATCAAGGCGTTTACAGAAAAAAAAAGCCATGCAGATAAAAAAGCAGAAGTAGAACCAGAAGCAAAAGCAAAGGCAAAGGCTACTTGGATGAAATGAGTTCGGATTCTCGCGCTGATAACTGATCGAACTAATTCCCGAAACTTGAATAAAATACTCTTACGAATCGCGGATTATAAATTGATATCTCGTTGCCTGTAACGCGGACTAAATATACGAACTAATTGCTGTGGAACTTAAATAAGACAGTCCTCGTTCCTGTTGCTTAAATAATATATCCTATACGGATCTTATATCATAATCCAATCCCTCGTTGCCAGTGGTGCGAAATAAATATACAAACTGGAGTCTGTAACTTAGAGAAGATAGATCTATTGGTGGCGTGTCCGCAAATTATCCAAAAATTCCGATGTCTACGTCGCGGTTTACCTAATTAGCCGACTTATAATACTCTAAATATTATTAATATATAAATACATTAATAATACGGACTGAATATACGAACTAATTGCTGTGGAACTTAAATAAGACAGTCCTCGTTCCTGTTGCTTAAATAATATATCCTATACGGATCTTATATCATAATCCAATCCCTCGTTGCCAGTGGTGCGAAATAAATATACAAACTATAATCTGCAACTTAGAAAAGATAGACCTATAACTCGGGAACGGCGGGTTCGTTGATCCCGTCACGTATGACGTGCCCTGCCGTTTCTATGTAACTAATACGTGGCGATCGGATAAGTCGAGTCCTAATAGTCCCGGACTTATAATAATCTAAATATTACGGAGCTGCGATTGTAATCCGAAATCTAAAACTTAAAGAAGATAGATCTCCAAATCATCTAAATATTTCGATGTCTACGTCGCGGTGGACCTAATCAGCCCGATACCCGGTGCTATAATAAGACGTATAATAGTGTTATAATCAACGGCTTACCTTTCATTCGATGTATCAGTGGGGTTAGATCCGTATCAACAGCCCAGCCACTCCCATATCTGCATTCCAAAGTATGCCAATAATCTTGCTGCAGTCTGTCTCTGCAATCACAAGAAATATTCGCGTGACATTAGCACAGTCAGTCAGATCTTGGTTATAAGTGAAGAAGAGACCCGATTATCTTAGAATTTTCTTCAAATATAAACGCAACTGTTGGTCTGTAAATATACCTATGTATATTGTGTATTTACGTTGTTTGACCATTCTCGATTGATATATAATTATACGAACGCGGTGAAACTATTCCAAAACATCGTTGATTCTAATCACGTCTGGCTATAATTCGTTCGAAAGATACACGATTGTTCGCTACTCACAATTAGAAACAATATCGGCGTCCAAGTACCGAAAAACACGAAGACAGGACGCGAAAATACATAATACATTCATATCGTTTTCATAACGATATTTTCACACGAAAAAATAAACGTTGGAAATCACATAATATTATGTAGGTGACAATTCGAGTCGGACAATAATTAAACTTCATTAAAAAGATAAAATGCAATTGAAATTGCTGTTTACCTTTTATTGCATTCATCGGTGAGATTGGATTTGTATAATGTGCCTCTGCAATCTGTTCCCATGCATTTCACCAGCGTCTCTAGCATTTGGTACTCGGATATTCCTTTTCATCCCTTCTTCTCCAGGATCCTCGACAGTCCCAGCTTCGCCGACAGCTTTCCATGCAACTCGGTCACGTAGAATTTTTTTTATGCAGGACGGAGCAAGACACACATGAAACATAAAGAAACGGATAGGCATCAGAAGGATGAACGGAACAAATTATCGATGAATTGACCCTTATTTGACGCTCACGATTTCATCCTGTGTTAATTTTGGAGCTTAAATGAAATAGTCCTCGTTCCTGTTGCTTAAATAATATATCCTACGGATCTTATATCATAATCTCATCCCTCGTTGCCACTGGTGCGAAATAAATATATAAACTAGAGTCTGTAACTTAGAGAAGATAGATCTATTCGTGTCTCCAAATTATATAAATATTCCGATGTCTACGTCGCGGTTTATCTAATTAACCCACTACCTGATAAGACGAGTGTGTCATCAATTAATATCTCGTCGCCTACAACGCGGACTAAATATACGAACTAATTGCTGTGGAACTTAAAGAAGATAGTCCTCGTTCCTGTAAGGCTTAAATAATATATCCTACAAATCTTATATCATAATCTAATCCCTCGTTGCCACTGGTGCGAAATAAATATACGAACTAATTGCTGTGGAACTTAAAGAAGATAGTCCTCGTTCCTGTAAGGCTTAAATAATATATCCTACGAATCTTATATCATAATCTAATCCCTCGTTGCCACTGGTGCGAAATAAATATACAAACTAGAGTCTGTAACTTAGAGAAGATAGATCTATTCGTGTCTCCAAATTATACAAATATTCCGATGTCTACGTCGCGGTTTATCTAATTAACCCACTGCCTGATAAGACGAGTGTGTCATTAATTAATATCTCGTCGCCTACAACGCGGACTAAATATACGAACTAATTGCTGTGGAACTTAAAGAAGATAGTCCTCGTTCCTGTAAGGCTTAAATAATATATCCTACAAATCTTATATCATAATCTAATCCCTCGTTGCCACTGGTGCGAAATAAATATACGAACTAATTGCTGTGGAACTTAAAGAAGATAGTCCTCGTTCCTGTAAGGCTTAAATAATATATCCTACGGATCTTATATCATAATCTCATCCCTCGTTGCCAGTGGTGCGAAATAAATATACAAACTAAAATCTGCAACTTAGAAAAGATAGACCTATAACTCGGGAACGGCGGGTTCGTTAATCCCGTCACGTATGACGTGCCCTGCCGTTTCTATATAACTAATAATTCTAATAATTGCATGTCCAATTAAGTCTCAATTAATCCCTCGTTGCCAGTAACGTAAAATGAATATCTAGACTAATTTCTCAAACCTAAAGAACATATAGCACCGATGTGCGTTCCTACAAAACTCGGGTTGAGCAGGTTCGTGGGGCCCGTCACGTAAAATATGCTTTGCATTTCTGTCTTATGGACTGGAAACCTATATTGAAACAGACGATCGAACTAACTCATCGCAAGTAGCCAAGAGAAAGATGTACCAAGCACATGCAAAGCAATCTATGCCTCGAAAGAAGTTGTTACACCATTGCAAGTGCGTGTATGCCCTTCGCCAGGGGTATTATTTCAGCCCCGAAGTAGCCTCTACGCCCCAGCATGGTGTTTTAACTCCTATCAAGGCGTTTACAGAAAAAAAAAGCCATGCAGATAAAAAAGCAGAAGTAGAACCAGAAGCAAAAGCAAAGGCAAAGGCTACTTGGATGAAATGAGTTCGGATTCTCGCGCTGATAACTGATCGAACTAATTCCCGAAACTTGAATAAAATACTCTTACGAATCGCGGATTATAAATTGATATCTCGTTGCCTGTAACGCGGACTAAATATACGAACTAATTGCTGTGGAACTTAAATAAGACAGTCCTCGTTCCTGTTGCTTAAATAATATATCCTATACGGATCTTATATCATAATCCAATCCCTCGTTGCCAGTGGTGCGAAATAAATATACAAACTGGAGTCTGTAACTTAGAGAAGATAGATCTATTGGTGGCGTGTCCCCAAATTATCCAAAAATTCCGATGTCTACGTCGCGGTTTACCTAATTAGCCGACTTATAATACTCTAAATATTATTAATATATAAATACA
The DNA here is from genome assembly GCA_914767705.2 of Tenthredo notha. Lineage (NCBI taxonomy): Eukaryota > Metazoa > Arthropoda > Insecta > Hymenoptera > Tenthredinidae > Tenthredo > Tenthredo notha. The sequence continues at coordinate 8,008,283 of OU611917.1, forward strand.
TTAATAATACGGACTGAATATACGAACTAATTGCTGTGGAACTTAAATAAGACAGTCCTCGTTCCTGTTGCTTAAATAATATATCCTATACGGATCTTATATCATAATCCAATCCCTCGTTGCCAGTGGTGCGAAATAAATATACAAACTATAATCTGCAACTTAGAAAAGATAGACCTATAACTCGGGAACGGCGGGTTCGTTGATCCCGTCACGTATGACGTGCCCTGCCGTTTCTATGTAACTAATACGTGGCGATCGGATAAGTCGAGTCCTAATAGTCCCGGACTTATAATAATCTAAATATTACGGAGCTGCGATTGTAATCCGAAATCTAAAACTTAAAGAAGATAGATCTCCAAATCATCTAAATATTTCGATGTCTACGTCGCGGTGGACCTAATCAGCCCGATACCCGGTGCTATAATAAGACGTATAATAGTGTTATAATCAACGGCTTACCTTTCATTCGATGTATCAGTGGGGTTAGATCCGTATCAACAGCCCAGCCACTCCCATATCTGCATTCCAAAGTATGCCAATAATCTTGCTGCAGTCTGTCTCTGCAATCACAAGAAATATTCGCGTGACATTAGCACAGTCAGTCAGATCTTGGTTATAAGTGAAGAAGAGACCCGATTATCTTAGAATTTTCTTCAAATATAAACGCAACTGTTGGTCTGTAAATATACCTATGTATATTGTGTATTCACGTTGTTTGACCATTCTCGATTGATATATAATTATACGAACGCGGTGAAACTATTCCAAAACATCGTTGATTCTAATCACGTCTGGCTATAATTCGTTCGAAAGATACACGATTGTTCGCTACTCACAATTAGAAACAATATCGGCGTCCAAGTACCGAAAAACACGAAGACAGGACGCGAAAATACATAATACATTCATATCGTTTTCATAACGATATTTTCACACGAAAAAATAAACGTTGGAAATCACATAATATTATGTAGGTGACAATTCGAGTCGGACAATAATTAAACTTCATTAAAAAGATAAAATGCAATTGAAATTGCTGTTTACCTTTTATTGCATTCATCGGTGAGATTGGATTTGTATAATGTGCCTCTGCAATCTGTTCCCATGCATTTCACCAGCGTCTCTAGCATTTGGTACTCGGATATTCCTTTTCATCCCTTCTTCTCCAGGATCCTCGACAGTCCCAGCTTCGCCGACAGCTTTCCATGCAACTCGGTCACGTAGAATTTTTTTTATGCAGGACGGAGCAAGACACACATGAAACATAAAGAAACGGATAGGCATCAGAAGGATGAACGGAACAAATTATCGATGAATTGACCCTTATTTGACGCTCACGATTTCATCCTGTGTTAATTTTGGAGCTTAAATGAAATAGTCCTCGTTCCTGTTGCTTAAATAATATATCCTACGGATCTTATATCATAATCTCATCCCTCGTTGCCACTGGTGCGAAATAAATATATAAACTAGAGTCTGTAACTTAGAGAAGATAGATCTATTCGTGTCTCCAAATTATATAAATATTCCGATGTCTACGTCGCGGTTTATCTAATTAACCCACTACCTGATAAGACGAGTGTGTCATCAATTAATATCTCGTCGCCTACAACGCGGACTAAATATACGAACTAATTGCTGTGGAACTTAAAGAAGATAGTCCTCGTTCCTGTAAGGCTTAAATAATATATCCTACAAATCTTATATCATAATCTAATCCCTCGTTGCCACTGGTGCGAAATAAATATACGAACTAATTGCTGTGGAACTTAAAGAAGATAGTCCTCGTTCCTGTAAGGCTTAAATAATATATCCTACGAATCTTATATCATAATCTAATCCCTCGTTGCCACTGGTGCGAAATAAATATACAAACTAGAGTCTGTAACTTAGAGAAGATAGATCTATTCGTGTCTCCAAATTATACAAATATTCCGATGTCTACGTCGCGGTTTATCTAATTAACCCACTGCCTGATAAGACGAGTGTGTCATTAATTAATATCTCGTCGCCTACAACGCGGACTAAATATACGAACTAATTGCTGTGGAACTTAAAGAAGATAGTCCTCGTTCCTGTAAGGCTTAAATAATATATCCTACAAATCTTATATCATAATCTAATCCCTCGTTGCCACTGGTGCGAAATAAATATACGAACTAATTGCTGTGGAACTTAAAGAAGATAGTCCTCGTTCCTGTAAGGCTTAAATAATATATCCTACGGATCTTATATCATAATCTCATCCCTCGTTGCCAGTGGTGCGAAATAAATATACAAACTAAAATCTGCAACTTAGAAAAGATAGACCTATAACTCGGGAACGGCGGGTTCGTTAATCCCGTCACGTATGACGTGCCCTGCCGTTTCTATATAACTAATAATTCTAATAATTGCATGTCCAATTAAGTCTCAATTAATCCCTCGTTGCCAGTAACGTAAAATGAATATCTAGACTAATTTCTCAAACCTAAAGAACATATAGCACCGATGTGCGTTCCTACAAAACTCGGGTTGAGCAGGTTCGTGGGGCCCGTCACGTAAAATATGCTTTGCATTTCTGTCTTATGGACTGGAAACCTATATTGAAACAGACGATCGAACTAACTCATCGCAAGTAGCCAAGAGAAAGATGTACCAAGCACATGCAAAGCAATCTATGCCTCGAAAGAAGTTGTTACACCATTGCAAGTGCGTGTATGCCCTTCGCCAGGGGTATTATTTCAGCCCCGAAGTAGCCTCTACGCCCCAGCATGGTGTTTTAACTCCTATCAAGGCGTTTACAGAAAAAAAAAGCCATGCAGATAAAAAAGCAGAAGTAGAACCAGAAGCAAAAGCAAAGGCAAAGGCTACTTGGATGAAATGAGTTCGGATTCTCGCGCTGATAACTGATCGAACTAATTCCCGAAACTTGAATAAAATACTCTTACGAATCGCGGATTATAAATTGATATCTCGTTGCCTGTAACGCGGACTAAATATACGAACTAATTGCTGTGGAACTTAAATAAGACAGTCCTCGTTCCTGTTGCTTAAATAATATATCCTATACGGATCTTATATCATAATCCAATCCCTCGTTGCCAGTGGTGCGAAATAAATATACAAACTGGAGTCTGTAACTTAGAGAAGATAGATCTATTGGTGGCGTGTCCGCAAATTATCCAAAAATTCCGATGTCTACGTCGCGGTTTACCTAATTAGCCGACTTATAATACTCTAAATATTATTAATATATAAATACATTAATAATACGGACTGAATATACGAACTAATTGCTGTGGAACTTAAATAAGACAGTCCTCGTTCCTGTTGCTTAAATAATATATCCTATACGGATCTTATATCATAATCCAATCCCTCGTTGCCAGTGGTGCGAAATAAATATACAAACTATAATCTGCAACTTAGAAAAGATAGACCTATAACTCGGGAACGGCGGGTTCGTTGATCCCGTCACGTATGACGTGCCCTGCCGTTTCTATGTAACTAATACGTGGCGATCGGATAAGTCGAGTCCTAATAGTCCCGGACTTATAATAATCTAAATATTACGGAGCTGCGATTGTAATCCGAAATCTAAAACTTAAAGAAGATAGATCTCCAAATCATCTAAATATTTCGATGTCTACGTCGCGGTGGACCTAATCAGCCCGATACCCGGTGCTATAATAAGACGTATAATAGTGTTATAATCAACGGCTTACCTTTCATTCGATGTATCAGTGGGGTTAGATCCGTATCAACAGCCCAGCCACTCCCATATCTGCATTCCAAAGTATGCCAATAATCTTGCTGCAGTCTGTCTCTGCAATCACAAGAAATATTCGCGTGACATTAGCACAGTCAGTCAGATCTTGGTTATAAGTGAAGAAGAGACCCGATTATCTTAGAATTTTCTTCAAATATAAACGCAACTGTTGGTCTGTAAATATACCTATGTATATTGTGTATTCACGTTGTTTGACCATTCTCGATTGATATATAATTATACGAACGCGGTGAAACTATTCCAAAACATCGTTGATTCTAATCACGTCTGGCTATAATTCGTTCGAAAGATACACGATTGTTCGCTACTCACAATTAGAAACAATATCGGCGTCCAAGTACCGAAAAACACGAAGACAGGACGCGAAAATACATAATACATTCATATCGTTTTCATAACGATATTTTCACACGAAAAAATAAACGTTGGAAATCACATAATATTATGTAGGTGACAATTCGAGTCGGACAATAATTAAACTTCATTAAAAAGATAAAATGCAATTGAAATTGCTGTTTACCTTTTATTGCATTCATCGGTGAGATTGGATTTGTATAATGTGCCTCTGCAATCTGTTCCCATGCATTTCACCAGCGTCTCTAGCATTTGGTACTCGGATATTCCTTTTCATCCCTTCTTCTCCAGGATCCTCGACAGTCCCAGCTTCGCCGACAGCTTTCCATGCAACTCGGTCACGTAGAATTTTTTTTATGCAGGACGGAGCAAGACACACATGAAACATAAAGAAACGGATAGGCATCAGAAGGATGAACGGAACAAATTATCGATGAATTGACCCTTATTTGACGCTCACGATTTCATCCTGTGTTAATTTTGGAGCTTAAATGAAATAGTCCTCGTTCCTGTTGCTTAAATAATATATCCTACGGATCTTATATCATAATCTCATCCCTCGTTGCCACTGGTGCGAAATAAATATATAAACTAGAGTCTGTAACTTAGAGAAGATAGATCTATTCGTGTCTCCAAATTATATAAATATTCCGATGTCTACGTCGCGGTTTATCTAATTAACCCACTACCTGATAAGACGAGTGTGTCATCAATTAATATCTCGTCGCCTACAACGCGGACTAAATATACGAACTAATTGCTGTGGAACTTAAAGAAGATAGTCCTCGTTCCTGTAAGGCTTAAATAATATATCCTACGAATCTTATATCATAATCTAATCCCTCGTTGCCACTGGTGCGAAATAAATATACGAACTAATTGCTGTGGAACTTAAAGAAGATAGTCCTCGTTCCTGTAAGGCTTAAATAATATATCCTACGGATCTTATATCATAATCTAATCCCTCGTTGCCACTGGTGCGAAATAAATATACAAACTAGAGTCTGTAACTTAGAGAAGATAGATCTATTCGTGTCTCCAAATTATACAAATATTCCGATGTCTACGTCGCGGTTTATCTAATTAACCCACTGCCTGATAAGACGAGTGTGTCATTAATTAATATCTCGTCGCCTACAACGCGGACTAAATATACGAACTAATTGCTGTGGAACTTAAAGAAGATAGTCCTCGTTCCTGTAAGGCTTAAATAATATATCCTACAAATCTTATATCATAATCTAATCCCTCGTTGCCACTGGTGCGAAATAAATATACGAACTAATTGCTGTGGAACTTAAAGAAGATAGTCCTCGTTCCTGTAAGGCTTAAATAATATATCCTACGGATCTTATATCATAATCTAATCCCTCGTTGCCAGTGGTGCGAAATAAATATACAAACTAAAATCTGCAACTTAGAAAAGATAGACCTATAACTCGGGAACGGCGGGTTCGTTAATCCCGTCACGTATGACGTGCCCTGCCGTTTCTATATAACTAATAATTCTAATAATTGCATGTCCAATTAAGTCTCAATTAATCCCTCGTTGCCAGTAACGTAAAATGAATATCTAGACTAATTTCTCAAACCTAAAGAACATATAGCACCGATGTGCGTTCCTACAAAACTCGGGTTGAGCAGGTTCGTGGGGCCCGTCACGTAAAATATGCTTTGCATTTCTGTCTTATGGACTGGAAACCTATATTGAAACAGACGATCGAACTAACTCATCGCAAGTAGCCAAGAGAAAGATGTACCAAGCACATGCAAAGCAATCTATGCCTCGAAAGAAGTTGTTACACCATTGCAAGTGCGTGTATGCCCTTCGCCAGGGGTATTATTTCAGCCCCGAAGTAGCCTCTACGCCCCAGCATGGTGTTTTAACTCCTATCAAGGCGTTTACAGAAAAAAAAAGCCATGCAGATAAAAAAGCAGAAGTAGAACCAGAAGCAAAAGCAAAGGCAAAGGCTACTTGGATGAAATGAGTTCGGATTCTCGCGCTGATAACTGATCGAACTAATTCCCGAAACTTGAATAAAATACTCTTACGAATCGCGGATTATAAATTGATATCTCGTTGCCTGTAACGCGGACTAAATATACGAACTAATTGCTGTGGAACTTAAATAAGACAGTCCTCGTTCCTGTTGCTTAAATAATATATCCTATACGGATCTTATATCATAATCCAATCCCTCGTTGCCAGTGGTGCGAAATAAATATACAAACTAGAGTCTGTAACTTAGAGAAGATAGATCTATTGGTGGCGTGTCCCCAAATTATCCAAAAATTCCGATGTCTACGTCGCGGTTTACCTAATTAGCCGACTTATAATACTCTAAATATTATTAATATATAAATACATTAATAATACGGACTGAATATACGAACTAATTGCTGTGGAACTTAAATAAGACAGTCCTCGTTCCTGTTGCTTAAATAATATATCCTATACGGATCTTATATCATAATCCAATCCCTCGTTGCCAGTGGTGCGAAATAAATATACAAACTATAATCTGCAACTTAGAAAAGATAGACCTATAACTCGGGAACGGCGGGTTCGTTGATCCCGTCACGTATGACGTGCCCTGCCGTTTCTATGTAACTAATACGTGGCGATCGGATAAGTCGAGTCCTAATAGTCCCGGACTTATAATAATCTAAATATTACGGAGCTGCGATTGTAATCCGAAATCTAAAACTTAAAGAAGATAGATCTCCAAATCATCTAAATATTTCGATGTCTACGTCGCGGTGGACCTAATCAGCCCGATACCCGGTGCTATAATAAGACGTATAATAGTGTTATAATCAACGGCTTACCTTTCATTCGATGTATCAGTGGGGTTAGATCCGTATCAACAGCCCAGCCACTCCCATATCTGCATTCCAAAGTATGCCAATAATCTTGCTGCAGTCTGTCTCTGCAATCACAAGAAATATTCGCGTGACATTAGCACAGTGAATGTGCGTCTTTGACCTGCGGCAGTTTGTCTCTGTAACAAAATGATTGTATTGTTAATCAGGTTGATGTAAATAATGTATTTCCTCTGAAATTGGACATAAATTATTATTTTCTATTTTCATTCAATTATTATTATATTATATAAGATTAAGCCGTGAAAATGAGTAAAAAACCGGTTCAAACATTTTGGAACTTTGCGAAAAGTAAACGACCTGCGGTCTGTGCTTCGATATAACTCCCGCGTACATATTTATGTATTGTAGATATTCGTTGTTTGACTATTTACGTTTTACATACGATTATACGCATATCAACTTCTACACGATAACGTTAAATGTATTATATTACAACCGATTCGAAAGATATTGTTGGCTATTCACAAGTCGAAATAATATTAACGTATAACAGCTGCGGGAAGCAGTTGACTGTGCAACGGTTGGAAAAAAGTTCACTCAAAAGCGGCCTATGATCAATAAATTGCGAGCTCGGAGTTGAATTTCGCTTCAAAGGATCGCGGAATACTAGGATAAGACTATTCATACCTTTTTTCTCATTTTAACGACCGTTTGTTACCACAAAAACATTATTATACTCGACACAATTATTTGTTGCTTCGATTAAGATGGCGGCTTGTTTACCCTCCCCTCCACGGAACGACCATAAACGCGGTTGGTTTTCTGCGCGTACGCAGGCACAGTTTTCTGCGCGTACGCAGGCACAGTTTTCTGCGCGTACGCAGGCACAGTTTTTTGCGTCTGCGCAGGCAGACGTTAGAAAAAGTAAAAATAATAATAATAATAATAATAATAATAATAATAATAATAATAATAATAATAATAATAGCAATAATGATAACAATAATAATAATAATGATAATAATGATAATAATAATAATAATAGTGATAATAATAATAATAATAATGATAATAATAATAATAATAATGATGATAAGGAATGTGAATGAATGATGAAAAAAGGTCACTCAAAAGCGGCCTATTGTCAATAAATTGCGAGCTCGGAGTTGAATTTTGCTCTAAAGGATCGCGGAATACTAGGATAAGACTATTCATACCTTTTTTTATTATATAAACGACCGTTTGTTGCCCCAAAAACGTTTTACTATACTCGACATAATGATTCCACAGCGTTGTTTGCCCGCCACTCCGCGGAACGACCGTCAAGTTTTAGACACAGTTTTATGCGCGCGCACAGGCACGTCTGGCGCGAGGTTTTTGAAAAGTGAATGAACACGGAAATTTTTTCTTCGAATAAGCCAACATTTGAAAAATGAATTGAGACGAAAATGAGAGTAAAAAATCTCGTTATTTCACCCGGAAATCATAAATTTTCAAACAAATATACTTATTATAGAATATTTGACGATTTTTACCTAAAATACATATTTATAGTGGCGAGGTTCCTTTGCAATATTTGGGGTCTAGTTACATTTTTGATTCACGAATTATTTCGACAAAAATATAAATTCAACCCTGGAATCTGCACGAATGTCGTCCCTATACGTATAAATCCGGTTCTTTACTCAGATACAGTTTTTTTTTTTTTTTTCATAACACGTAATTGACGACACAATAGAGAAGAATACCAATTACAAATTCATTTTCTATTTCCCCTTCCTGATGAACGAATTGTAATAATAATAATATCAATAATAATAATAATAATAATAATAATAATAATAATAATAATAATGATAATAATGATAATAATAATAATTATAATGATTATAATAGCAATAATGATAATAATAATAATAATAATGATGATGATAAGGAATGTGAATGAATGATGAATATTAATATAATTGTATCTCGTTATAATGCTTCCTTTTTACTCATATGCCAATCCTTCAATCCTTCCAATTTACTTTTGGAGTTCGCTAGATTTTCTGGATCAGTCCCATTTCTTACGCGATTAAAAATTCATAAAGGAACAAAACTGAATCGTCTCTACGATTATATGTACTTATATGTACTATATGTATTATATATGTTATGTATTATATGTATTATATGTACTTCTATGCTTTGTTGTCGTCTTTGATTTTTCCTAGTAAATTTAAAATAAAAAAAGATTTAGCGTCAATAATGAGTATCCTGTTCTTATTCTCACCTTATCCCCATTCCTCCCTCACTCATTTTCGTTTCCTTTTGATACATCGGATGTGCTGCACTTCCGCAGATGTATAGGATCCAGTCTAATTGACAAAAATATATTTGAAAGTTAACCAACAAATTCGAGCTTAATTGTAAAAATGAGCTTACGAATTCGAGAGCGTACAGATCCTTTCTGTAATTTTACTAACTTTCAATTTGAATCACTCGCAATTTTGACAAAGATCAAAGATTTCTAAAGATATCACAGATTTCAACAGATTACGGAGGTTTCAAAAGATTGCAAAGGATTTCAGAGGTTCCACAAGATTGTCATTGGTGTCATGAAATTGCATAGATTCCAAAACTTTCAAAGGAATTCAAAAAAATTTTACAAGACTTTGCAAGATAGCAAATGATTGCATGAGCTTTCGAAACTTTCAAAGATGTCAAGAAATTTTAAATAATTTGAAAAGACTTCAGAAGACTGTAAAAGATTTCAGAAATTTCACAAAATTGTAAATGCTTTCATAAAATTTTAAATATTCCAAAAATTTCGATAGAAATCAAATTTGCATGAGATTTCAACAGATTATAAATAATTCAAAGAGAATTCACAAGACTTCACGAGATTGCAACTGATTTCATGAGCTTTCTAAGATTTCAAAGAAGTCGTAAGCGATTTGAAATAATTTAAAAGGACTTCGAAAGACTTTAAAAGATTGTAAGAGATTTCAGAAATTTCACAAGATTGCGAATCCGAAATTCCAAGAGAATTCAAAGATTCCATGAAATCAAACAAATCTCAAATGGTTTCCAAAAGAATTTACAAGATTTCACCACATTCTATATGAATTCAAACAGTTTTTTGAAATTTCGGAGTTCTCGGAAGATTTGTGAAGATTTCACAAGATTTTAAATAATTTCATGGAATTTCAAATATTTCAAAAGATTTGACAAAATTTTGGAAGCCCTATCATTAAACAGCTATCTTATTCGTGCCTCTTCAATATTTTCCATTCCCTCTGCTTTCTTCATTTCTTCTCATTTCATATGGTGTTCGGATCCTTTGGATTCATCTGATTTGCTGCACTCCACAGGGGTACACACCGGTACACATTTATCTATAACAATCAAACAAATATATTAGTAACGACAATGAACGATAAATTGAATTTTCACTACAGGGATGAGCTTGCGACCACAAGAAAGCTTCTGTACGTTTGTCAACAATGTCTAATAATTCCATAGAAATAATGCTTCATATGCGATATGATTATCACGTAGACTATCTAAGATATTTATAATATTACCTTCATCGTTTTGCTCTGTGATCACTCGTTACATTTGCCACTCAAATCCACAGTGTCCGTGCTTCATAATCTTTCAGAATTTTGCAAGCTCTAGTTTGCCGTCGCACTTCGTTTCTGATTCTGAACTGGGATGGAAACATACGGAAACAAAAGATTAATCAAATGACGAATGATGTTACCATAATTCTGTGTATGGGTAAAGGTGTCGTTTCATGTGATTTTCAAAGAGTTTCCTGATATATAGAATTGAAACTTCGAGATTGAGGGGAGAATCGTAAAAATAATGAATGTGCCCTGCACCCACTAGTGGATTGAAATATACTAGGTTATTGATGAACCATTTTGGGATAGAATTCACTTATGCCACTGATACTTACAATGGAATATAAGACTCGACAGGAAGGTATTGCCTTTGTTCCGGTTCCCAACTGAAAATCATTCTCAAATGAATTCCGGTTATATCTTTGATATAACATGGCGGGAACCACGTGAGAACGTGATCTTGTCTCGAATTAGCCATTCAATAATCTGGCAAGCTTTTCCAGTAGAACTGCAACAGAGAGATGATTAATTCGTCCCTAATGATTAACACTGATCATAGATCAGTATTAATCTCTTAAAATACCCTAAAAGAAGAGCATGGATTAATCACTCAAAATACCCTGAAAGAAAAGAATGCATTAGTGAACCTGTGAAAGTCTGAAAAAGTTAAAATTTACAATATTAGTTATGATATAAAATGCTCGACAGAATCGCATTGAAAGTAAAAAGAAAGGCATGCAAGGAAAGGAGGACTTGACGCTATCTGCTGTTCGGTATTAGATAGAAATTGGCTCGATATTTATAAGTTGCGAATAGTTATCGGCAGATAGTCGTCAAGTACAGAAGGTGTAGAGATTTCAAGGCAAGCATAGAATGTTTGGTGGCGTGACGGTCGGCGTCCTCTTCAACGTGAAGTCTTCAGGCTCAGCCTCTCTCATCCCCGCGCCCCACGTAAGCGCGGAAATGAAGAGATGCGTTTTGCCCATTCAAGCGATCACAGCTCATTTGATACGGAGAGATTACTCGATTGTAGAAATTGATTTACTCTACTAATATTAGAAAGAATGACACAAAACTGAGTTAAGGACTCGAATGAGTCGAGGACATATTTCAGAGAAACTATATCAAAGTGGCTACTTTTTCTTCTATTGTGATCGCTTGAATTTGCTGTGGAAAATATAATATTAGTCCACCACCGTCCCATTGCGCGACCCTTCCTGCCCTCGCCTGGTTCCCAAGACCCACCCAACGAGTTGTACATTGAATATACTATATAATATAGGCAGGCACACACAGACTCGTAACCACCCTCCCTGCGGTTGCCCTACCTTCCCGATTTACCTGTACGGAAAGCTAATGACTTCCGGCATCAGATTCTCTCCAACACATACATACTGATCATTTCATACATCGTGGTACGAGACTTACCATTTTTTTTTGCTGTAGGGAAAGAACGGGTTAGTACATCCTATCCTGGACAGGATTTGTAAACTCCTTCTTCTAAGCGGTCTAATTCAATTGGACTTGGGATATTTTTTCATTCTCTGATTTCAATATTGAAATGTTTTCATATTTGGATAATTCGTTATATGAAAATGGACTCTACTCGAACATCTTGCTAGAGCGTCGTTCATTCTTATGTCGGACCTGCTCCTAGACTTTATAAAGCATGATTTGAAACTCAGGAGGATCCACTACTCAATCGGAAAGAATTCGAGTTCATTGAGCGAGGGAAATGATAATCGCGGAAACCGATTGAGCCATGGGTGTCCTCCTGACGCGATGCTCATCGTGATTCGCAACGGCTGAGGGCCGTAAGAGCGAGTTTAAACATTCATTTATACATATATCTGTAATATGACGGCGCAGTAACAGGTATAATGTTACATTGCCGTCTGTAGAGGAATCTATGATTATGGAAGCAAGCTCCGTTGCGGTCGCGAGTGAGCCTATCTGAATTGAGCTAAGAAATCGAAGATTGTACAATGTTACCGCCACGCCACGCGACAGAGAAAAGAGAGTACCGAGGAAAGGAAGCCCGTTACCAAAAGTCATGCGACTCACCGACACTGCAGTAGTTTGACAGACGCTGACGAAGTCTCACTCCCAGTTTCCATCAGCACATCAGATTTTCGGGATCCTCAGATTCACCTCCCTCTAGAGAAAAAATTGGAACAAAGTAGAATGATGAGAGAAATGAGAAATGAATTTCAAATACGTATTTCCATTGCTATTCATAGTGTCACTTTTTTTTTTTTTTACCAAACAAAGAAATTATGATTCTAAACATCGATCTAGAAATGAGACTGAAAAACTGAATAATATTTCATTTAGTGGCTTACCTCTTATTCAATTCATCGGTAAGATACATTTGATGTATATATAAACAGCTTCGGAACTTTGAATCTGCGTCTTTGACCTGCGGCAGTTTGTCTCTGTAACAAAATGATTGTATTGTTAATCAGGTTGATGTAGATAATGTATTTCCTCTGAAATTGGACTTAATAAATTATTATTTTTTATTTCAATTTGATTATTATTATTATTATATCATATCAGATTAAGCCATGAAAATGAGTAAAAAACCCGTTCAAACATTTTGGAACTTTGCGAAAAGTAAACGACCTGCGGTCTGTGCTTCCATATAACTCCCTCGTACATATTTATGTATTGTAGATATTCGTTGTTTGACTATTTACGTTTTACATACGATTATACGCATATCAACGTCTACACGATAACGTTAAATGTATTATATTACAACCGATTCGAAAGATATTGTTGGCTATTCACAAGTCGAAATAATATTAACGTATAACTGCGGGAAACAGTTGACTGTGCAACGGTTGGAAAAAAGTTCACTCAAAAGCGGCCTATGGTCAATAAATTGCGAGCTCGAAGTTGAATTTTGCTTCAAAGGATCGCGGAATACTAGGATAAGACTATTCATACCTTTTTTCTCATTTTAACGACCGTTTGTTACCCCAAAAACATTATTATACTCGACACAATTATTTATTGCTTCGATTAAGATGGCGGCTTGTTTACCCTCCCCTCCACGGAACGACCATAAACGCGGTTGGTTTTCTGCGCGTACGCAGGCACAGTTTTCTGCGCGTACGCAGGCACAGTTTTTTGCGTCTGCGCAGGCAGACGTTAGAAAAAGTAAAAAAATAAATAACAAATTCTTCGAATAAGCCAACATTTGAAAAATGAATTGAGACGAAAATGAGAGTATAAAATCTCGTTATTTCACCCGTGAATCATAAATTTTCAAACCAAAGCCAATTTGTTTTCCCGCTACCCGCCCCTCTCGGGATTTTCGCCGCGTAGAATATTTCGAATATTTTCGTTTCGAATGAATTCCATTTACGATGACTTTTTTCAGGACTCGATATTATTACACGATGAAATGAAGAATTTACGTTGAAGAACGAAGAATGTAGAATTAATATAAATATCCACCGGCAACCGGACGAGACAAGTCGAGAGAAAAGTTCAAACTGGCATGGAACTTCACGACAATCGGAGTTGAACCGCGATGAAATGTTTTTTCCTCAGATAATGATCGTTGAATCGCAAAATTACAATCTCTTACCTTGACAAAGACGCGTACATCGAATTATAACACGATGCCTCAACTATGAGACGTCGAGACGTCGACCGATGCCACTCTGATCACGTATATAAATAACACGAAAAATTCGAGCTGACGAAGTCGCTGCCTTTCAGCGTGAGGAACGACGGAAACGATGGGAAACGACCGGAACGCGGGAACAGTTTTCTGCTCCCGCGCTGGCTGGCAACTTCGATACGTCTGGCGCGAAGTTTCAAAAAGTAAATGAACTCGGAAATTTTTTCTTCGAATAAGCCAACATTTGAAAAATGAATTGAGACGAAAATGAGAGTAAAAAATCTCGTTCTTTCACCCGAAAATCATAAATTCTGAAACGAATATACTTATTATAGAATATTCGACGATTTTTACCTAAAATACATATTTATAGTGGCGGGTTTTTTTTGCAGTATTTGGGGTCCAGTTAAATTTTCGATTCACGAATTATTTCGACAAAAATATACATTCAACCCTGGAATCTGCACGAATGTCGTCATTATACGTATAACTACGGTTCTTCAGTCAGATTCAGTGTTTTTACAACAACACGTAATTGATGATACAATAGAAAAGAATACCAATTACAAATGTATTTTCTATTTCTGTAGACACACCCACCTGACAATCGAACAGTAATAATAATAATGACGATGAATAAAGAATAAACGATGAACATGAATAAAATTATATCTCGATATAATGCTCACCTTTTCCTTATTCGCCGATTCTTCAATCCGTCTAATTTGTTTTTGGAGTTCGCTAGTTTTTCTGGATAAGAATCTTACTAGGTCAGTCGTATTCCGTACACTGTGACAAATACATGAAGAAACCAAAATGAATCGTCAATCTCACATTCATATAATTGTAATCGCGATATATTCATACAGAAATAGAATTTTATTTGTATAGAATTCCATTCCATCAAATTCAAACTTCAAAAGGAACAAACTGGAATTTTGAATACATAGAATCTACCAGACCTTAGTAGAAATCGGACGTACTTCAAGATTGTGTTACGAATACCGATTAATCTTACATTTGATTTGTCCGAATGATTTGGTCCATGCAGCAAACTGTGCAATTACGATTTTGCCAGGCGTAACGCCGATCCGGCATGTCGGTCGCTTTGCGAATGGCAGTTTTTTCTTCATTCGACAGTCTCTTTCCATTTACTTTGGACTAGAATAGAAAAGTTTTTTCTGCTGTAGAGAAGAATAATGAAACGAAAATACATGGCTTTAGTCAATAATGATGAGGAACCTATCTATGCACCTTTAGAATAAAAGAAGGGTCCATTTTCACGAATGATTTGATCCAGGCGCTTTGATCCATGCTCTGGTTACTGCGGCTCCGTTGAAAAACATCACGTTATTGTAAATTTTTAAAGCAGTTCAGAAAACCAGGCAATGATATAGTATACCCTGTGTATTGACTAAATGTATGGGTATTCTACGATTTATATTACATCAAATAATCGCTCAGCTATTCTAAAATAAAATTATTTCATCATAGTTTTTTTTTATCAGAAACGCTGTGACTAATACTGGTTGATTCTCGCGATAGTTTTCATTTTTTAAATTTAAACTTGTTCGATTGTAAAGTCTTCTAAATTTTAGATTTTTTTAAATAAAAGAGAATAAAACGGACATTCATTCTGCTCAGTTTCTGAATAGTGAAAAATTGTATTGCGATTGAAAAAAAAAAAAAAATCAATTTTAAAAATGTATACCGAAAGTATTTATAACAAATCGAATAACGAATGCAATTAATGACATTAGTGCATTGATATCTATCAGCAGAGAAGGAAAAATGAAGGGATAAAGAATGTGATCGAAAAAGTTTGAATACAATTTCCCAATATTTGATATAATTTATAATATAATAATTGTACAAACGTGTATAGGACAGAAATATATTATATGTATTTTGAAGAATAATGGATGACTCATTAATCTCTGTTATTCTCAATTATATCGTATTACTACCATGTGTAATGAAATAAATACACAAAGGTAGTATAATAAGATCGTTTTATTTTATAATTTTATTTAAACTCTATTCAATCTTTGGTTAAATTCGAATAATTAAACAGCAATAAACTAGTTTTATAAAGAAATATCTTTCAGCCAGTATCACACATACATATAGTATACATGAATTGACTAATATTCATAATATTTACAAATAGATCATTTTCTCTAAACAGTCATAAGTAGAATACGGTTCGTTAATTATTGCGTTGGTACGAAAACAAAAATAAATTCAATCATCTAATATCCATTATTGAAATAACGAGAATGATAATATTTCGGTTCGTCCAACTTGACCAACTCTCTTATCTCTCTCATTTCTTGATTACTTGACCCAATATTATGCGTCAATACATGTTTGAATAATACCATACTGTCCAGTAAACATCCACTTTGGGTCTATTTTATTTAGCGTCTGACCTTGCTCAGGATTAAACCCAGTGATTACGTCTGATTTAATGCTACGCAGAGCGACAAAATTTGTTGGAAAAAATTCTTGTATTCCATGCGATATACTCGTTGTATATTCCCAGTTTACGTCGCAAACTAATTTCCTGTAGTTCAAATCACCTTTTATTACTAGTAGACTTGCTTCTGAAAGTTTGGCGTATAACGACGGATCTCTTTCCCCCATTTCAGTAAATGTAAAGGGAGAAGTCCAGAACTGGTGTTCCTGTAAATAGAAACAGCAAGGAAGTTGTCAGAAAAATTATCATCTGATTTTATTTTCAAGTATTTTCAAATTCTCAAAGCAAATTCTTACCTCTATGGTAATAATGCCAGTTTTCAAATGATTTTTCAGCAGTTTTCCAAACTCTGATAATTCGGGATTAGGATTATCCACCATAGAATCGATAACCCAGTTGAAATCCTCGTTGGTAACGTCGCTGATAAACCAGGGCATACTTTTCACGTAGAAACGTATTTTTTGAGCGAAATTATGAGCTATTAAGAAGACGGCTAGGGTCAGATCGGTGAAAAATTCATAGCCTGAGTTGTCCAGTATGATATCTACCGTCACTGGCTTATTTGACAAACCAGCTTTGGCCAGGATATCCCAAACTGACTCTGTATCGTCAACCACAATGTCTTCTTCTAAAGAGTTCAATAACTCTAGCGGATCTCCAACTTGGCCATTCGCAACCCCTGCGCTAAGAGATAGATCGCATCTGCAATACAAAATTATTGATTAACAATTGTATTATTTATGTATCATTTAGAAATCCTCTTTTTCATTTTTTATATCATCCTTTATTCGTTCTTTATGCTCTCATGATCTTGAGAAAAGTATTCTCTACCTTATTGAATAAATTTTGTACTCAAAATTCAGTTTTTCAGTGATTAGAGGTGAAAAAGGCACTGTGAGAGATTAAAAGACATCTAAATTCAGCCTGTGCTATTCTATAATATTTCAGGTGAATAGTGTTCGATATTTACCTGTTACCCCAAAGTCCTACTCTCAGGAGCTTGAAAAATTCGCGTTTTCGTTCTGTCGAAGATATATCTTGCGCTCTGTTGACCAGATCCAAAGTATGACTAGCTACAGCAATGATGCTTGTTAGTGACTCGTAAAACGATTCTTTTTTCAGTTTGGCGAACGGATCGTAAGAGTATAACGTGTCCCTGTAAGAAAACGCGTAAAAATTTTATAATTTTGAATTAGAGAGAGGTTCGAAAACAGTTTTAGTTTTTTTGAACTTTGACGAATGAATAAAATCGTTTTAAATTCTAAAAAAAATTGTAAATTGATTCTCACGTCAGATAAAATGCCTCCATGATTCTCCTGTACAAATAGCACTCGGAATAGAGTTCAAAAGTATTGTACCAAGCCGGTACTCTCCCTTCAACTTGGGATCGTTCGACCAGGTAATCATTCCAAGTAACGATATCAGAATTGGTCTCATTTTGATGGGAGGAATAAACTAGCGGTAGAAAAGGCTTATTAGTCACCAACTCGTTCTTCAATTTGCTAATTCTGCCTATGGCTTGTTTCAAGTCTTCGGCAGATGACTGTGAAAAAAAAATTGAACAAGATATTAAGAGTTTTTATTAAAGAGATGAATCTAATGAATTCAAAAGCTCGATAATCACCTTTCCATACTTCTCCACTATTTCCTCCTTCTCACGACTCAGTCCGTCTATAATTTTAGTCAAAATCACCGGTAGCCTGTCCTTCAAAGATCGGTATGCACCGCCCCTAAAGATTATGCAATAAATTGTATTAGTTTAAACAAAATAGGGTCGAAAATTGATTAGCATAAATCTGCAGTCTTGTGTTTTCGTATCATAATTTTTTAACCTCGATAACCTCGCGACTCGAAATTCGCAATAAACGATTAATAATAACTGGGTCAGATTAAAATTGAATAATAATAATAATTTGAACGGTTATTATATACGAATTATTTTCTCAACGTAGTTCGAATTATTGATTCGTAATTCTGATACTATAATTGAGGTTAGAAACGTATAAATCGGTCTACGATTCTTTAACGGCAATATAAATTCGAGCTGATGTTTTCTTACCTTTTATAAATACCTCTGAGCGGTTCACCGAAAGGAGAATTACGATCTACCAAGCCTATGATGTTGTCGATTGAATTTTGCCTCTCCGTCATAGTGACAGTTCTCTAATGACTTCTGCTAGGGTGGTTGTTGCGGATTGTTGATAATTTGTTTGTCGTGGATTTAGATTGCAGGTGAATAACGACGCGTATGACAATTGAGTATAGAGGTTGAGCTTGAATAGTATACGACGGTGTTTACGAGGTAGAGATACTCTTGCGGATGAAACTCATCTTTGATAAAACGATTTATATATACCGCGTATCATCGTGCGTTTAGAGCTATCTCAAATTCGGTCAGTGACTCGTGGTACATATATTTTTAACGATAACACAATTCGTGGACAAATTGCATAATTGGGGTTCCACTAACGAGACGACTAGAATTTTACGATAGCATATTAAGATCGACTGTGCACCGCGTTACGCGGGACACAAACTCACGGCCATACTTTATACGTGTAATATAGCATAGCATAGCTTAGCCACGTGATATACGACCACAAACACGGTTCTATATCGTGCTCGATTTGATATCGTGACGAGATGACGTCCGTGTACGAGGCACGTGCGACTAGAACCCTCGGGTAATTTGTTAATATGTATATGATAGGAGGTTTAATGCGTACATGTTATGCATATGTCGTAATTTATATTATTCGTATACACTAGGGGAGACGACGGTCGTACTTTCGACCATTACAAATGTATTTATTGCATGAACTCTGATCTCTTAACCACTGATTTTCGGACTCTCCTCGATCTTCTGGGTTGTTACAGGGGAAAATATTTATCCGTGATTATCACGTGGCTTATTTATATCTACGTAATAAAAATTATACAGAAATAACAAAAACAGGGATATTCTTGCCTCATGCGATTAAAATGATTATGATTGACGTCAATAAGTGACGTGTATTTAGTCTCTTTCTTTCTTTCTTCTTTTCTTTTTTTCACAGCCAGTTTTTATGTCGGTAATATTCCAAATAGAGAGGAAAAAAAAAAAAAACCCTTAAAACACAAACATCAGGTACTTACCATAAGGACGATTTTAGTTCACTAAACAATACAGAGATGGGGGCGTAAGCATACCTTCGCAGGTGCTGCTACGGACAATATTTAAATTAAGAAGGGCGCAATCGCTGCTCAATTTGATTTTCATATCATAGCTATCGGTGACTCCGTGTTGTTATTTATTCAATTGTTTATTAATTTGCATTTACCACAACTCCGTGGTTAATTAATCTAAAATCATTTATCGTTGTCTTTAATGCTTATATTATCTATAAAAACCAGACGAGAAAGCTATAAACATCAAATAAATGAAAGAAATATGTATCTTTACTTTGTTCGAGGTATGAAAATTTTTAATGCTTTATTCAATTACAAGATATTATAAAATGATATATTTCTCACAGTTTTTATATAATTTGGTTTCAGTTGTGCGACTATGGAGATAAATAACAGCCAGAATTTGTATCTCAGAATAATCCTGGACTTATTGATTTCCCGAGACATACTCAGTCGACTACATCAAACGGTGAGTAACTAAAATTTATTTATCTTCATAACCGACGAGTTCTTTACACCGGGAGGCGTAATATTACACTTTATCCATGGTATATATGTGTGTAAATGTAATACACCTACATATTGCATTCACTCATGTATATCTGTGTATATATAACGAGCGTTTCGGAATTATTTATGCGCATATATTCCATGCCGGGTTTAAATTCCGTCCGATTGCATCCCTCGCAAAAAAAAAAAAAAAAAAATTGGAAAAGAATTGAAAAAAAAAGAAGCAAAAATTTGGTTCATTCTATTTCAAAATACGTAGAAAAAAGAAAAAAAAAATATAGATGTAAGTATGGATTAATGGAAAGACAGAAATTAACATATTATACAGTTCATCAGAGCGATTTGAACTATATGTAATTTAGGAAAGAAAGAAAAAAAAGAAAAAGTAGTGAAAGTTTGGTTCATACCATAAGATTTAAACCTAGGGAGCTAGGCGGGTTATTATCCGTTTTGAAGATAGTACTAAGTATAAAGTACGATGATAAATAACTTTTTGTGGTAAAGTAAAATAACGTAAGTTCAGTGATAATTCAGCTACAGATGCCAGAGACTTTAATAAACTTTGCCCTGCTCTAAACCGCGAAGTTTAACCATCATACCATGTTTTGCCTTCTGCCTTTGCTCTCGCCATTCGCAATTCGCTCACCCCGTAGCGAAACCCCTTACTCTCGCAGTCTTGGTTAAATATTTGCAATAATTAATACAATACCTATAATATTGCGGTTTCATTTCATTCCTATGTATAATACCTCTATACTCATAATATAGTACATAGATATATATATATATATATGACAAATTCGCGGATGAAATCTCGCTGCAGAGAAATACGTACAGATATACGATATCGTTCACCTCCGAACCTGTCGACGCCCGAATATGGGTGGAAAGGGAATCGAAGGGAAGGGTAGGGTCGTTGGGGTGGGTAACAGGGGGGTCCCTGGCTGCCAGCAATGTTGCTAATTACTACATACCACCGAATGCGGCATAACTCGCGACCCTCGCATTCCAAATCCCAGGTTACGAGCGCAGCAGCTATACCTACCCCCCTACCTACAGCTGCCGAAATTATCTATAGTGGCACGTCCTGCGTCTTGCGCAATAATTATGTGTCCGTTCATCATAAAGTGAGAAAAAAAAATAAATGTAAAAAACGTACAAATCACTCCACGCATACGTATATATAGACTATCTAATGATAATTGTGATAAAACTATCTACTAAACGACAAGAAAAAAAAAAAAAAACAGGAACAGATAATTTTTTTTATTGCTCGACGTATCGTTACTAGAATAATTACGACTGTCACCAGCTGTGACCCCGGGGTAACCGTTGACTAGTTTTTGCTGCTATTCTACAAACTCGGTGGCAAAGCGGTCGGGGGCTAATTGGTTAATGCAAATGACAAGAGCTTCTCAGAACAGAACGTACCAAACTGCCGGTACCGCTCTCCCGCTCTTTCTCTCCAAGCAAGCCTAGCTAGAAAGCGAACGAGCCAGCGAGCGGGTTGAGTTGAGTTGAGTTGAGTTGAGTTGAGTTGAGCGAGTGAGCGAGCGAGCTAGCAGTTCGTTATACAGAAAAGTATAATCTAACTCGAGCCAGCCCGAAGTTCGTATAACTTTTCGAATAGTAGCTAATGGTATAATTAATTTCATATTGTTACATAAATTTATCTCTCGAACTTCGTCCAACCAGTCTGGATTCGGAGATATTTTATCGAGGATTTCTTGAACGGTGACAAATTTTACATTTTCATGTATATAAGATAATTTTATTTATTAAAAAAAAAAAAAAATAGTAACTAAGAAGAAAATAAATTCGCAATCGAAATATCATTTATACTTTTGACGTTACAAGTGTCGAGTTCATCAAGTCAGTTAGTTAGTTAGTCAGTCAGCCAGTCAGTCAGTCAGTCAGTAAGGGTTTGTCCCTCGACACGACTCGACGGGGTCGGCCAACCTTGTAGACTGTGTGATGTGTTGGGGGTAGGTACGATAATGGGGTAATTGTTATGCCAGGACACGGTAGGCGCAGGTCGACCGGGGATCGCGACGATAAGACACGCCGCGAACGCACGCGTCGCTATATATACCTACTTAACGGACTCGACTTACAACCCGTGATCGGGCTACCGCCCACAGTTTTGCCGAAAAGTGGGAAAGCGGAGGGTTGAACGAGTCCCTTACTCCTCGTAAAACATGAAAATGTCTAATGGTCTTTAATGTGCTGAATCCTCGACCACCCTCCCCCTCTCCTCCCCTCGTATACCCCGTCTCTCGTCCCTCGGATGTAGACTGATTCGGTAGCGACGTTATGGATAATATACCCACCTACCTTATACCTACCTGCGGAAATATTTCGAAAGATATCAATAATTCATTTTCCGGTTAAAGAACAGGATGCGAATTTTCCAACGAAAATTAATAATCCGAAAAAGGGGATAGCTATTGCGTAGAAATATTATACCTACTATCTCTCTCGTTCAATTCCTTTTTTTCTTTCTTTTTTCTCTTTTTTTTACGGATCTGCCTTCCGAATTCAATAAATTATATCATTCTATTCGTCGATATTATATCCTATCTTATACGATATGATCTAACGTAGAATAAAACTTTTTTTTTTTCAACGAGTAGGTCCTACTGGTGTATTAACAGACAGAGTGTAGAGAGAGAAAACTTGAGAGATTGAGAAAGCACTCCTACGGATTAGTTAACTTTCCTTTCGTTATATGCAAGCACTCACGAGTTAGTCCTTGTTAAACATTCTACATCTATATATACCAGGCAATACTTTGCCTCGTTAAAGGAGTCATGTACAGCTTTAGTATACAAGCGGTTACTAAGTTTCGAATGTTTTCACGCTACCCTCACTCACTGTTGTTCATGGCTCTCTAACATACACGTAGGTATATATCTATGCACATAGATGTATCATATGGGAAGAGGTTTTCATTTGAAAAGTATAGGAAAAACGATATTTTTAGTTGATGAAATTTTATTCATCAAATATAGATTCATCAAATGAAGAGATAAAATAAATAAAAAGAATTACTATATTATAGAATTTTTCCAATATACCTATACGGTTCAAGAGCCGACATTCTGAACGTATCGTTGGAATTTTGAAAGCTGTGCAACGTACTATGACATGAAAGATTTTCACTAAAAATGTTATTTCGAAGGAAAAAAAAAAAAAAAACCCACCTTATCTCCACTCTTATCGTAGTTTGTACAAATTGACCTGAATTCAACCACTAATCATCGTACTGGAGGGTTGATTTTGTCGAAATTCTAAAGTTCCTTGGTAGGGTCGGTTAGTCGGGGACTTCACCATGCACGTTTAATGTCGTTCGGCTCGACCTCAAACCTAGTGTAGGGGTTTGGCAGTACCAGTCGCAGTTTTGAAAGGCAAAAGGTTCTCAAGGGACACGGTGAGGCCGTTCAGAAAAGCCCCCCAGGCCTTGTAGCCGCATAGATGTAGCCGTAGGACTTTATTACGAGGGTAAAGTAAAGTGGAATTACGTACGTACGTAGTAAGGTAGTAGCTCGTGGACCAGTACGCGGATTTAATTCATAACATTTTGCCACGAGCGAACCGTACTGACCGTGGTTCACAATGGCACGCTGCGATTTTAGCTTCGTCAAAGATGTAGGGAGGTTTAGACGCCGGGATATACCTACCGGACATCCGGTTCGTCGGATCTTCCTGTTCCTTTCATTTTCACTTCTCGACGATGAAAACCCCTCGCGGAAAGTATCCTCGAAGGAGAAACTTCCTGGCGCCTTCACCGATACACAGTCCTCGATATTTTTTCCTGACCCATCCTCGACCCCCTCGAACAGAACCAAAGACCGGGAATCGAGCCTTCTATACAATTGAATTGTAACGACCGATCTCACGCGGCACTCAAACTTTTCCAATTCCGGAATTTCCTTAAACCGTTCCTACATAGAACCATCCAGGATCTGACCTCGTCGGTACGGATACAGAGAACAACGGGATATGTATATAGATGTATTACGTTTCTATGTATACGTAGATGTGATTTCCGCGATTATTTTCGCGCTATCTATTGTTGCGAAAATAATTCCCGAGGCGCATCTCTTCAGCTGATGATGAACACACATATACTTCCATATATGTTTACACTTATATATTGTTCGGCTATTTGACATGGTCGAAATGACTGAAATCGAAATTGGCCGATCCGCGTACGCAAGCTATATAGGGGGTGAATTTTCATCTGCAGCTGATCGCCGCGAGGCTGGCCGCACCCGGACAATGTAGCCGATGGACGCTCGGCCGAATACCGCGTCGATCCGTCTATCGTTTCTGGTCGAAGGTATTAAAATACATACAATGGTGGATAATATGTGCTACGTGTACCATCCCCCGATCGAGCTCGTGCACCAACGGTTCTTATTTCTTATTTCCCGATACACGGCCGTGGGTCGACTTCCGATTGATAGAGGTTTGTTTGGGACCGAACCTTGCAATCAGCGTTTCCGTTCCCTCAATACCTAGACATATACCTCGGCCCCCCCACACACTGCATTCGGTTCGAAAGATTTTGCTTTTATTTTCGTCTCCTTTTCCGCGATACAAAAGATATACGAAAATATCCGAATTACCTGATAGTCAATCTTTCAATGACGCTTATTACTACACATATATATATTTATGTGTGTACACATATGTATACCTATACATGGATATTATAAGGTACCGTTGAAAGTTCTATACGTGGGACAATTGCGTCTGTCTGCTACGTAATATCCGGCTAATAGATGCGGTCCCGGTGGCAGCTGCAGAGAGAGAGAGAGAACAAGAGATATAGATAGAGAGCGAGAGATTTGGCTTTGCTTGGTTTGGTTTGGGCTTGGTTTACTTGGGCCGGGTTAATCCCTGGTTAGTATGCGGCCAGCGGCTCGCCTATTACAACATTAGCGGCAATGCGTCCTGCAAATATGCTGTGTATGTGTACATACGTATAGTTCGTGCAGAATGGAAAGCAGAGGAGACGAGGAAGTCGAATTCTCTATATATTTATCTATCTCCTTCTCTCTCTCTCTCTCTCTGTATCCTCTCAATCAATTCATCCATCTATTTATCTATCTTGATTAATTTGTTATGGATATTAATACTGCGGATTGAATAGGAATGGAAAATGGTTAATTTTCATCTATGATTAAGTATATGGTTGTATCGAATGACGAACAAAAAAAAGGATAAGTGATCTCCTCTCATCATTTTATTATACATAGTCGAATGTATTATTTTATATATATTTATATATGTATAATATATATAAAAGAATCTTTGTCTGGTTCTTGTAGGTAACAACATTCAACTCAACGACGCAAAGCATTTAATAATTATAACATACAATATAGTGATATCGTTATTCAATAGTTTTTTTTTTTTTCGTTTTTTCTTTTACTTTTTTCTTTTGTCATTATTTTATTTTATATTATTTTATTTTAATTTTTTTTTTCTTTTTTTTTTTCACCTTAAATTTACTATATATATATATACTTCCATATATTTATATATGTATATTTTGTCAAACTCGTTAGTTTTATAATTCCATTTTTCTTCATATTATTCTTTTTATTATTCTTCATCCCTTCTTATATAGGTAGTGTACGGTATACGTCAATAACAATATTGTACAACCAGACGGCCGAGTGCATGGGTTTAGTAGTATTACTATTATTCATTTTTTTTTTTTTTTTAGCCTATAACAGCTATTTGCCGTCCATTATTATTATTATTTTTTTTTTAATACATTTTTTTTTTTTTCGATGCAAGTAATACCCGGATATTGGAGATAAATGGAGAAAAAAAAAAAAAGTAGACCGAAATAAGAACCAACGTAGTAGCCATATCCTCGTATTTTAAATTATAGAAATCTACTAGCTCTTTTTTCCCTCATTTGCCACAGTATATAATTTATTTACAGGATTAGTTTCCGTCAGATATATGTATTTTTCATACATTTATATATACATATATTCCTATATAATATCTATCGACAGTAGCATTAAACCGTGATCAAATCAGACCTCGAAAATCCCATCGATAAACGTCGAGCCAAAGACACAACGCGGATTTAATGGCTGAACGGTTTTGGCAAGATAACAATTATCCACGGGCCGTTGAAATCTGCCAGTAGTCGTAGTCAATGGGCCGTGAACCTCGAGGCGGTTCGGTGTCTGACCAGACACTCGGTGTTACTACTACCGTCGACTCTCTTCGAAATTGATTAAGCGTTAATCGTCGTATTTTCGTGTCTATATGTATATAAAGTAATGAATCTTTTTTCTCCATTTTTTCCCTCTTTCTGTCTTTCGGAAAGTTCTCTTCTTTTACAACATTTTTGAGTCCTAATTTATTTTTATTCATTTAAATTTTTTTTTTTTTTGTTTTTTTTTTTTTTATTCTGAATTTAAACTCGAAGAAATATTCGATAGGGCGTCGGTCAAGAGACTCTATACATACTCTCCACTCCGTCCATTTACTCGGCGGGATTTTGGATTCATATACATATCCATATATACATAAAGGGACAGGCATTTCGCGGTCGACAAACAGTGCGGCGGGCGGTTCTGTCTCTTCGTTAATTCGGGACAACGTAGAATATTCATAAATCAGTGCCGGCCCTTCGGAGTTTGTCTCGAACCCGTTTTGCTCCGAAATATTATAAGGACGCGCCCCGTTTATACCGGGTGATCTTCTTTTCATATTCTTTTCTCTTCTTTTTTTCTTATATAGTAAAACGTTCTTCTTCACATGTATATATTTTTCGTTTCTTTCATTTTTATCATATAGTATATAATATTCGCATCACTGAAAATTTCATAAACCAAAAAAACAAGAAATTAATTAATTTTCATCATCGACGAGATATTACTTAAACTTTATGCTGTAATATATGGCACACTGAAAGCGTCGGCCGTTCCTCGTAGTTTTCTTCGTTGGTTACGATCTTCTTCGATCACCTAATTATATCCTCTCCTCCGAGTAGTATATTATAGGCGATCCCCGCTGTCGTTTAATTTATTCTATTTATTTCCAATTAATTACATTGAAATTTTTGTTTTCGGTGTTTAATCATTTACCCGTTTGCTTTTCGTTTCTCTTCATTTTTTTCCTCTTTTTTTTTTTAAGTTTTTCTCTTTTTTTTTTTGGTTTTTCTTTTTTATAACTTTAAACGGCACTAGCTACTCAGTCAGTCTTTATTATTTCTTAGATCGAGTCCGTAATTACAATTGTTAATATATTTTGTTATTCAAATCTCGTTGTGTATCCACCACCACACGGCGACACCCCAGGCGTATTTATCGTAACGCGATCAAAGTAAACGCCACAACCAGATACAGTTGGTAAATCAAAGGAGAGGCGATATCAGCTCCGCTCGAATCTGAAAATCGAAAATTCGCCAATTATTTTTCTCATATAACCTATCAATTCGCACATATGTTATACTATAGGCACAGAGTTCACCCTTACAGGGTAGGGTAGTTAATTGCCAAAGGGAGAAAATATCCTTCCCTTCCTAGTCTACCTCCCCTATAGCTATATATTCTTCGTGGTATATTTTTTCTCCCTCCTCCTCCTCTTCTCCACGGAAGCCCTTTATACCCTTCTCTAATTTAAAATCAGAAACACTTCCACCCACTCCCCTGGGACTTCACCGTATTGCTATATATATATACCCAGAGCTCTGTGCTTATTCTAGATATCCCCTTTTATGCCTTCATCTCACTTAGCGCCCCGTGCCTCAGGCTACTTCCGGTACCAACCCATCGGTAGCTACTGTTATTCTCACCATACCCGGAAGGATGCAAGCTGCCCTTCCGTACATAGGTACTCGCGTTCAACATGAAAGGGATCAAACAAGTACCTACCTCTACTCGGCAAACCGCCTAATTATTTTATCTCTCAATCCGATTGAGGGTTGTTTTACGGACAAATTATAGAGGTGGATAAGTTTTGAATTTAGATACGAGAAATACGATGGAAATGGACATTACGTCTATAATCGAGTGAGTGTTTTCCCAAATTGACGGCAAGGTAAACTATTTCGGGTGAATGATTGATCTCCCTCAAGCTTGAATCGTCTATGTTTCTACGATCTCTTGTTTGCCCCGAGTTCATTCCCGGAGATATATGATATTCAGGGATTTACCATTATCGTCCGGAGGCCACTTGGAGTTTCTCTTCCTGTCAGAGTCGCTTGATTTCTGCTCAGATTTGTCGATTTCGTTGAGATTGGACTGGAATTTGCTACCTGAAATAGAAAAACAGAAGTAGAGTAAAAAAAGAATAGAAATAAAAAAAATCTGCGTCCACCACTTTAATCGAAGCAAACTAATTCCAAGAGTATAAAGCCCTGAACCCCGCCTAGTCTGAGGTGGCGTTTCTGAAACTCTACGCCTTTGTTACTTGAAGGTAAATTTCCCCAGCTGCACCACTAGCCACTAGCCATACAGTCCCCGCATGAAGGCAGTCTTGGCACAATGAGCTATTTTGGTAAGGTAATTGGCGATCAAGTTACTACATGCTAGGTACGCAGCAGTAGCGCCGCCACCATCTCCTTGACGTTGTTCCTTCCCTCCAGCTAGCTATTTCGCACCACTAAATGTATACCCAGACTCGAGTAGGTCCGAGGGATAGATCGTAGGTTACAGTAGGGCAGCTGCCGGACAGACGTATGCAAATCTTAGGCAAACACTAGGCAACACCATGGTAATAGTTGCGGGTTGCTCCTCTGGGCCCGTGAGCACGTCAGCTAGATTCTACCACCGCGGGAATAAGGGTGGAGGGAGGAAATACCTACAGGGATGGGTGGATGCATAGACACACACATATATATATATATATATATATAGAGGTGATACGCGTAAACGTGGTACCTATACAGGGGTGAAGGCGTCTTGTTGATTGTGGTACACCGGGCTGCAGCATGCACAACGATGTGCGATGTGGGATGTGTAATATACCGATGCATACCATATGTGTGTGTATGTCGTGGGTTATATCTACGTGCAGAGAACGCCGGGACAAGAGCCAATATGCCTCTCCTCGACGACGTATTATACTGCACCTACGTTGTATATATAGATATATATATATATATAACCGCTTGTTCAGGAAATTATTATACCGACTACCAAACCCAGACGTACATACATACGTGGATACGTAGGTAAACCTCGGGAGTTTATTGCACCAAAGAAACCGGGTACCTCTACCTGTTCAGAAATCTACTCAAGTTGAGTACATAGAATATATGGGGACTAACAAGTGGTGATCGAATTTTATGTGAAAATTAAAAGAATTGAGTTTTTTTTGCGAAATTCGAAACTTTAAGATTATTTTCTTTCAATGCACAATTTTCGTGTCGCAGTTTTTTCCTCTTTCCAATGTATCATTCGTGGCTTTTATGCCAATAACCTATATACCGAACAAAAGGTTGAAGGAAAAGAAAAAAAAAAAAACAGAAAAAATTCTGACAAAACTCACCGCGACATAAAAAATTCATTTAAAAATCGATAGGGGTGAGAGTTCTCGCGAACGTTCCGGAATATACCGGGAAAAAAAGAAATGAAATCGAGTTTCATCGAGGTTTGTAGTACGTAGAGTCTTTCATGTTCACTGTGAATCGAAACGATTTCAAAGAAATTCGATTCAATAGTTCTAAACCGTCGATTATTGGCTCTATCAGAAATATACTGACATTATCTCTTGCATGTGTGATTCGAAATCGTTGATAAATATTTCTGTACAAATGAGAAGCCCACCGGTTCGTTAGAGAGAAAAAGGAAAAAAGAAAAGTCTGTTGGATAAAAGTGGGAAAAGAAAGGTTCGTTTTCCCTTTGGTGTGTCCCTGGTCGCACATATCCCATACCTTGTGTCGGTTATCTGAAAATGTGTGTGTATGCGTGTATGTGTATGTCGTTGAACATCTATAGCCAGGCGGTGGTTAGGTATGAGACGCAGGAGGCAAACATTAATGCTCCCGCAGACCGCAGATGTTGCGCCAATTACAAACCCTATAGCAACCCTCCGCGGTCCTGGCATCGGGGTCCCAGGCAGAGGCTGGCGGCCGGCACCGTCGTCAAGAAGGGTATGAGGAACGGGCGAGATTTCGGAAAACACTTGCACTTGGGATTAAATTTAATATAAGGCATAAACTGCGCTCTTCTAGGCCGAGGGAAAAGAGGGACGATATTATTTCCAGGGTATTCCAAAGGCAACATCACCACAGCTACCGTCGTGGCTCAGCGGGAGAGGCATTATTAGTTCTGGCGTGTTAGCATACATGAAATATTGATGTTACATCCTCGTTCTACAAGACGCGCGCGGCCTCGATTGCCTTAAAGCCACTCTTAAAGCTGTACAACGCGTTGAACCCTCTTCGAAGGGGCGCTACTTAACCCCCGCAGGGTTAAGGAGTCCCGAACACCAAGGAGCCTCGGAACCTCGAAACCTCTGCACGCGACTTACCCACTTTCGCACCCTTCTCGTTGTGGATCGTCAGGGAACTCGGATTCCCGTATACCGAGTTGTTCAGATCCGCCTGGGAGTCCCAGTCTGAAAGTAAAATCAGATTTCACTATTAAAGTACGCCACCCAAAGCTCGTCATTCACTTAGGGGTTCATGAAAGGCCTGGAGATAGCCTTTCAGTTTATTTTTTTCAACCAATCGATAACGCACCAATCTGAATATACTCAATAACAGAATAACCCCATATACCTGATATTCATTATAAATTCTCTCGAATTTTACAAAATCTAATCAACTCGATTCGAAGTACAATGAACATTCTCTAATCTATAATTATTTGCTGATCTTACCTTTCCTGGATAATTCCGTGGTCGGGGGACTCGGGCTGGTGCTCGGAGGGTCGGACACTGGAACACAGACGATACGGGGTGTTGTGTGATAAATAATTAATTTTTTTCATCAGCCTTACCGCGCGGGGGTTCTGGCGACGAAAAGGATGAGGATGTGGTCCAGGGATGGAGTAGGTATAGGTATGAGCTGGTGAGCTAAGAGCGTCTTGGGTTTGTGCTATACAGGGTTGGGGGAAACACCGGAACACGAGTTGTTATGGATCGCACCACCTGTTACTAACTTCACCCTCAAACATATTAGCCAGCCACCACACGGGCGGCCAAACTCTTGGCCATATTTTATCCGCGGTATAGGCATACCGGCCAAACCTCCTCGACGACGATCTTCCCCACGTGGTCCCCGGCTTAGCTACCTTGGGAAAAGTATATCCGCTTTGACCGTGTGTCTAGGTATACTTTATACCCCTACGATATATCCTGTGGGATGATGGCCTCGGCAATTCGCTTAATGAAATATACAGAAAGAAAAAAAAAACTGAACACAATACGAAATGAAAGAAATCTCTGAACTACCGGTGAATTTGTGAAATAATTTAAATCCTCAGGGTAGAGAAAAAAAAGCTGCTCGTTCCGATACAAATGAAATTATATACAGGATCGAAGAGAAGGTCTAGTCTTCTCGATTGACTTGATCGGTTCTCTCATCGTCGAGTAATAAAAAATGTAAATCCCAATCGGTCTAAATCTTGGAGGTAATTCGCTCGAATTATATGGAAGGATGAATTTAGCAATTTAAAAATCTCCAACCCACTGAGACATTCGCGAATTCGTAGGTATATAGCTATAAAATACATATAGAGGTGTAAATTCATTCATCACCTCCACCTTTTCTTGAAATGGAATGGAATGGAGAAGAGAGTAAAGGAAAGGAAAGGAAAGGAAAGGAAAGTGGCGGACAGGTTGGTCGTCTAGCAAGTGAGTGGCTCAGAGCCAAGGTAGCCAAGGGAAGGAGCTGCATGGCAGGGGGTAGGTAGTTGAGTTTGGCGGCGACTTTTCACTTTTGATTTATAGCTCGAACTTTTATTTCTCCGAGAGATATTAAAATCCGTTGTCCCTACGATTTAAGTTCACCTGATTGATGATTGCGGAACGGATGCTCTGGACTTTTCGCCCGGGCCGTATCGGTTACCCCCCACTTTCCACCTTTATTCTTCAAACCCCGTGTATAACGTCCCTTGCCCCCATTCATCCCTTTGCAACGCAGTCCTCTATTAATAAGGTAAAAGCCTCGCGTAAAACTTCGTACAACTTGGATTCAGAAAGCTTTACTGTATACACTCTCATCCGGGGATCCGTCTATCTCTACATATTCTACCATATACCCCACACACGCGCCTTATACCTTAGCCGGGAAAAGGACGTTCGAACCTTAAGCAAATAACCAGCTGCTTATTTACCAGTTTAAGTTTGACAACGCCGTAGGACATTTACCTCGAAATTCAACATTCTGTTCTATACAATCCACATGGTTAGGTGTATAGCTGTACCTATACACGTATGTAGCTTTACCCAACGACAATGGACTCGGCCATTCCATATACATTTATATACCTACCTACCTACCTACCTACCTACGTCGTCCATGTATTTGATCGAAAGTTTCCGTAGCGTTTGGTGCAAACATTAGTTTGCAGCGGTGGAGTTTGTCCGTTGGTTTATGATCAAAGGATTAATCGCATGACTCAGTCGTAAGAGAAGATGAAAATACTTCAGGTAATATAAGAAATTGTGAAAAAGGGTTGATCAACGAAAGCGAGGACTTGAGCCCGTTTCAAATTAAGAGACGAGAGACGAGAGATTCGAGATACCTGGAAGGCATGCTGGCAGCCGGCCCGGTTGACAGAGAGGATGAGTAGAAGGAGGGATTAAAGGGGGACTTGTTAAAATCTTAAAGACGCCTTAATTAGCCTAATAGCATCAGCCCTCCGACGTCTTGGTCGTCGTCTGTCTCCGACACGACCCCTTCTCTCTTCTTACCTCGCGTCCATCCATCCAATTTCTTCCCTGGGGTATTTCAAAGAGCGCGAGGACCTCGGAAGCTATTCAGACGTTAGCAAGTACCAATTAGAATATTGCCTTCACCCTAATCTCCGCGGGTCTAACGTTCCTTGCAAAATTGCAGAGGTAAAGAATAATCAAAGCACGAATCGTCGTCACATGAAAACCAAATTGAGAATATCACAGATCGCGAGCTGGGAGATGGCACAGCCCTCCGTATTATACAAACCAAAGATCGTTGGTTCGTCGCGTTGATCGTTAGATATAACATAACGCTTCGGTTTTCGGTAGATTTGTAATTTTATCACGTTTTAGAGCGACAATATGCGGCACGAGAAAGAGGAGCACCTATTGCGAATCGTCTCTAAATCTAGATCGACGCTCGCTCCCTCGCTATACCGAGTAATAGCTATCTTACGACGCAATTAACGGCATCATCGATCCTCACAGTGAAGGTACAGATACTGAGACCCACAAGATTCGCCCTTCGCTGTTAACTTCGCGATAATATTGGCTCCTGTGTATGTCAAAAAAGTATCAATTCTCCAGAGATTTTTTCGTTTTTCACGGTGAAATTTAAACGGGAGAAATTCCTCATCTCGTAAGACACTCTCGATTCGACGAAGCGTCCGCTGGAAGTTAACTGTGACAAAGGTTGGGCTTCGGACACGCGAGTATCCGGTTTGGTTACAAAGGCGTCGTAGTTGGTGAACGAGACCGAGCTATGGGGGGTGCGGGTCTGCAACCGAGCTACCGAGGGCTACGAAGGAATTAGTATGCGGCGGCTGTCACACTCAACCCCCTTCGCCCTTTTCCGCCCTCTCTAGCCCCGGACCACCTCGAGCTAGACCGTTAATTTTCCATCCCGTGACTCCAATCAATCTTACGGGGCCGTCAGCGGCTCTCCTTTCTACCTACGTTAGACGTTACTTACAGGGTGGAGAGAAATTTAGGAAAATGTATAAAACTAAGGGTAATATACGACGGTAAAGTCTGTAAACGGAAAACTATCTAGGTATACATGCATACATTCAATGTAAACTGATCTATTTCATACTAGAGGAAAGGTTCAAGGGTTTAAAGTGCAGTCTAGTCAGGTCGGAAGTCAATAGGAATCGGATTATTACAGGATTGGAAGTAAGGTAGATATCGAGAATCACTGAGCGTTTAATGAAAAATCGAAAGTTAATATATGTGGGAGGCTGAAACGACGGATATAGTAGCCTTCGACTAATCTGAATTCTGTGGATATTGGAGCCCACACGTCAATCTCTATTCTTATAATTCTCGTCACGGATATCACCGGCACCACGTCCCACAATCGCAACGTAGTAGATATAATATATTTCTTTTATTATTGTTTTGGTTATTTTTTCCTTTTCTTTTTTTTTTTTTCACCCCTTTTGTGTTCAACGTTAACAAAAATTCGCTCCCTTTAATGAATTATGCTCGCATACAGGTACTACTTTATTCTCATTTTATTTCACGTCTAATTCTTAACGAGAAAAAAAACCTGAAGCCATGTCACCACAGCGGAATTAACATGTTAACGGTGCCACTCAAATCCCTGTAGCTCTCCTCCGTTTCACCGCCACTTTACCTCCGCAATACAAAAACCAGAATTTCGCACTTCCCTTCCACCCCACCCTTGCAGATAATACATCGCGATAAAGACACGCTTCAGCTCACCTCCATTCAGATTCGCGAGCGTCAAAATAGAATTTTTTTTTCTCTTTACAGTTTTTAGCGTCTTTTCTTTTTCTTTTTTTTTCATCATTATTATTTCCTCTTTTATTTCCCCTTCTTTTTTTTTTTGCGTGGGAGGTTCGCCGATGGAATCAGTGAAAGTAATTATTCACTGCTCAATGGATTGGGTGGTTCGTTTAGATCTCGTTGATCGTTTCAACTTGTGAGAAAATAAATGTAAGGACGAAAATGAAAAATGAAAAAACGAGAAAAAAAAAACCGGAAAAAAGAAACGCTACTGCGTTAGTTCGATCGACTTTTCGGGCTTTTGGTCCTACAACGAGCTGAGGGAGGTGCGCCAGGTCCTCGGCGGGTTCCCTTCGCCCCAGTTCGTGGCTCGTGTATAATTCATGGGATCACCGTGGCAGTGTGTACCAGGACCCCGTCGACCAGGAGGTAGGGGGACGCAGCATCCCCGCGGCATCTCAATGCTGACCGACGCCAGATTAGTCTCAGGAAATTGCCAAACTTCTTCTTCTTCTACTTCTACTTCTACTTCTTCTTCTTTTTCTTTCCCTTCTACTTCTACCTCCACGCGCAGAAGAAAAGTCGATCCGGACAGGAGACGGTGTACAAAAGTCGAACAGGATACGAGGTCGCTAAAGCCTTGGCGTCTTTTAAGACTTTGACATCCCCCTTTTTATGCAGTAAAAATGAAAACGGCGAAGCTTTTGCGCAGCCGGAAATCGCGGTTCGTAACTGACTTTTAAATGAAAGTTTTACTCTATAAGACATGAAGACACTTAACAGTTTGAGAGATTCTCTCATCCTCTATATACGCGCGAATAGAGAATGTGGAATTATATAGGAGTTCCTTGTTCAACGAGCATAATTAAATACATCTTTCTATGGCTATTGTATGCTTCGTTTACCGCTTTCCTTTGAAAATATATCTCATCTCATTTCTATTCGTTCTTGTTTATCGTGAACGTTGAATCGTTTCTCGAGGCTTTGGTCACGCAATTCTCGCGACTCAAAGTGAAGATATATCCAGTTCTCTCTATATACGTTCACTCGTTCATCTAATTAGCTAATTAACAGGTACGCGACAGTATCTACGACGAAGTGGAAATGTACGTATGTAGATGTACTTACTACGTACATCTTGTTACCAGTTCCTAAGCTTTCCTTTAACTGCATCGTCTGAGTACGTTTATAAATATACACATTAGCCTACGAATATTTTACGGTAATATCAATCTGACGAATATATTCCCCATTCAGATTTCTAATAGTTCGCCAAATTCTAAGCCTCCAATTCACACAAAAATAAAATATGTATTATAATTAGTATATCCACACAGGTGAAATAATAATCTAACGTATGAGAGCTTATGGATTGGCAGAAAGAAAAGAAAAAAAGA
Organism: Tenthredo notha; assembly: GCA_914767705.2. Lineage (NCBI taxonomy): Eukaryota > Metazoa > Arthropoda > Insecta > Hymenoptera > Tenthredinidae > Tenthredo > Tenthredo notha. The sequence goes on from OU611917.1 coordinate 8,044,671, forward strand.
AAAAAACATTTTAAAAATATTCATTGAAGCGTGAGTGGTATGATTTTAGGATTTTGATAAATACGTTGGATAACATGCAAAATAAAGTCATTTCGAAAGAGTAAAAAAATAAAAAAAAGTAAGAGAGAGTGAGACAGACATAAAAAAATCAAAATTAAAATTCTCACCGCAAAAAAAAAAGTTGATGAAAATCCCGACATACATACATAAGCGATGGATTTGTGGATCAACGGGTATCAGTGGGTCAAATCAGGGTGAATGTAATTTTTATTCCTTTTTCCTCTTTTTTTTTTTTTTTGTTAATAAAAAAAATGAAAAAAGGGATAAAAAATGAAAGTTGATGAAAAAAAGAAAGGGGGAATTAATCGCCCCTCGAGAGATTTCGGTAACGTTAGGTAGGTAGGTAGGTAGGTAGATATAGGGGGGTGGGTATCGACGCGAGGGTAAAAGGTGCAGAGATCGTTATATTAATAACGCTAATTAGTATTTGCCAGACTCTCGCGGCGGTGGCGTCGCTTGGTAGGATATAAGGTACCGTTTCATAACGGTATTTCTGCTGCCGCGCGCGATGCCTTAAGGGCTTCTATTTATTAATGTCAAGAGTGAGGTTCTCGAAATTAAAATGCTTTCCTCCGTTCAAAAGATTTTAGCTAAATTAAAAAACCATTTTCCGCAAGGGACAGGGAAGAAAGTATCATGCCGACAAGAACGAGACGAAGACGGCTTCTTAAGCTCGTCCTATACGTTGCCTTATATACTTCTTTCCTTCTTTCCTTCTTACATTTTATATTTATTACCCCTTACGTGACTATAACACCGAGCTACTGCACCCCATCGCACCTCGTTGCACCCTTGCGGTTACAAGCAGACGTTTACCAGACAGAATAATAAAAAATAATAAAAAAAAAAAACAACTACACAAAAAAATCTTTCAACTTGGAGAAGAAGAAAAGAACATATATTGTATATTAAATTTTGAATAAGAATATAGATGGGAAATCGTTGCAGGGGGCGAAAGGGGGGAATAAATATAAAAAAAAAGACTACAAATAAAAAAATAAAAATTGGCAAAACATCGGTGCCGTCTCCTCGTTGGTGACGTAATGGCGCGTAAATGTCAAACGCGACTCGGATTGACAAAGCTGCCTCGACGAGGTTGTCCTCTATTTTTCAACTCTCACCCCGACGTATACGGCTCGCATCTAAATGGTAATATCCTCTCTGACCGAGTGGGTGGCTCTGTAAAAGCACCCCCTTTACCCCCGTGTCCCGGTATCCCGGTTTTCCCGTTTCCCGTTTCCCGTTTTCCCTTTACCCTCCTGCCTAGTACCCCTTGCCACACTTCCTACCCCTGGACCATGGCCGTGTCGCGTGTCGCCTGTATTCCAGACTGAATTTTCGAACCATATCCTATAACCAACGCAACGATTCGACCACGATCGCCATCGGTCCTAAATTACGGCTTTACGTCAAATAAATTTATGCGATATACCTACTCCGCTCATAAGTTTAACATGCATATGCGGGAGCTGTGTCTCTCCTTTTATCGCCTCTTTCTCCCGGTCTCTTTCTCTATCGACCGATTAAACATTTTTTGACGAAGTATTATCAAAGAAGAGTTTTTCATTATATCTTGAAGAATTGGTAGGTATAAATAATGTCCCTTTCTTTTATTCTTTTTTTCTTTCTTCTCTCATCTTGTAAAATTAGTGGCGTTAATTGACAGGGTGAAACTCTTTGCTAGTCGTTAATAAGACACGTAACGTATCTATAGGTCCGTTAATAATTAACAACGTGATTAGGGAAGTTAATTATCGGAAACAGTTAGAAGTTGAAATTGAAGCTGCAGAGTCGGACGATCGGGACCCGTTTCAACATAACGTCAACGTCAACGTAGGTATATATAGATCGAATTCGAAAATAAAAAGGGCAGAGAGAATTCTCGTAGGAGGCCTGCGGCTTTGAGGTTGAAAAAGAAGTTACCTCTTCAAGAACTAGGTATGGGGCAGGGGGTGCAAAGAATATTCGTCGTTGGGCACGACGAAGAAACACCTTAGGCATCGCTAGATCCATAATTGATTGGCCCGCAGCTCTCCGCTACCGTTATACGACCCGGAATATATAGAGAAGAGAAGAGAAGAGAGAACTTGGGAATAAAGTTACGCTGCAAGCTTTAGCGCAGGGTGGAGAGGGGTGAAAAGTTCCGACTATGCCCTCCGGGCTTATAAACTGTACAATTTTTACACCTTTACCTACTTGGTGCCCCGCATCCTTTTTACCTCCACCCCTAAATCGATATTTACTGGGTGACACAGCCGCGGCCAAGTTCCCCTGCACGTATCCATATGAATATGACTAGCTTTGATCAGTTCGTGATTAACTTTGAATAAAAAACAAAACTCGGAGGGTGGTGTTCATTCTTTCGAAAACAAAACGAAAATTAAAACGTAAAATTTGAAAAAAAAAAACAAAAAATTAGAGAGATTAAACATTATTTTTTGTTTGGTTTCATTTTCAAACGCGTTTTGAAATTCTCCTTTGGGGGAGGGGGGTGATCGGGGGATAAAACCGCAGCAAAATTGTTACTGCTAAATCAAGGAGCCCACTGAATGGAACGTTATTGTTACTCGGAGGGAAAGAGCTTTCCGTACAAATATAGGAGGCTGACTCGACTTTGTCGAATAAATTAGCGCTCTCCCAGAAATTCCCGAATCGGTGTGGCCTGCAGGGAGGAAGACCGACTACTTAGATAGGAAGAAACAGTCTTTGCTCTCCCGCGGCCCTTAGGCGGTCCTTAATAATAAATTCATATCTCTACGGCTTCGCTTCCTTCCCCCCTTTTTCCTTTTTTCTTCTTCTTCCATTTCCCCTTCTCTCTTCTATCTTCTCTCTTCTCCCTTTCGCCCCCCCACCTCTCTCTTTCCTATCCTTTTATCTTTATCCTCGTTCTCCTTCGTCGCGGCGGAGACCTGGCGTTCGGTCGGACTACAAATCTCCTTTTTATGCCGCTTAATAAAACTCGTCTGACATATCTCTGACTGCTACCACTTAATTTCGGGTGACTCTCCCCTAACTCGGTATTCGGCGCCGCTTATTTTCCCGCTTCTTTCCTCAGTGACCCGGACGACCGCAGCACCGGGCTGGGAATTTAAAAGTAAAAAAAGGTAGAGACGGAAAAAAAAGGGAGACAAAAAAAAAAAAGAAAAAAAAAAACATCCCACTTTCGAGCCAAAGAACTCGAGACGATAATTACCTTGGATCGAGATACCACCACCAGAGGATATCGCGCTTCACGAGCTGACAAATTCCTTCTGTATAATTATTATTTGACACTCGCCCGAATCGTCACAGTTCGCTCATTAAACTCGGCAATTCGGATTCAAATTTGAGACTTGAATTAAAGTAAAAGTGGAGTCGAATAATAGTACCTTTTATACATTTTCATGGTATGTTGTTTTTTTTTTTTTTTTTGCTTTTCACCCCGTACGAAAGAAAAGTGGAAAAGTAGAAACGAAAAACCAAAAATAAAAGAGTCGTTTTTCACGAATAGACTCATAGCTTGCCTAGAAATGGAATTTTTTTTTTTTTTTCCAAATAAAAGTCGATATGCTGATGAAAGTACGCGAGAATATTCTTCCTCTTCGTCTCCTTTATTTTCTCTCAGTCTTTCTCGCACCACTTGAATAAATGAAAATGTGCTCCTGCGAACCTGCGTGTATGTAATAATTTTTTCGTAATTTTTTCCTCTTAGTTTTTCGCGTTCCCTTGCCCGCAGTAAACGTGCCTTTTCTCAGGCCTCATCCTCGTTTCATTTGCTCGACGTTGTTTAGGAACGACCGACGGACGTTCGTACGGTACCCGTAGCGTCTTTTTTTGCAGGTGAAGCCTTTTATGCTAAACGACGGCGAGGGGGGATGGCGGGAGGGGGGGGGCGGCTTCATTTGAATGCCGCTAATGCGAAAAACCGATGCATGCTAATGGAGAGTGAGAAAGGGATGAAGGGGGTAGAAGGTAGAGGGAATTGGTGTGTGCCCGCGTGCAGAGCCTCGCCCCCGCACGTGTGCCGTACAACCCTTTACGTCATATGCATACGTTACGAGCAGACCATTTACATATACGGCTACCTATGCTAATCTACACTGCGGACGACGAGCAGTTGCCCGTTGCCGCGTTCGCATTGCCATTGCGTTACAGTTGCGTTATAACAATACCTATAATATTCATATATATGATAACTGCAACACGTCATAAAAACTTGAAAACTCACCGTATAGTCGAATTGTGCCGTCAGTTTCACCCCTTGGATTCTTAGCGACGCATTTGTAGCTACCGAAATCATCTTTCTAAAAGAAATTTTCAAAAATGATATATGGGTTACGAAGGAGGAGAAAAATAAAAAAAAAGAATTGAAAAAGGTCGAAGCTAAGTAAGCGCATACGTGAATTTATACATTTTTAAAGAACCACTCAGTGATCCTGCTGTTACGAGATGACTTCGAATAGGATCTCCGGCTAGCAGGGTGAACTTTCGACACCTTTTTAAATTGGCTAAAGTTAAAGCAGCTTTCAAAAATTGACTGTAATAAAAAGTTTCCAGTTGATAAGAAATTTGATGCACGGATTCGGTTCTCGTCTGAATTTCATATTAATTGAAATAAATAATTGCGAAAGCTTGGAATTTTCCAATCCGATAAGTAATACGTGTCTGTGATATTTTTTTGCATACTTTTCGCCGTATTTGAAAAGTGAGATAAATTTGTCTCCAGATTTTAGTCGCTTATATCCTGAAACGAGTGTATGAATCTTTATTTTCCTTAACCCTTCATCCTCACCTGAATATCGTGAATGGTGAGCTGCATGTGAGTTTTATACGAAGGACTATCCGGCAGAGTAACAGCTCGATGTTTCTTACTGTCATGGATCATGAGTCCATCCTCACGGGTCCAGTAGTTTAGTGAGGTAGGATGAGCCTCGGAGTGACACTCAAGGGTCACCGAATAGCCGAGAGGTGCGCCGACTAGTTGATGAGGTATCCACAGCATCGGGGGAACTGTAAAAGACAGATAAACAGAAAATAAAAACAAATAAATTCAAAAATATCAAAATCGTAGCAGTACGAAATGTGCGAATCTCTCGGTTGTCGTACGAGAATAATCACAGGTATTCAGATTTCTTCGGTAATTGATATTGCCTCAGGTATACGTATTTATCCAAAAAGAGAAGAAAAAAAATCATGTCAATCTAATTTCGATTAACCGTAGCTCATCCGCAATTTACCTTCGTAAGAATCTCCCGTATCCTTGTTTACCTATTTATTAAAAATTTTATACCCACGTTATTTATTTATTTTTTTTGACAAGGGATGGCTGTTTATAGGTGGTAGTGGTAGTGGGTAGAGGTAGGTACCGAACTGATCCGAAAGCACGTAGATGTAAATGACTTTAAATAAAAGCTCTCCTTCTACCTCTCGCTCTGACTTGGCCTTTCCTGCGCCTCTGAACGTCCCCAAGGAATTTCTGTTTAGAAGTAGAGGTAGAGGTAGAGGTACCAGGGCGGTGGCGTCGATGGAACAAGAATGGAACCCGAGAACGTTCCGTTCGCGCTTTCTCCTTTACTCGCTACTATTGTGCTCTTAAAGTAGATTCCGTTATCAACTCCGGGGAATCCGAAGGAAACGATAATTCCGATCTAAAGAGCCTTAGGTACGTAGGTAGGTAGGTGGGTATAATCGAGAGCGCGATAACTGACGTACCCCAGTTAAAATGCACACCCCTTCCTGTACCTGGGTTCTTTTATGGCTCAATGATCATTTCCGCTAAACTATTACAATCGATTATTAAAATCCACGATTGATGAGGATTTTTATTCTTCTTTTTAATTCTTAATCGTATATTGTGAAGAAGAAGAAGAAAAAAAAAAAAAAAACACGAGCCGTTTGTTCAACGACTTGTATAACCAATGGGGGAATTATTTCAGAGATTTTAAACTCGTCTATTCAGGGTGTTCTGCAGATGGAAGAGTGTGAGAGAGAGAGGGCTATGCGGGCTCTCCGAATGGCGCGTAGGGGATCTGACACCTTCTTAAAATGCAAAACATTTCGTCCGAGAGTGAGAAAGGGGAATATCCTTCGTGTCCTTATTGCTAGCACGAGTTTCGTGTACCGAGTTCAGAATTCCCTCAGTGACACGGCGACACGACGTCGAGTAGATAGATGTACAGCTATATCATATACCTACCTACATGTATGTACGTATGCAGGAGAGATATGATATACACGAGTAGGTAATACACTATGTGGGGTGTACCATACTCACCGCATCGTACCGAAATTCTATCGTCAATTAATTTTGTAGGATTAATTGTATACCTCACCTCGAAAAATATGGATTGTGGTATAAATTGAGTACAAAGAACCTCCAATCTCAGAGAGATGAAGTATCAAACGGGGCTGAGGTAACCTGGTCTCAATTCGACGTCGAACAATGCACTTCGGCGCGTTGGACGGTAGCTAATTCAGGTGGAAGTTAAACAACGTTAAAATGTATGGGTGTGTGTATACAGCTGATATAGGTATACCATTGAGTATCAGGTGTTAGCGAATTCATAGCACGACCGCAGAGAACGTTGGTGGATTGGTTGGCCGTTGGCTAGAAAACCTCTACCCTGTTCAGGAACTACGCCGTTTCTCGTACGTTCGTTCGGGTCATACCCTGCAGCGGAAAAACCCCACCTCGTTGAGGCCCTGACTATGTGCTGCAGCACCGTCGAGGTGCGGATGGTCGACGATTTCAACCGCAAACCAAGGCCGTCACCCCTGTCATCCTGCGGGTTCTACATTTTCCTGGTTATTGGACCGCCCTGGAATTTTAATCTCAGTTACCTACGAGAGATACCCGCAACTCTTGACACTTCCTAGATTTTACACCACCGCCGAGGTATCAACGTATCATACCTGCCACGAGAGAAGAGAGGTATAGGCAAAGGAATTTTCTCGAAACTATAGCCATACAGAAAATGACAGATAACCCGCAGACGCGTGTAGATCTCAATATTGATGGATCGTGAGCTTGCATTACGAGATGGGTTCAGGATCGTGTGAAGAGAGAAAGAAAAAAATATAAAAAATTCATCTTTTATATCCTGTCTCTTACACTGACGTAGAAATGGGATTTCCAAATGGAATATTCGATTGAATAATATGCTTAGAGGTTTGACATTTTTTTTTTTTACTTTTTTTTTTCATTCATTTCATTTTATAATTAATGAAATTGAAAATCTGTACGAATATTTTTTACTCGATATTATTTTAGCCAGTGATATATATCTTGATATTGATAGACCGCGAGTTGACTTTACAGAAAGCTTGTTGGTTTCGTATATTTCGAGTAGCAATACGGTGATGATAGGATGCCAACCGAGAGGATTCCTTTGTTGCATTTACAATGAAATATAGTAGTACGTATGTCGATGCATATATACGCGCATAGAATATCTGTACAATATTCATACTCGGAGTAATAGGAGTTCGAGTATCGAGAGGCTTGGCTTGTTCCAATCTAATTGATGGTACAGAATCGTCGCTCTAGGGTGAAGACGAGTCTCGGACTCTCGGTAAACAGAAACTCTAGAAGACCGAGGTTTGTTCTGCGTGATTAAGGGCTGAGTAAACACTACTTTGAAGAGTACAAGGGTCTCGGGTAGGTAGGGAAGTACGTACATCTCTGTCAACCGTACGCAGGGTTTAAAATAACAAAAGAAAATAAAAAGGAGGAAATTTAAGATAGAAAAGAGCCGAGCTACGATAGAGAGTGAGTATTAGGTCCTCGACGTCTAATTGCAGACCATCTGACCGAAATAAGTGAGAACGAATGAGGCTTATCTTTCTCGACCGTCCCTAGTAGTGATTCGCGATTTTTCTTCATGAGTTAAGTGTGCGTGTTTGGCGTGTGAGAAAACGAGGAATCTAGTGACTCCCGCGGTGTAGGGTTGAGAAATGTCGATCATGGATTCACCGCGAAAAGTAAAGAGGGAAAAGGGAAAAGGGAAGCGGGAAGAGGGAAAAGGAAAAAGGAAAGAGGAAAGAGTGGGCGCGAGTCTCGCGAAAAATACCAGCTGTAGAGAGAGACAGGAGTGCCAGCCAGAAGGTGAGTCAGAACGGAGGCATTGTCGCATTAACATTCCTTTCGTGTGAAGAGGGTGCCGAGCGAAGTGCCGTTGAGGGTGGAAAGGAGAGACGGGGATGTGGAGGGTAGGATTTGATTATAGAGGGTCGAACGGGAAGGGGGGGAGGAAGGGGGGTTTACCACCGTCTACGTGCATGTTTGCCTTCGTATGCGTGCGCGATTCCTTACAAGGGATACCCGAATTAGACTCATCCTTGACACGGAGCCAGAACCAAAGCCAAAGCCAGTGGTATACTTATTTACGTGGAAGAATGTTAGGTATGATGTGACGAATCGTGATTAAGAAGAGTTGATTAAAAAAGGTGAATTTCAAGACTAGGAAATAATTCTACCGACTAGTTTCTATGGCTCTATAATAATTCTGCATTGAAGATATATAGAAGACGAAGAAAAGCCGAATAAACAAAGAAAGAGTAAAAAAAAAACTAAAAAAAGAAGAAAAATATTGAAGATGTAGCGGAAGAGGAATTGAAGGTAGAAAAAGAAAGAGAAATAGAAAGGGAATAAAGCGTCTCTTCGAGGGGTTGCCGATGGGGGAGAAGGGTCGTAAGCGTCGTTCGATCGAACACCAACTCGAAGGCGGATTCCGCGAAGTCTCGCGACGCGTTGTACATCTCTGAAGAGTTCCTCCAATAATCACGACGTAGTTCTGAAATGGTATTTTAAGCTCACCCCGTGCCAAGGAAAGTTCCAAGAATTTTCTACCCCCCTCTTTAATAAGCAAGAAAAATCCTCAACAATGGTTTCAAATATTGCCACCAATTGTATTTCTGTAACCAAACGTATATATACACATACAGGTCTCATCATAATAGCGTGGAATTAGTTTACTTTCATTCGTAAATTAATGATTGTAATTAATACCGAATTAGAAACTAACCGTAGAGCACTTGTGTAGGAACGGTAATAGTCACACGAGTATCGATCTCGAGATAATTAAACGTCCGTTCGTCTATGTGGTTAATGGTCAGGTGTAAGACAACATGGTAATAACTCGCGGTATAGACCAATTAATTTTCTACCACCTTGACAATTAATGGTCAATGCTTTTAGCGTCAAGAAGGTACAATTAATATCATTTTCTCCCATCGTGTCATATACGAGGAACTAATTTCTCTCAGCTATGTCTTCCGCAGGCACTTTCTGTATAGTTTCATAAGTGATTAGCCACTCTCTATAATAATCACTCGCTCCTTCAGGATGAATTAAAACGAGGAACCATGATCGTAGTACTCGCTTAACATTGAGTGCCGCGTTAAGTGAGGAATAGTATATGTATATTTTTTTTTTCATTTTTTGTTCTCTTCTAGTTTTTCCACGAAAAGCGTAAATCCTCTTAGATTTTCTTCCTGGGATCAAAAGGATCCAGAGGAGAAGCTAGAGTCTATAGAGTAGAACCCTGAATCTATACGCTCGGTTTTTCTCAGGCTTTGCGGTGAGGCCCGATCAAGTCACCTAGATATAATCTGAGTAGGATCCTTGACAGATCTCGTAGGACCACAAGAAGGGTTTTAGGGCGTCGGGTATACCTACTTTGTGACGCCCGCCGCGGCGCTTAACGTCGCGGTCTTCGTCTTTCCTCTGGTACAGCCACTCCACGCCCTATGGACCGCCACGCGACTCAACGGAATCAACAGGCTGGCGAGAGAGATGAGAGAGAGAGGCAGAGAGAGAGAAAAGGAGAGAAAGAGAGAGAGAGAGTTGCGCCTATACATCCAGGGAAAACTCCACTACGGTCTTGGTCGTCGCTTCCTCTTTGTTTCACGAGGCTTTCCAACTTCATTGACGTTTCCTGAACAAAGCCAGGGAATTTTTTTTATCTCTTGATAATGTTGGAACGCGCAGTGAGAAAAAAAGATAATAATAAAATAATAATAGAAGAAATGAACAGGAGGGGCGGTAGATTATGAGAAAATCGGAAACGCCACGTTTTTTGATCATCCAGATGATATTAAATCGAACTTTACACAGGCGTCTACGATCAAAGTCTTCCCGTGTAAGATTCTGATAATGAAATTTGTGGAACGACGAAGAGGTAGAGAGAAAGAGAAATCGTTCTTAAAGAAAAGTAAGATATTCCCATGCGCAGTGGGATGTATGTTTATTTGAATACCACCCCGAGTAGTTCTTGCTGGGTTATCTACCCTTGCGAGTGAGGCGGGGTATAGTCGTACAGTGCGTATCGTGTCGTATAGCGGAAAGAAATAAAGAGAAAGAAGAGAAAGAAGAGAGTGGAGAGTGGAGAGTGGAGTGGAGTTTCCTACACATCCCATTACGTCGACACTAGCTTTGAATACAAAAGTTAGATTTTATTTCCCGGACTCAGTTCCTCGTCTTCTTCAATGAAACTGCGACATACGAGGTCGAGTTCGGTATAGTATACCCATCTACACGTAGCGTTGAATTCCAAGTCTTATTCTTTCCTTACTCCACCCTTAACTCGACGCCGAGATTCCTGGCCCATCTATATTGTAATTTACCGAATACGCGGTGGTACTGGTTCAGTTTCGTCCGTCAACGCCCGATCACGATCCTTCGCTCTTCTCTACCCTCTGCAATTTCCTACTTCTTGCGGCGGGAAAATTTTCACCAAATTCTACCACCGGCACTTGACATTCCACCTCCACTACCCTTCTAGAGGGGATGAATTGTTAAACCAGTGAATTGATCCGAACTGATCACGTAGTTCCACAGATTTTTCGAGAGGAACAAATATAAATAAATCTCTCGTCTCTCATCACGGTCCACGTATGCCTGTGACTTACATAACTATGTATATAAATCGTAACGTTGCAGGTTGTTATAACGAAGGACGATAAATAAAATATCGTAAGGTTTATGTCACCCAGCTACCAGTTTAAGCCCAGACGAGGTAGGCAGCCATCCGGCAGCAGGGATGATTATTTCAGCGGTTAGTAATTACTTCCCCTTCGTTTTACCCTTCGCCTTAGCTTTCGCTTTAGCCTTCGCCTTCGTCTTCGTCTTTCCTTCCTTCCTTCCTTCCGTACTTACCCCCCTCATCGCCACAAAGAGGCGAGGCAACATCTTGCTCGGATTAGACTCCGCGGAGCTGAAGGTGGTTGTAGTAACGGCGCAGTCAAAATCATAAAGGGGCTGACGTGGAGGGCGAGAGAAGAGAGGGATAAAGATAAAGCGAGACGGAGAGAATAAGGGAGGGTGGTCTTTTACGGGTGGAGGTAAAAGTTGTTACGAGACGGAGAGACACTGCTTAGCTTCTGATTCTGGTTCTGGTTCTGGTCTGGTCGAGTGATTCTGGGGGGTTGCGAATAGGGGTGAGCCAGTTCCGAGGTGAGGTACCGAATGAAGAATCACTGATAATAATAGAGGAGCGAACGAGGAGGCCGCTAAGTGATCGTAAGACTCATTGTGGCTGGAGCCCATTTCCCATTTCCCAGTCATTGTCACCCCCTCTCACCATCGAGGAGAGGAATCTATTTAGGAATCTTGAATTGCCGCGGTGGTATAAGGGGGTAACGCGATTGGGGAAGATAAATAAAAATAAAATTTTATAAATCAGAATAATATGAGAATAAAAATGAGGAAATACGTTGATAAGTTGGAAGAGCGCATGGAAGTAAAGACTGGCTTGTTTTCTTTCGAGAGAAATTGAAGCGCGATGGGATCAACAGACAAAAGTTGTTTTCCATTAATTGCAGAGGGATCAAATTCCAGGTTGACGTTGATGCTGGCTTTCTCGAATGAAAGAGAGTCGGTACATAATAATGTAGAAATTATGTGTCATTTATTTCTTCCCTTTTTTTTTTTTTTCAAACGAAGAATAACGCGGGTCAGTCAGTGGGAGTTTCAAATTGGATAAAAAATCGGTCGTACTTTCGGGGTGCGTCTCGAGTACCCGCGAGTTGGAGAGATTTTCCCATCTCCGTCTCGCCTTCTCTTTCTCTTTCTCTTTTTCTTTCTTTTTTTACTTCTCTAAGAGGGAGAGGAGGCGACCTCAACGCAGCTGGTGAAAGAAATTGGATATTTAGTCGTTTTTAGGCCTTAGCAAAGAGGCAGGCGACACTTGCCAACTCGAGGCGTAAATCTCGCTCGAATTTCTCCTTCTCCCTCATACCCTTCCCCGCATTCTACCTTCAAGATAAAACTACGTGGCCTCCTGCCTCCTGCCTCGTACCTTCGCCTTCGCCTTCGCCTCCACCTTCACCCTTCATTCCACGTCCCGCGAGAGGTTCTTTCGTGCCTTTCCGAAGCCGGCTAAATTATCCCCCGTCTTCCGCAGATTATTCTGTCAGTCAAAACGAAATTAACAAAAAAAGGAAAAAAAAAAAAACACAAAACGAAGGAAAGGGGAAAAAAAAAGAAGAACGAAAGAAGAGGAGAGAAAAAGGAAAAAAGAACGCCGGAGAATCTCGCGACTATACGCTGCATGGCATTTGTACCCAATCCTTGTCCTTGTTCTATCTTTATACTGTTGGATATTCGTGGGAGAAGGAAAAAAAGTGATTGCGACGATGCGCTTATACAGATTCCTGGAAATTTCATTTTCCTAATCCGGAGTCTTGAGAGAGTATCGAGTTACGGGATTGCAGGAATCGGTATGGAGCCAGGAAGCCAGAAAACCGGAGCATTTCCTTGTGACTTTAGTGCGACGTAACAGTTTTTCGCGACTTCGTTTTCCCCGTGTCGAAATACCGTTTGGGAAATCTTTACAGACGGGTGTTACACTCCCGCAAAACTCATGGACTACGAGAACACGTACACGAGGCTTACGTGAATTCAATAAAAATCGTTCTCGGATCGAACGGTGCGAGAAGCCTTTGGTCTACCTATATACAGGGTGATCTAGAAAGTGGTACTTTCCTCACACCGGTGAATTCGGGAAACCGGCTTCGCTTTCTACATTTTAGAATGAATAATTTTGGTCTTAGATTTTTCATCCACCCTCAAATTCACTCCTCGAATTTAACCACCGAAAGTCAGAAGGCTTTGATCTTCGATTTCGAAAATTTCGATATCACCGAAGAATATAAAGAGCTTTCGAATTCCTGGGATTGATAATTTCGGCCAATTTTTATTCGTATATAATTGAATAAATTTGCATTTAAATGATGACGGCGAAAGTGTACCCACTGTGAACCCCTCGAGCGATTAGTACCGTTAACATTGTATATACGCAAGAGCGTTACGCGGTGTTGTAATAATTATCACAGTTTCTGCGTAAAGCATGGATAGCGTTACGACATGATTATTGCATGCTATGAGTCCGGGGGATTCAAGGGTTACCATCCGTACTGTTCCAGTACACAATACACTCCCTGGCGATACGTCATGCGTCGCGTCTGCTCCACACGTCGTTGCACTGTGGCACTGTGGCACGTGTAACACGTGGTAGAACTACGCGAGGAATGTTTTGGGGGATGAAACGATGGATGGGGGAATCGTATATCCCGCGGGTCTCATCCCCGACGAATATTGTCGCGCGCATACGTTTAACCTGGTCATTTTTAATTCCTGTATACGTATGGGTATAGGAAATTTGCAATTAAATTCCTTATTTTACTATCCTAGATCCCATATCTCGAATTTTTCTTTCTCTCTTTCTCTCTCTTCTCTCTTGTCTATTCGAGATATTTTCCATCCGCGTGTGTCGCCAAGAGATAGAGGAAGAACTTGCGAGGCCACCGAGGGGATTCCATGGGTTTTATGGGGCCGCCAGTTGGCCAACCGGAAGATATCGTCCGTTTCACACGAGAAACTACTCTCCGGATCTTCTACCCGTCTCACCTCATCCTATCGCACCTACCTATGTGCTCGACCGAGTCAATGATCGGCCCAAGACCCTCCTAGGTGCAGGATCAGAGTCTCTCCTACGTTCCCACGACTATCTTACTGATTTTTTTTACATCCTATATAAAGCTTTTTTCTACCCTGATTTTAAATAAGTTTCAAATTCCTAATAATTCTTTTCTAATACTATTTATTTATTATATTTCACTTCTGGCGCCGCGGAAGTGGGCGAAAGTTATATGGGTCGATGTGAGGAGGTGATGTGAGTAGAGTCAGTGGGTTTTGTCGCGAAATAAATCACTGTTGAGCGTCATTGGAGGAGGAATCGACTCTCGATGTCACTGGGGTTATTTATCGATTTGTTTAGTTATTTTTTGCAGCTCAGTCCCTTATAAATCTCGCGACACCGAATCGGTTCGCACGATTGAACATCCCGCGTTTGAAAGCTCTCGTACGTTCGCGATAAACCGTATGGCTTTCAGCCCAGCTCTCGCGTCTTTGTCAGGATTTTGCAGATTCTTATGTCTTTTCTCTATCTCTCTCTATCTCTTTCTATTCCTCAGTTCTCTTTTTCTTCGAGTTAATTTCGCAGCTGGTAAAGAAATTATATCAAGGTTTACATTTCATTTAAATAAGTTTAGGAGTATGAGAAAGAAAATGAAAAAAGAAAAAAAAAAAGGAACTTGTTTCCACTTTGTGTTTCCAAGTATTCGTTTAATAATGATAAGAGAGATAAAAAAAAAGAATTACTCTCATATCGGTACAGGTATTTGGAATTAAATATTTGACAGAGATCTTGGAAACAGTTGAAACAGTTTTGAAATAAATTTCTGCTCAATATAAACGCCGGCCTCATTATTAATATTATTTTAAGAGAGAGAGAGAGCGGGAGAGGAGAAGAGAAAAGGTGAAAAAGGCGTCTCCCTGAAGCTAGGAATTTCTCTGACACGTAAAAATCCATCGTGTGAGTGAAAAGGGTTAAAACCGTCCGCGGTGCTCCAGGGGAGACGGCTAATTCGCGAAATTCAAGCTAATGAAATTTAATCGAGTTTAAAAACGAAACGCACGAAACTCCCCCGTTTTCGCTGCCGCAATCCCCGCGGGAACATCGTGTTCCATGGTTTTACAGATTTATATTGCAGTGTAGTAAAGCCGGTATAAGGGATTTGTGAATTTTTATTTTAGTTTCCGCATGTGAAAATCGATCGAAAATTTAAACAGGATGGATATTTTATTAATCCATTTTACGTTGCTTAAAGCACGTTCAATTTTCTCACTGATTCAATCTTTTTTATGGAGATTCCAGAGAAAGATACTCAAATTTCCACTCAAAATATTAAAGAGATCAAGTTTCTAAAACTAACAAATTTTCATGTGAACTTCAAGAATGAAAATGAAAAGTTGAAAGAGTATTTCCACCCTAATATGTATGTATATATTGTGGCTGTAAAAAATTATCTCGTATTAAACCGTGACACGTATTTGTATAAAACTTTAATTTCTACCTACAAACAGAGCTGCCGTTGCTTGGGGATGGGAATTGGTATGGGGAGGAAGTCGGAATGAATTAATAACAAGTTAAGAAACAAATTTAGGTCCCTTGCGGTGGCGTATACAGGCCTTTTTGAGGGCTGCTGCTACTACTACTGCTACTTCACCCTCGCAAAACCCAACTCTCTGTCTCTTTTACCCCTCGTTATTTTTTTGTTATTAGTTGTATTTGTGGTGCTAGCCGCAAACCTCTTTGAAAAGAAATCCGCGAAAACGAGCGTCTCGAGTCGAAACACTTTTTCCATATACTTACAAGGGGTGTAATTTTCACCCAGTATAATAATATTATATTCTATTTATGGGTAAAGACTAGTAATAAATAGATGAGGAGAGAAAGGCCTCATATAATTCTCTACAAATACCCCTGCGCCGATGATAAAAGTGATAAAAAAAACTGTATTTAAGAAAAATATGAAACTTTTCGTTTCCGATCACACCGCCACAGCAGAGGCGAGTTAATTATGAGGTTACTAAACTTTTCTAGGGAGTTTCGCACGTAGAATATATATACAAGGTAAGGGGGTAGTGTATAGATTCCGTACAGCAAGAGGTAGCAGGACTATAAGGGTGCAGGGAAAGACGCGAGTGAGTTGAAGCGAAGGCAGGAGACACGTTAATGAGTTTTTCGGGGACGTGCCAAGGAGTCGATCGACGAAAGCTTGGAATTAGAAAGCAGTAAGAGGGAAGAAGGGGGATAAAATTGGAGATAGAATATGAGGGATGAAGAGGATGTAACGGGATGAGACGAATCTCTGTGTTTGAAATAAAAAATAATAAAGATCTTATAAATCTGCCTCTTGAAAGGGTTGAAAAGAATACTTATCATAAACGTGAAGGTTCAACGATCAGTTATTATGCCCGTGTACACGATGTATGTATAATTACAGGGGGGAGGCGGGGGAGTTTAATACAGGGGTTGGACCCGTGTCCCCTCTCATTAGAGGGACTAAAAAAATAATTCAAAAATATGAGAGTAAAAAAAAAGTGAAAAGTAAAAAAGAAGAACCAAAAAAAAAAAGTACGGATATATAAAGACAAACAAAAGAACAAACGGAGAATCGCGGGCGGGGCTGGTGGTGGTGCTGCTCGTGCTGGTGCAGTACAAAAGTATGGGAACCAAGTCACAGAGGAAAGGGACCCTTTATAAAGCCCCTGGCAGTCGGAGTCACGTATAAGCAGTGACTCAAACCTCCCTCCGTTCCCGTTCCCGTTCTCGTTCTCGTTCCCGTTCCCGTTCCCGTTCCTGTTCCCTTTCCCCTGATATTCCCCTGCCCCGCATCCAGCTCCAGTAACAATCTGTTATTAAAATCAGCAACGAGAAAAATCCGTGCCGTATCTCCCCGCCCAACCCCCCCGAACCTCGTCTCTGCCTATGTCGTTGCCGCAGCCATAGCCACAGCCACAACCATCCCTTGCAGAACCTGGCCATGGCCCTGGCCCTGGCTGGACGTGTTATGGAAAAAATTAAACCACCTGCGATATTAAAATATGAAAATGTGAAAATGTGAAAATGTTGGATTATAAAATTAGCTGCATAGCACCTCTGCTCCCTTATCGCGACATTCTTTACTCCTTATCTCCACGTATCTGTATACTGTATATACCGTTCGAAATCTGCGTCAGCCCGTAAAAAGAAATTAGGTAGGTAGGTAGGTAGGAAGGTATACGTACACGACGTGTGTACACATGAAATTGCGTAAGCAGTTTTGTAAATCTTCATAAGGGATGGTATATGTATACCCCACGCGTATGTTTTTCTCCACAACGTATTATTTTTAATTCATCGTCGGGGTAAAATTTGGCAAGAGAAAAAACAGACAACGAGAGAAGAAAAAAATAATGTAAAAAAAAAAACTGCTTTTCGGAGCAGAGATGGCCGAGACTTTGACGAGGGATTTATAATAATTGGTAGGACAATACAGCGAGGTACGGGTGGGATAAGGGGAGGTTTTTTTTTTTCTTTCCTTTTTTATATATTTTCAACCCCTCGTAAAGTTGTATCGTCATCGAGGAGCAGAGGGATAGGAAAGGGAGCTTGGGAAAAGCGGTGGGGTCGGTGTAGTAATCAGCTGTCGTCGCGTTTAACTAATCAACGTCAACCTCACGTAAAGGCATAAAACACGGGGCGTTGCCGCGTATATAGACGCGTGAAGATGAATAATTCTCATCTTCCGCAAACCATTTGTAATTCTATTTAATCGTCATACGCAATTGGGGGCTAGGGAATTTATTCTTTATTTTATTTTTATTTAAATTTTTTTTTCTTTTCTCGTGGAAAAAACTAAATTAATGAATAAAATAATGAACGAAGGGGAAACTTGAACAAGTGAAACAAAATAATTCCCAGACACCAGACGGAGGGTTTCGATTTTTTTTCCCCAATGTCAGCGAAGATCCTTAGACCGTGAAAATATCGACGTACTTCGATGGGGTGAAAAATTCATCTCTGCGCCTAGACCAGGTGAGTCTAGGTACAATATTTATGTCTGAAAATTTAATATATGGACGGTGGGGGTGTTGAAGTGCGAAAGTCTATGTCTACCTACCTATACGGTAGGAGAATGTGAATATTTACTCTCGTTGTCAGAAAAGAGAGAAAAAATAACTAGATAAATATAATTCCATTCTCGCTTGGAAGAATAACTACGCCCGCACTGCACTGTTCGCTAAAAAGTTTGATAAATTCTATACAGATTTTTCTCGCAGATAGGTAAACAATTTTATATTTTTTTTATTATTATTTTCTTTCATCCTTATCATTGATAATTATTAATTTCTATATTCCAAACAATTATAATAAGGGTATATAAAATCTAAATGAAGAGAGAGAGAGAGAGCAGGCACTTCCAGCTCGTCGCTTTGAAAACCTAGAGTTCTCTCATCCCCATGCGGTGCTGCAGCGTGCTATAACCCCGGGGGGGTGGGTGAGATATTATGAGCAAAACACTTGTGTAGTATTTAGGAAAGCTCGCCGCGTACAACAATAGGGTGGTATAGTACTGTGGAAACGGTAATGGTGTGTTGCGGCTAGCTTGAGCTTACTTTTATGCTTCGTGTCGGCCCTGCAGGATCATCTCATCTCATTCTTTTACATGGTGCGTACCAAAAGAGAGAAAGAGAAGATCAGAAAAAGCTTGCGAAATATGAAGAGGAAAAGAGAAGGGGTGAAAAGCCGGAGACGCGACTCACAAAGCCAGCTTTGTCGCCTCCTGCCTTTCTCCATTATTAAATTGTGTGTGTTTTCTCGACCACCGCGTCTCGGCTCCTTATGTACCAACCTACTTCACCCACCTGCAGCACTTACTCCCATCTACAACCCCCCCAGTATGACAACTCGAATCTTATTTGTTACGAGTCGCTGCAGTATATGAGGTAATATCGTATTGCAGAATCCCGGTGTGAGAAAGAAACTCGAAGAAAATACATAGACATTAATTAAATCATACTCACAGTCCACGGAAACTTTGATCCTTTTGCTCACTGTTGGAGGTACTCCGTTGCTAGCGATGCATAGATATCCACCCATGTCGAGCCTAGAGATTTTGGCCATTTCCAAAGTCTCACCTTCGAATTCAGACACTGAAATCATATCGTGATTTACGGGATTAGACGGATCAATTATCGGCTAAACCACGGAGAATTTGACCGCTAATTTCGGCACAATTTCACCAACCCCCTTTACTTCACCCGTCTATTTTCTCATGCACGCATATTCGAGAACGAAAACTCGTTAGTATCGACGAATGTGATTTACGGATACTAGGAGAGTTGCGTTTTGCCAATAGTTCAACCAGATCAGCGAATATTTATCGGAACTTTAATTACCCATGAGTCCTTTGGTGATGGAAATTTTGGTGTTGTCGTCCCGTTTCCATCGTATACTTGGCGGTGGACTTCCGGTCGCTTTGCAAGTTAGACTGACGTTGGCTCCTTCCCTGACTATGGCGTCAGATGAGCTCAACGAGTCGTCGATATTTGGTGGCACTATAACAAGAGATAAAATATCATAAACCTGTATGACGGGGATGAAAAAGGATTTATTCTCGGCGTATAGGCAAACGGACTAAGTAAGCCCTCTCCCTTATTCGCAAATCGATGTCGTCGTCGCAAGTAGCTAGTATAGGAAAGAGTCGGCGATAGACAGAGAAAGAGAACGTTGGGGGGGGATAGAAACTGGGGATAAAGGGAGAGAAACGTTCGAGTGTTCTTAGGGAAGGGAAACCCCTGATAAGA
Source organism: Tenthredo notha (assembly GCA_914767705.2). Lineage (NCBI taxonomy): Eukaryota > Metazoa > Arthropoda > Insecta > Hymenoptera > Tenthredinidae > Tenthredo > Tenthredo notha. The sequence goes on from OU611917.1 coordinate 8,064,403, forward strand.
CGTAGAAAATCCCCGTTAAAAACTCGTAATCACTCGTGATAAGAGTAAGGCGCTCGAAAGAAATGTCTTCGATTTCGTTTCGCAGCCCCGGCTCCTTTCTTTCCTCCTCTTTATATGTTAGCTTTCCCTTCGTTTGCAGCCCGGGATGTATCTAAGGTAGGAAAAAAATTGCCAAACTAACTCTTAACACTCACGTTCCGCACCTATATTTTGGACAATAATTTACCCTTCGAACAAAAAAGGGAAAAAATAGAAAAAAAAAAGAAAAAAAAACGACCTTATTTTGTCGCCCCTAATCCGTTGAGCTACCCACTTCGTTTGAACAATTATTACTGGTCCACCACGTATTTAGGAATATATAAATACCCGCATTTAAATGATTTGCGTATTAAAATTGAAATGCAAAATTAAAGAAAATTATTTATATGCCATATTTATCGGTCGTATTGCGACGAACGTTGGATTGATCGTTGCAAATTTCTAACACAAATTTCAACTCTATAGCCGAATTTATTGGCGAATCTACCGATAGTGACGGAGTTATAGATGTGTGTGTGTGTGTGTGGCACAGACGAAATTGTAAAACTGAAAACCTTTTCCGGGTCGGCGGGGGTAGGTACCTTTCGCATTTCCATAAACGTGAAAATTCGGCTGGCAAATCGCGAAGAGCGTTTGTTTGTTCGCTCGTCGGTTATATCGATGCGCGAATACTGCACTGACAATTTTTTTTCTCTTTTTTTTTCTATTTTTTTTTTTTTAACGCTCGAACAAATGACGACTGTAGGCAGGCAGGGAGGCAGACAGGCGGACAGACACACATAGACAGAAATTGCGGCAACTTTTTGGTATGCGGAATCGTTGATATAACGTCATAAATATATATTTGCGGAAACGTCAATTTTCTTTTTTTCTTTCCCTCTTCTTTCTTCCTTTCGAAGTTTACTCGTTTCCTTTTTTCTTTTTCTTTTTCTTTTTTCTTTTTCTTTTCGTTTTTATTGACAAGCCTCTCCTACTTCCACTTTCCCCATCTCTTTCAAAGTACAGTTTACGTTATGGCGATATTATATACATGCATGTATGTCTGTATGTATGTATGGGACGCGGGGAAACCGCAAGCCCCAGCTGGTAGGATCGACGCGACGTAGGTACGGTGTCACGACTGCCAAAGGGCACCTTTGCCCGTGGTCGAGTGAGGACGAAGGGTGTAGAGCCCCGACATAGTGTCTACATATTCATACGTCGCCTCTTTAAAATTCAACCCCTAACGCTGGCGATATAACTGAGAGAGAACGAGCCGCCCGCCACTTGTTGTGTTCTCTGCTCTGAACCAACTATACAACGAAATGTATATACCTACCCTACCTACATACATACAGACATACATACATATGACTACGACGTAAATTGGCGAAGGAATTACACACGTGTAACTCTCGTATATGGTTGAATATCATCGTCATGTATAAAGATATTAAGCTGCGGATAGAATAGAAGGTAACGAGTATATATCGAAGAGTTCTCGAATCCCGTCGGTTAAACATGTATATATGTATGTATCCTGGGGGTCGTTATACTGCAGGCTGGTACAGATGATGCATTATTCAGAAACTGTGGACCACCGCATGTTGTGGCGCGTTAACTTGTCCTAAACTCTGGTATACAAGCGAAAGGTGGCCTCAGGGTTGGATAGACGACTTTGGTAGGTGAAGAGGAGAGAAGCAAGAATCGGAGGACGGAGTTTAGAGGGTGAGTAGAGAATCTCTCTCTCTCTTATCCAGCTATCGCGAAACGGAGGAGAGCCAAGTTATTACACCGCATTCCGTCGAGGGATTCTTTTTTCTTTCCCTTCTTATTCGACGAATCACTCGTTGAATAGCATCTCTGAATCGTAATTGGCCACTTGAGGTACTGAATAGGGGAAAAAAAAAGGGGAGCGTAAGAACGACGAAAGGGAAGAAGATACGAGGAAGGAATAGAGGACCGAGTTTTCGACATAGCTAAGTTCTTCTACTACTCGAGAGAAAAAAATAAAAAATCATCCCTTTTGGGACGAAGAAATTTCTTACCATACCAGTTATTTCCAATTTTATATGTATAACAGGATCAGACGTTAATTTTCTTACCGCACTATATATCCTAGCGTACCCTTAGCTACTTTACTTTAGGGTGTCCGGGTCTGTGTGAGGTCTTTACTCCTCCGCGGCTGAATATGTCTCACAGTGATTTAAGCGCGCGGCGGTACAATCTCATACGGTTATTGTAAGAAATGGAGTTGTAAATTTAACACGAAGCGATTTCACCGCGTTTTATGGCGACACTTTACTACATCGGGTAAAAGCCGGTGTAGACAGCGAAACTCCCGAGTTATTTTTAACCTCGTCTTTATCAAAAGCTGACAATGAGCGAGGTACAATACCATTGTAAGATATATCCTCCCCTATACCTTCATCTTATTACTTTATCAAAAGGTTATATTGTATAATTGTTCAATTTTCTCATCTCGTATTAGACGGGTGTTTTTCTCTTTGAACTTCAATTAATAATTCCACTTTATCTCATCCCTAAAACGACGTCTCAACTTCTTCAATCGTACAAATTTTACCATCGTAATTCATCCCCATTGTGCAGATATTATTTTCAAATTTATCAACGGCATTCATCCACTTGAGTATAATCAAAGAAAATCAACTCTTCAAAATAATTATTGGCGAATGTTATTCAACGTCTTTTCCCATCCTCCCTGCGGTACCTCAGCACTCCCTATACCCGGGGTGAAATGGAATTCGCGAATTTCGAAAAATCGACGATTCACTTCTCACTTCTTTACACATCGACCTTAAACCTCAACCCCCAAACCACCCCATGTCTCGTCACCTTCCGCTCACGGTACCTACAGTTCTTACCTATACGTAGACGTATAGGTATATACCGTAAGACGGTGAGTTATGACGCTTTGGTATTACGTGTCGAGTCTGGGGTAGGTATATAGGGGTATACCTGGTATCTGTGTATCTGTGGAAGAGGGCAAGAGTCCCGTGGAAACAATTAATCTAGACCTCTGATTACTCCTCCCTCCTCATTCCCCCGTTACCCTCAACGGCGTCGGGGACCCCCCCCCATCCCCGTTGAGACGTCAAAACTCGAGATATTAATATGTTCTCGCAGTTGGCAGGGGCACGTACCCTCTTCTGATTAAATTATTGTTGTCTCGTCTTTTGGCCAGCAGATGAGACGCGCGTCTTTTGTTCTCTCATCCCAGGTCCCATTCTCCTTTACAGCGGACCCTTTTCTCTGACTGACTCTCTTTAGCTGTACCATGTACAGTTTTCTTTTTACTTTTCTTTTTCTTTTTACATTTCTATTCTGTTGTTGTTGTTGTTGTTCTTTTTTTTTTCTCATCATCCACCTACATAATATATACACGCCGCGAAGATTCACCCTCGACAAGTGAGAAGGGATAACAAGAGTAGACAAATATAAAAAAAAAAAAAAAAAACGAAGGAAAGAAGGAAAGAGAGGACCAAGATCTTACCTACTACATGGAGATAACCAAACTGCGTTTTTGCAGTTACAGTATTTATCTGGCACATGTAACGCCCCATGTCTTCCTGCTGTACGTCACTTATATGAAGGAACCATGTACGGTGTTTGTCGTGGGTGACGGAGATCCTTGGGTTCCTTGTTATCACGTGATTATGAACTGTTAGTATTGCGCTCTGCTCGAAATGCATCCAGGCTACCTGTAACGATATAAAATAAAGACATATACTATCATGGAAGTATGAGATATAGATCAAAGGTGATTTCTATATAAGTGAAAAGAGCTGAACCGAGTTTGGTTGCTTTCAAATCTCTCAAATCTCTCTATAAGGAAGATTAAGAGATTGGGTATCACGAGGTGGCGGATGGTCGGGGGGTGAAACTTTTCCGGGTCTCGTGGGCGTCGGGGATCCTGAAGGGGTATGAGTACCTACCATAGCCAAAAAGTGTTTCGTAACTTTGAGAATTCACCACTGGATGCTGGGTGCGGGATACTCGAGCTATGAAATATTTATGTTTTCCTGTTTCAAAGGAGAGTTCCTGATCTCGTTCGCTCGCTGCAGAAAGTCCCCGGAGAAATACTGTGGATATACTCAGTAGACGTACGCGAAAGACAGAGAGAAACCAGAACTTCCTAGGTGCTGCGAGGTAGCGAGGGAAAAAGGGAAAAAGGGAAAAGGAAAGAGGAAGGAGGGGAGAAAGAAAAGACAAAAAAAAAAAAAAATGGAAAAAAGAAAAGGGCAAAGGGAAAAGTGGCGTCAGGTCGATGCACCGCCTCATGCAGCACTATTCTCCGCGGTGTTCGGAGGATACTTTCTAGCTATCAGCAGCGCAAGGTCCTATACATCAAAGTAAATTATCGGTGGTAGGGATTGGGTGGATGGTCGGAGTCCGCAGAGTACAGATCTGAGGGGTACCAGAAGGCGGAGGGTGGTATTGTTTCCACCAAGAATCGGATATTTCAGGCCTCGTTTTGCTGCAGGAGTAGATGGGGGTTTGAGGTTGGGGTGAAACGGTAAGACGGATAATGCTCTCCTGCAGAGAGACTCGCTGAGACCGAAGGAACTAGGAGTCGGCATTGATTCTTCGGCCGGCCGAGAGTTACAGTTTTGTTTACTACGAAAACTGGGTAGCCAGGCGAGAGAGAGAGAGAGCGAGAGATAGAGAGAAAAAGAGAAAGAGAGAGGGTGGAGATCGTCGCCGTCCAGTCTAGCTCCAGGATACGTCGGTGTGCGCCTAGTATAACGTCGCCGAGTATTAACGGTGTTAGTCCACACATATGGGTTAGGCATTCGTTTTGCACTCACACTCGAAAGCAAGAGGAAGGATTGGCAAGGGGCGGCAGACCTTCAGACAGAAGGGGTGAGACTCGCCGGGTTAAACGCGTTACACCACTTAGCCCTGTCGAGCTGTCGCGTTTCGCCGCTGAGCTGGTTTCCTCCTAGCAGTTACTCGATTTCCTGCCCCGTTTTTCACACCGCAGATTCTCTTTTAGATTATTTTATTCACTTGTTTATTTCATTTCCAATATTTACCCCCATCACTTGCCTGAAATCACCAATCGAACGTCAATTCCTTGTCTCGATATTTTCTACGCCAATTTTATCACTCGCCCTTTCATGCCTTTAATTTCAATAAAAAAATAAATAAAAAAACTACGACTTTATCGCCTTTTTAGAATCCACCCTAGCAGCCGAGGCGACCGGCGCGTAATTAAGGGTAGTTTTGATAGATAAACATAAGTAAACACGACGTTGGGTAAATGCTAACGTTGTTCTTGCCTCGGAGAGGAGCTTTTCTATGGGTTTTGTACCCCGGCCTGAAACCCAGACGAGGAACTGCTCCACTGTTCTCGACTCTCCTCTAACACTTGTCAACATGTTTTTACCCCCCCGAGTGCTGGGCGAGACCTACAAACAAGCTGATTTAATTTAAAAATCATTCGCTAAGTGCTTCGCTCGGGAATATATAGATAGACTTACACACATATACCATCCTGTTCCTCTTCCTCTTTTTTCATTCCTTTTTCTTTCCCTTTTGTCTTTTCTCTTTTCTCTTTTCTCTTTCTCTTTCTCTCGTTGAGCAAATACCGCCTAACTACCTTCCGACTTTTTACCGTAGGGACCAACTTGTTCAGAGATTAATTGTCCACGTCGGGGTGCGCAGTGCGGATATGGAATTCGGGCGAGCAACGATTTATCCATTAATTCGTTACTATGTGAATCTAGAAATTCACTCGCCAACCTCGGTCTTTGGACGACTTAGAACAAGCGAATCCCGGTCCAATATGTGCCAATTGACGCCGGGGCGCCGAGCCGACGCCAAAGGACCGATTCGTTAGCCAATTTACCTCCCATTCCCTTCCGCTGGTCGCCACTCAGTTTCCGGTCTCAAAGGGAAAGTCAAATGGCCCCGGGGAATCCCACGATTCGGTGTCGACCGCGATGGACGAACGTGATCCAGCACTACATATGCCTTTGCCATGCCGAATGGGGTATATCAGTCATTCCTTTCGCGAGTATAATATAATTTTTTCGCGACGAATTAGCAACGTCAAATATTCATGAAAAGTTCAAGTGTCTCGTCGCAATTCCTTTTCATTTTCATTTTCAAACAGAAACTTCTCGAGTGAATTCAACCAGAACGAATCGCAGAATCAGTATGAAAAGAATAGAGGAAATATACGTAGAACGTAAGAAAAATGCATAATTCTTGTTTTGTTGTGTCTCTCGTGTATAACTTATGCAGTATAAAATAATATAACTTTACGAATTCAGTGATAAAATGAAAGAAAAAACTAGTTGCACTATAGTTTAACGCGCGATATCATAAAGAAAACTCTTCGGCACTTTGAACTTGTTTTGAGGTATTCTAACCGCTGTTATCCTATTGCATAACACATTTATCAAACGAAAACATTATTCATTTAGTTTATCCTCCCGAAAAGTTTTAGGGGAGTAAAATTCACTGCTCGACTAGGCTTGTGTATCTGATTTTCCACAGCTCAGATATAATCGTATAAGTCAGTCTTGTCACTCGTCTATGATATAACTCAGAACTCGGTGTCGATATGAAATGATGCAAGTTTGACGTGGCGAACCCCCGGGTACAGTGAGAGCAGCGCGTCCCTCGTCAAGCGAGAAAGTGAATGAATTTAAATCGACGGATCTGAAGGGTTAACCGAACCCCATCCATCCGAATGGGCAAGGGTGACCAACCCTTAACCCTAAGAACAGATTCCCAAACAGCTGTCGCCGTTTCGCTTGAGTCAGGTCACGGAAAATCTTCGTTTCTAGGTATACTAGCACCTGGATGAACCGTATAATGGTCATTCGCAAAAGGGAGCATTGAAAATTGTCCAACAAAAAAATAGATCGAATTTTATTTCAAACCCTTTTTCATATCCCCAAGTTTTATCAACGTTTACTTTCCCGAGACGATAGTTTTCTCCTCTCTCCCTAATGCAATCGAAGAATCGACATCAATCGGTCAATGATCGTATATATATATATATCTATGGGGCAAACTTTAACTCCTTTGGGACATGGGGCGTGGCGGGGCACGAATCTCTGGACTTTTGTAGTTTAGTCCCGCCGCAGCATCTGGTTCTCGTTCCTCGTTCTCTGAGGAAGTAGGCAGCTGCAGGAGAGGAGTAGAGTAGAGAAGAGAAACGAACAGAAGAGAAGAGAGGAGAAGAGAAGAGAAGAGAAGAGTAGAGACGCCGGAACTTTGGTTTCCTAGTCGCGGCACGCGCAACGTAATTGCGAGGGAGGCGAGGGTAGCGAGAACTGGGGATGGAGGTGCTCATTAAACCTCCCCGACTACCCACACGGCATACGGGATCCGCCAATAAAATCATCCCTTGATCGTCTAGGCTTTAGCTGGTGATGGAACAAATAATAATAGGAGAAAGAAAAAGGGAAAAGGCGAAGCAGAGGCGAAGACTAGGCTATGGGAGGGATGGATTGAAACAAAACGAGATCGAATAGAAGACAGAGTATAGGGATGAAGTAGAATAAGGGAAAAACAGACGGGGCAGGGGAAAAACAATAGACGCCTGACGAACGACACACCCGACTCTTCGCTAAACGTCCGAGTCCCTTGTCCCGGGAGTTGGTTTTATTAGTTCGACGCGTCGCAGTATACGGTGCGTCGAAAAGCGTCGAGGAACGCGAAAAAGGAATAAAGGACGGAAGGAAGGAAGGAAGGAAGGAAGGAAAGACGGAAGGAAGGAAGGAAGGCAGGAACAAAGGGTAGAATTCCCAGTAGATCACTGTCACGCGGCGAGAAGCCAATATAAATACCTCGACGCCTGGGCGTCGTCCGTGTTGCGCATCTTGTAGTACACACGTGTAGTATTTTTCTTTTCCCCATCTTTTCTCATTCTTTTTCCATTTATTTTTCCTTATTTCTAAGTGTCCAACATCATCCGTTCCCGGGAGTCTAGAATTTCGTCCGTCTAGAGCCTCAATTAAATAGAAAAGGAACCGAACTCACGATCTTCCATCCTGTTTACGAGCCATGGATTCAGACCTCGTCTCGAATGCACTTTGCACTCGGGAATTTTTTATCCCCCGAACAAAATTTTATCCAACATTTTTATTTTACTTCGCAAAACATTCACCTACTCCGCATCGTCGTTAGATCGGTGTCTCTGTTTTTCTACCCTTACCTATACTAAAGAACACTGTCGCAAGAAAGGAGGAAATATTTATAGACCTTCCAGACGCCTCTTCGATCTAGTTACATATATACACTTTCGTGAAAAGCTTAGCTGACAACGAAATGTCGAAGGAAAAATCCACTACATATATACATTATATGCGGCTGAAAACAGACTCCATTCTATGGCTCTACGTTTTTTCTTTTTCTCTTTCTTCACATTTCTCCCACTTTTATAACAGAATCGTGCAGATATAATCGCGCTTTTTTACCGATTTCTCTTTTTTTCTCTCTTATCTACTTTCACTCCTCTCTTATTTCCTCTTATTCCGCGGTTATTCGTATAATACGGAGTCTGAGGACGTCCTTTGGTCCTTCTGTCCATCGGGCGAGGCCACGAGGTCGAGCCCCAAGGTAGATATCCAGCACCAGCTGGCAGGGTTAGCAGTGCAGGCTGTCGCTTACAACTTTACCAATATCCGGCTTGAACGGACAGAGGAGAGACACTAGCCAACGAACACGATGAACGAACAAGCCCCATAGAAAATAAAACATGCCTATGATGGGTGCGTCTGGATCCATATGTGTCGAGGTACCTATCCAAGTTTCGAAACACCACTGTCAGTTTCTTTTATTATAAAAATATTAGAATAGGTACTACACGTGTATCTGGTGTAGCCAAGGAACCTATTTTCTCTTTAATAAATAACAGATTTAAGATTATCGTTTGATTTCGGTTTCTTGGCGTCTCCGCAGTCGTACGAGGTATTTTTTCTAAACGATTTTCGGTATAAATTCGTTGTTCGGATTTTACCGCTTGGATAGACCTATAGTAAAGAAATACATCGATTGGTGCGGATAAAAGTGAAAGCTGAAAGCGTATTCCTATTTAGGATTGATAGCGGCTTGGTCACAGTAATTTATCGCCTCTCCTCCGCCTCGTACCAAACCCTCTTTCCAACATCCCTTTCGATCCTGCAGGATTTCGATTACTTTGGAGTGGTTGGCGCTCAAGCGCTACCGATTCGTGTACCAAAACGAGATCCGTCTGTCCGTTCGCCCACAAAACACACACTCCATAGTCCACAACCCTGTAGAGTCCAGAGTCCAGAGTCCAGAATCCCAAGTCCAGAGAGAAGCCTTCGTACTACACACATACCCACAGTTCACCTATACATCTGTACACGTAATGGTTGTGCGACTCGATCAACACTGACCAGCAACAATCAGAAACTGTGATTGATTTCGGTTCGCAGCTTCTTTGGAACTGTGCGACGTTATCAGAGGTTCGAGATGCTCTAGTACAAAGGTGAATCTTAGCCGAAAGTAGTAGTGGAATTATACAAAAAATATATTTTCATATCGATGTAGAAAAATTGAATAGATTTAATTAAAAAGTTAACTCCTAATTAAGAGGCCAGGATGCACGGCGCGATGGGTTATCGACGGTGAAGAGGAACTCGGCCGTATTTCGATTAGATACGACCTAGGGAACGGAGCCGTCGAGCTCTCGGTGCCGGGGGAAATGCCAGGGCATTTAATGCTAGGCATCGGGCTGTGTCGCAGGCGGGGTTAACGCAATCAGCATTCCCGGTTTAATGAGCCTCTGTATCTGGCAGCGTTCCTTCTCGTACTTGCAACTCGTGACTTTCGTCCTTCTCTTCTGTCCTCGGAACTACAGAGGGGGTAATTGCTACCCTTTCAAAACAGACAACCTTCGCAACGCCCTACTCTATGGGCTACCAGATGCATCCGAGATGACGAGTGCAGGTGACGTCCTGACGTCTCTACGTAGTCAAGACTCTTCTCGAAATCTTCTTGTAACAAAGTTAGACCAAGACAATCACCCGACAATTCCGACAATCTCTTCGTCCGCAGTCACAATATTCCGATCTCATATTATACCTATTATGCATCAAACTTCTCCTCGGTGTCTTACGTCTATCGCATTAATTACAAAATGTTCTACCAGCTACCCAGTAGATCAAAGAAATACTCTTCAGCCTTGTGGCTCTGAAGTATACGCCGTCACTGAAACGCGGTAAACTTGTGTTATGTCCCAGTAAGTATCGACGTCTTATTATTCTCCGTGTGCTATAACCCTCTCTTCGCTAAGCAGCTTGGAGAGTAGCTCGAAAGCAAGCAAGAGGAGGAGTGTCTTGATGTTTTGATATTTTGATACCTTCGAGTATGAAAATGGGTTTGTCTCAGTTGTGATAATGTAGCTGTTGGAACATTACGTGATGGTAGAAATTACCGCGAGTGTATCAGCTCGAACACGGAACAGCACACATCGATAGGTATATCTGATTCGGTACAAAGTACCGAAAAGTGTTTCTACGTGTCGGATATAATCGGGAGGCGGATGAGGGGGGCTAAGCTTTCGCGGGACGGACGCAGCTGCCCTATACTAAAAACGCTCGACTGGATTTCCCGATACCAAGGATTCAAACGATATTCGGAACGAAATCCTCTTCGCAAAAGTAACGTTTTTCGGAAATTTCACGTCGTATAAACGAAATGCTCTGCGGTAAGCGAAGAGGAGAGGAAAGAGCCGGCTCTTCTCTCACTCCTGAATCTCCAGCCTCAACCTCAACCTCCTCGAGTCGAGGACGAGGACGAGGAAGGGAGAGCAGATGACATTCATTTTCCCGTCCGTTGAACGCGGATGGCTAGGGACAGGGAGAAGAGCGCTCTTGCACCAGAGATAGGTATATACCAACGTCCCAGTGACTGACCCGGGTAGTCCTCGTGACTTGAGCGCAGCTACAGGGTGACACCTTCTCGGTGGAAAATTCAAGTCTCTGAAGTGAGAGGGTGGTATACGTGACTCGATGAAATAATCCTTCGGCTAATAAATATCGCGAGGAATCGAGATGAGAGGAAAGAGGAGAGGTGAGGTTTGAGGGTTGGATCGTCTTACCTGACACCTGTCGGTCCCACCCTTAGAACTTGCGTAGCAGTTAGGTGACTCGTGAAAGTTAGAAAAATTCGTCGATACTCGCGGGGGATCGATGAGATGACAAATCGTAAGACTGGTGAGAAATCAGCGAGGCGTGGTTAATCATAGGATGAAATATTAAACATGGCCGTTGAACTTTTATTAAAAATCCCCTGGTGAAAAATGATGGATATCTTTGTCGCGAAAGACTGAAGGATCGAGGGAGTTGGCTCTGCTCGCCTCTGCTTTCCTCCTCTCCACGTTATTCTGCAGGCGACTCCACTGCCGAGGGAAAGAATGAGAGGAATAAATAAAGAAGCACGAATAACCTTCGAAGAATTCCGGAGAGAGGTACCCCAATTAAACCAGTCCCTCGCCGACGAGTCCGCTGCCTAACGAAGTCGAACTGCTAGGGGTTAATTTAAGCTACTATCCGCAGGCTGACCCGGACCGTCAACTAATATTAACCCGGTATAGTCTTATTGTTAAAAGCCGAGAAGCTAGTCGGGGAATGAGAAAAATTAGGTTTTTATTTCTGTTTTCAAAATGTGATGGTGAAATTAAACGTTGATATGTTTAAGCTGCGGCTGGTTTGGGAAAAAGGTTCAAGTCGTCCTCGTCGATTCGTCTGTCGGACAACGCGATGAAAGGGGGAAAATCCCCGTCTCGTCGTCGTCCCAGTCCGGAGTTGGCACTTATTCGCGACCACCGCGTGGCAGGTTTGCCAGGTTCACGGCTGTGCTACCATTAAAATGATAAAACAATGTTTGCGATGGTAAGTGGCACTAAAGCCCGCGCTTACGTACCCCATCCGCGCGCCCTCAGCTTCGCCGTCACAGTCACCCTCGACCTCACCCTCAACCTCTCTCAGCCCTCGGAAGCGAGTAACCATCTTGCTTAACCTCTTGGCTTACACTCATTCAGTCCTGTACTTAGAAACTCCATTCCTCGAGCCCCGCGCCGCCAACGTCGATGGAATCCGCGAAGGAGGGCGACGATTCTCAAAAGACTCTCTTATTCCCAATGCTCAGAAATGGTACGGGGACGTTGCCAGTCTCTAGGGCACGTCCTCGCACGTAAATGGCTCTCGTCTTACGCGCTTGGCAATAATCGCACCCCTCTCTTCGCCTCGCCACTTCTCTTCTCTTCTCTTCTCTTCGTACAACGGCTATAAATTGTTGATTGCTGATGGTAGATTGTAGATCGCGGATCTTAGATAGTACGCTAGCTCCTATATAGAGGGTGGATCGTTTTCGCGAATCCAAAACCCCGTCTAACCGTCCCTTGTTCCCTTCCTTCGAAAAGTTGAACGACGAACAGCGCGGCGGAGGATGAGGGGCCTTTATCCCGTTTCCTCATCCTCTTTCTTATTCGAAGAGAGCTACCCCTCTTTCACACAAGTCGTGCAGCAAGTCCCTCATTCCCTTACCTCGCCCGATTCTAACAACGTTTGTAAAACGGAGGTCCCTGCGGACGTAGAGGTACCGCTACCGCGGTGCAAAGACTCGCGCGGGGAATCACCTCTCAAAGGAAATGGAAATGGAAATACTTAAGACTTCCTGCGGGACGCCTTCCTCTTCCCATCTCCATCTCCATCTCCATCTCCATCTCCATCTCCATCTCTATCCACGTTCCTTTTCCTCTTCGCCTCCTCACCCTTCTCATTGAACTACGTAAGCTCTACTTAGCCCGCGAGTCTGCGGCAGTAGGGAAGAGCCGTGTTGGTTCTGGCTCGACGGGGTTTCGCCGTGCCAGACCGCGTGTTTGTGGCTTTTGCGCCGACGGGGTCTCGCCACTGTGGGCCAAAAGGGAGGAAAACGTAGAGAGAGAGAGAGCAAGAGGCAGACACTTCCTACTCGAATTACTGCGATAGACAGATTCGAGTTACCGGGAAATCTGCTCAACAGTTTGTAGGATAGATATACGTGGAACGTATATACGTACTAGATACCTACATACAAGTGTCTCAAACTATCATAGGGGTGCAAGGAGGTTGACTTTTTTTGTTTGAATATAAACAAAGGTAGATTGCCTTTGTTCATGTCAAAAGAACGTTTCGATCTGTCGCTACCTGTGGGAAGACTGGTACATCCCCTATACACTGACTAACATCTTAATAATACAACCTGCTACAAACACCCTCTACTTCATTACCCATTCCTGTCTACGGTAAAGCGAATTCAAGGGGGTAATGAACCGCTCGCGTACCGCCTGGCCTCAAACTTCAATAGAGATTTTCGTTTCACGACAGACACTTTAGAATTTAGATAATATTTTGGTTAGAAAAACGAAGAAAAATGTAAAAAAAAAAAAACAGGAAAAAGAAAAAAAAAAACGAAAGAGAAAAGAAGTTTCGGGAAAGTAGATGGCTGTACCTATACCCTATATACCTACGGGTTAAAGCGTAAAAGTTTTCAAGATTTAACAGCGTCATTTCCTCTTCGACTCGCTCTTCTTCTTCCTCTTCTCTACTTTTTACTTTATCCTTCGCTAAATTTTACTCGACCAAAAAATGATCGTTTCCAATCACGACCGACAGCTGTGGGGTAAATTTTCATTCTAAATTTGTACATAATTTATCTTGAAGTTTTTTTATTTTTATTTTGTTTTATTTTTTTACTTTCGCCTGGTCGGGCTGCTGTTTCGTCCGTGTAAACCCCGAAGCTTACTTAACCCTCAGGGTCTCAGCCTTGAGCTTTTGCTCTTTATCCAAGAGCAAATTAAAAAAAATACTCAACGGCAAGCGAGAGAAGAAAGAAGGATAAAAATGGGGAGAGAAAGAGAAAGGCGTCTCGTCGTCGGTAAAATTAATAAATATAAAAATAATATTCATCGTCGAAGTTCGCTCGTGTAATAAAAAAAAAAAAAAGATACCCTAAAACTCTGCAGAATTCACCCCCATTCTAAACCGCCTTCTTATATAATACAGTAATTATTTAGTTTCCTTTGAACCGAGTAGCCCTCCCATACTCTACCGACTTTTATGGACCCAACGATTATACCTCTATTCACCTACCATACATATTACCGCGGAGGCACGCCGCAGCTCTGGATAGTGTTCAGGGTAATAAAGCTGATCGCCCCCGCACGCGGCAAGCCAGGTTCGAGGGAACTGCGAGGGTCTAAGTATGTGTTTAGCGGTATAGCGATCCCCAGAGACCCGACTGACGACGAGGTAACACCGTAGTGTACCAGGGCGAACAGAGAGAGAGAGAAATAGAAAGAGAGAGAGAGAGAGAGCGAAGGGTGACCACAAAATCAGTTTTCTTTTCTCAGAAGAAAAAAGAAAAAAAAAATGATCCTTTTTTTTATTCCATTCTCGATTTTCCAACGATATTTCTATCTAGGTTTTCATTATTTTCTCACTCTGAAGTATCATCTATGACGGGTTTATCAAGAATCCAAGAATCTGAGAATACGATCGTGGAGAACGGCGCGTAGGTATAGAGGTAACAAAAGGTTAAAGTGTAAGAGCTCAAGTTTTCGTAACTCCGTACAGCTCTGGGATTTTTTAATGAGGCTCTCCATCCGCGACTGCACCTCTTTCATCAAACCAACAGAAAAAAACTGGGCGCTCCATGGTGCTCGTATAAAGGGTCCGTATTCTGCGTATGACCACTGCCTCACAAACCGGAAATCAACCAACCGTATACTTTCTCGCACCACAACCTCCGCAACCTTCCCCATATAGGTATAGGTACAAGAGACACACGTATACAGACATCCATGCAAATGCTCCTAGCAACACCATTTAGTCAGGACGACGTCGACCTCTGCGTCCCTCCACTTAGCACTGCTCTCTTGCTTCCGTCGTCAATGTCTATGTAACTCCCTTTGAACCCGGAACTGACCTACCCCACGGTTGATCGAACTCGCGACGAGATGCAGTCTTCGTGAAAATCAGGCTTGGCAACAATTACATTATTCTTTTTCATCTTGGTAAGGTAAAGGAAAAGTATCGATGTTTTTTTGGAAATAACATTTGCTAATTTTAACGAATCGCCACGACATTAAAAATAGCTACATCTCGTTTAATTTTAACATACATTTGAACACCCCGGGGGGGTACAAAATTCGATTACCAATTTTCGAACGTCGATCCATATTCTTCACATATGTACTTGATAGGCATTCCGGTAATCACATGTTTGGTCGATGTATCTTGAGAAATTCTGAGAATGTAAAAATAATTATATTATATTTTAGAGCCATTTACCTTGTAAGTGCCTAAATTTTTGACGCTGCAAGCCAGTTTAACGTTTCTACCAGCAGGTACTGTTATGTTTTCGATAGAGTCTGTGAATTCTGGATCCGAGGTAGGAGCTGGAACAAAAAAAAATGATATTTCATTTTCTTATCCTTTAGTCATCCCGTTGTTGCTACTTGTAGCTATATATATAAACCTAGTAAAGTATAAAAGTTTCAACACCCACCCAGGTTACACTGGGGGATAGATTTGTTCCTTAAAATGAAGTGGGTGAAACAGCTTTCACAGTTCTCCCAAGCCATCGATCAATCAGAAATTCTTTTTCGAGGCACGCCTGTTTCTTATATTTATATCAAAGTTTACCTAATTTTATGCACATATAATACGTATCTCGTACCTATCATTCAATCTTGATAAAGAAAATTTGAAGAAAATTGTTTACTTGACGTATGAAAATGTTTCTTTTATTTCATTTC
The DNA here is from genome assembly GCA_914767705.2 of Tenthredo notha. Taxonomy (NCBI): domain Eukaryota; kingdom Metazoa; phylum Arthropoda; class Insecta; order Hymenoptera; family Tenthredinidae; genus Tenthredo; species Tenthredo notha. Next base: position 8,080,229 of record OU611917.1, read on the forward strand.
ATTTTACCTATTTCAGATATTTTACTTATGTTCACGTACATATACATATCTATATGACAAAAATATCTGGGTGAATGCGTAGCCAAATCTGAATCGAGGCTTGACTTATGGATAGGCATAAGTCAGACTGACAGGCTGGTTATTGAACGGGAATTGCAATTCCTCAAATCTCACTTGATATTTTATTTTCCAAAGGATTTACGCTGACAAACAGTCGTCACGAATTTCTAACGTTTTCCGCATTTTCAACTCTACGCTTTTTCCTTTAGCTTTCTTCGTCCAAGATTATCCCATAGCGTTACGTGTATTCCGAAGTTCGAGGACGAAAGAGTAAAAAAAAAAAAAATTAAAAAGATTAAAAATAGGCAGACTGGCGAAATTGATCAAGCCGGTAGATTTTTATTTGGAACAAATTTAATTCCATACTCTTTAATCCTTTTTAGAGAGGTAAAATTTCGGATAGGGGTTGGCTCCAGAGAGTGAACGAGTGAACTGAACATCGTTATTTCGTGATTGTATAATAATTAGAAATTACACGTCAATTTTTTTTTTCATTTGAAAAAGAAAAAAAATTTCATACGTTTTTTCTTGTTCGCTTTTTATTTTCTATTTTATTTTTTTTTTTGCGAACGTGGTTCGCTAAGTAACTCAATTTTTGCGTCCTTCCAATCTGCACGATTGTATGTATACCTATACGATCAAATTATAACGGTGCAGAAATAATCACGTGCGCGTTGTAGAATAGCAACTTGTTTTTTAGTCGGTCTATTCGTTTCTTTTCTTCGTTTTTTATTTTCTCTCACTTTTTCTATATCAATTGATTCACGGCTATTTCCAATTTTGGTACTTACGGCCTTTCAGCCGTCCGAGCTTCAATTTTCCAGGTGATTGAATTTTTCCACGAAGCCCGTTGAATTTCGATTGGCAAGTTCGTGGAAAAATGTCTAGTGGTACCCCTTTTATATACGTTTTAACAAAAATAAAAAACAAAAAAAAAAAATTCAAAAACAATATACAATTCTTATGGCTTGTATCGAAACACACAATTACCTCCCCATCATAAAATTTAATTAATGAAAATCGAGGAAAAATGCGATTGACACGTTCGTTGATAAGAGAGAACAAAAAAAAAAAACTGATTATAGCGGTGATTTACAGTTTTCGCGCATATACACAATACCCAACTACATACCTGTATACTAAATGTTCAAAGACGTCTCAATTCACTTCCGGCGAATATGTCGAACGAAATTAGTTTCGAAACTAACTAACCAAACACGCCTCACTCAAACTATACAATTCCTGAACCTGTACGAGGGACACAAACACGCAAACTTTACCTTCTCCGTATCCAAATTGTCGCTTGTCTAAACCCTCTGTTATAGTCGCTAAACGTGAACACAATCTTCGCTAGTCAAGTCAAATTTCGGTCACTCAAATTTATATCATCGTTAGCGTCTCGATAATATCGGAGGATTAAATTTGGCACGTAATTCCGAAATTCCAACACACGCACAAGCACATCCTCGTATGAATATTTGACCATAAATTAGAAAGTCTGGGTAATCCTAGTTCATTGAAATCCTAGAAAATTTCTTTATCAAACTAATTTGAAACATCATTATCTCGTAAGACTTCCGACGTTGGATAGACACGCGGGCTCAGACGAACATGCCAGTGCCATAGACCCGGCGCATCGCGAGACGGAATACGTCAAGGAGCAGCGGAAGGAATCGAGAATCCTCAAAGGACCGGGGGGAGTATGCATGTGCTTTTACGTGTGTAGAAAAGGTTCTTTAAACTAGTACGTGACGTAGCTGATCCCAGGGACCCGTCCGGTTTACCGTAGTCTGGAAACCATGGGCTCTTTGCCTCTCTCTATACTGCAGAATCTCTACTGCCGAGGGTGATGCACCAGCTCCTCAGCTACTAGTCAATTCTCTTTGGCTGGAAGTTATACAGCACTGTACAAAGTTTCGAGTTTTTTTCCGGAGACCGGAGTCTGGGAAACGTCTGCACCAGCCAAGACTCTCCCTTCTTCTTATCCTTATCCCTTTCCTCGATCCTTCCCCGTATTCATCCTGATCCTTGGAGCTGGTTTAATCGCGATAACTCATCTCCCTCTCCTTGGAAATTGACCGCGGTACGCGGTGGCGCGAGGACTTCCAAGCGATATAATCGCCGAGGGTGATTTCCGTAGTTATAGTCATGGACAAAGGGAGCGAGAGAGAAATCGCGAGGAACCCTCTTCGTTAATTGTCGAGTCGCGTTGTCGGGCTGCACGACGTGGGACCTGGTTTCGTTCTACTTTAATTAATAACCCTGACACCCTCCTGTTCCTACGCTCGTCATACGTTGGTCCAGTACCTCTCCTCGATGTCCGAGACGAGTGGACGTTTTTATATCTACCCATATACGAGTTTGAAATATCGTAATTAGTTATGTGACAAGTCGAGAGTCGGGATGATGAAACGAGCTAAATTAATCCCGCCTTCATCTTCCTTATTTATCATCATTTTTATTCACTTGACGAAATTCATATAATCCAATTCGAATCCTCTACACATTATAAGTAGATTTCATTATTTATATCCGAAACCGAACTGCCGAGAGTTACTTTTCTTATAAACAGTATTTTACCTACATGACTTTGAGATTACTCTTTCAGAAGTAAGTATGTGCCTGAGGGTAGCTCGCAGGTTGTTTTATATCGCTGTACTTCATTTCCTTATACCTACCTTATCGCGCCGGTCTCTGACATTTATTTATTATTATAATATACATATATATACGTATATTTTTTTTCTTCTTTTTTTTTTCTTTTCATGATGAATAAAAGAACCATTGAGAAGCCCACAAATAATTCATAACCATATTACCGGCGAGATCCGTTTTTAAGGAATATCCATAAAAATCGGGATACTCCGAACCGTTTTTATTTCTTTTAAATAATAAAATTTCATCGCATAAACAAAAAGCTATACCCACCCACAGGGAATTTATACAGTATAGTATTTTAATCATTGATATAATTTTTGCTTATATATGTATAGATGGTTGGAGAATTTTTTTTAACCAACGTCCGATATATACTTATACATGTAGGTAGTTAAACGAGAAAACTGTGTGTTGGCATAATAGGTATAAATTTTGTCTTTCGAGTGGAAAATCCTCCATCTTGAAAATTGACAACCCCCGTTCAGCGAGTCGCGGTGAAGTATCTTCGCCCCATACGTAGAATATATATATAGGTATACCATAAATTTATCCATATATATATACTATGTATACTATATCTGCACGTATAGAGGAGAATCGCAAGCCACCTTTTTGCTCCAAGACGAAGGGTGGGCGAGAGGCGTCCCGTTCGTAAAAATTGCTGACTAGCTGACTGAACCTCTCGGAGGAAGATTTATTATTTACGGAGGGATAATACCTCTCTTCAAGAATTATAAAATTCACAGTATGATCTTGTGCAGTTTTCGAAAACGAGGTAAAAAAAAAAAAAGAAGAAGAAGAAGAAGAAGAAGAAAAAAATCTATCCATCTATATCTATATGCATTAAATTTTTTCCTTTTCCCCGTATACGTATAAAGTTGAAATCTGTGATTGTGCAGGACCAACCGAGAGAACAGAGATGGCGACGACGAGTGTTTATCAGATTGTGAAAGAAATCTCGGCGATAAATCGAGGAACGGTCTTTATCTAGAATCCAGAAAACGTTTCCCCACAGTTTTCTTATATTCCCAGTTCGGTGTATGGTATATACTATATAGTATACAGTATATACCGTACCTATCCGATAGAATTACTTTGTTACAAGAATGCAAACCGATGAGAAGAATTTATTTCTACATAGATCTCGTCTACTATAGGTATGCAGTACATAGTCCTTCAGGATATTAGGTTCGGGTATAAACGTACGTACACACGTGGTATAGAAACAATAGCTTTCTTCCATCAACGAGACAAATGGCACCCGTCCATCCGGGGCCAATAAGTCCCGGATAACTCTTATCGCCGTTCAACCCCTACTCTAAGTTTTTCCGTCCTCGCGAATCTTGGTTTTACCCAACTGTTTTTTCGATGAGGTAAAAAAGCCACCGTATCGTTGCACCTATCTATCGATATCGTTCAGCTACAGGGAGGGTTGAATAAAAATATTGCAAAAAGTGAAGTAAAAATCAGCGGAGATGAGCAAGGATGAACTTTCCCTTAATCCTAAAGTACATAATTTTCATCGACGTCGATAAGAATAACCAATTATCCCAAAGAATTTCGTTCGCATGATGTTTTTCCGAATAGAAGACAATTTCAAACGAGCCAAATCTTGATTCCCGTTGGCCAAGCAGGGTGGATATACATATGTTTGAAAAAGTTTTAAGAAATCAGTTTCGAAAATGGATCTGGCACGGAATATCGTCCGGCGATATAACTACGTCAAGTTAGTTGCGGTGCGGCATATAGCCTGCAGAGAAAAGGTAAAGAATATAGGCATCTTCGGGGAGAGAAAGAAGAGGTTTTTTCTTCTCCCTGCACTACCCAAGACTCGCCTCTTATTTCCAACCTTATCGGCTTGGATCTCATAAATTTCTCAGAAAACGCGATTAAGCGCCCCCGTCCTGTCCAATCTAAGTATTCAAATGAGCGTGGCCCTGCATCCCCGACCCTTGTACGCTCCTGAGTCTTCGCCGGTATAGCCTATACTTTTTTACAATCACCTCTACCAGCTTGTTATATATATATACGAAAGTCTGATAGTTTCTCAGTTTCTCAGTTTTTTTTTTTTTCTTTTCTTCCGTTTCTGTTTTTCCGAATTTTCTTTCCCTACAGCTAAATGCCACGTCGTGGCTGACCTTTGCACTTTGGCCCAATTTTCGACTCCCGAAATATCTCGCAGTTATATGAAACGAAGTACCTATATATCTATATATTTATATACGTATAGGGTACAACGACGAAAAGTCGCGAAAGAAATACTACTCGACTTTTGTTTGCGAAGTGGTATGGAATCGAGATCTGTAGCCCGAGGCTGCAGGATCTTGGAGGCAGCAGCTCAAGTCTTGGCTGGCCGTGCAGCCCCTCTCTCTGCAAAACGTCTAGGACCTTCGATAGAAGCTGAGATTTTATCTAAATGAACTCCGTAGACTTAGCAGTTTTCCCTCTACCAGTAGCGGCTATAACCACCGAGTCGACTACTTCTAGACATTATATATATATACAGAGACACAGACACAGACACATATCGTATATGTACATTTCTTGGTAGAAAAGAGAGGCAAAAATACAGACTAGACGGCAGCTTGGTGCCGTAGGAAAAATTTCTTCTTGGACAGCGTCGATTCCATCAAATATATAAACGTCATATACTTTACCGGGAAGAACAATTCCCGAAAAAAATATACTTTACGACATATGTATTTATAGTATATGTATATACGCGTAATATACTTTGATGTGGATGGGGTAGATTTTAATTTCCGACTCTGTAGATTATTCCACGACACGCTCGAGAGATTGGGGTAAATTGTAACACTTTTTTTTATACATACGAGTATATAGTTGGTATATATTATATTTCTCGTTCTGACGTACAGGGTGATGTATTGAAACAAAAAAGTGAAAAAAAAAATATAAAACTGTTAAAAATAAAAGAATAAAAAAAGAGCCAAAGGAGATTTGAGAGGGATGGTCATTCGGGAGACTAAGAGGGCCAATCGGTCACGGAAGCTATGCGTCCAGGTCACTCCTGGGGGAGTAAATCCGAGGTAATTCCTCTGCGGGGTAGAGTAGGCTAGCGGTGGCGATAAATTAGGGTGAAAAAATGGTGGAATTTTGATCCCTCAGAAATCTGTCATCGCTCGGTTGTGTGGCCTAGGTTCTTCCGTGTACGTGTGACGTCGAGATGAGGTGAGGTGAGGTGAGGTGAGGTGAGGTGAGGTGAGGTAGAAGGGCTAAGTCGCAAACGAGGGAAAACGAGAGAAAGGGGGGAAGAAAATAGTAGTAGGATGAGAGAGAAAAACGGGTCTCGGTTTGTTTTCTGGTCACATATTTGTAAAGTACCCTCGCCCTCGGTCTATTCATTTCTGTCTGTTAGTCGGACACGCCGCAGGACCCTCGGCCGAAGTTCTATTGGCCGTATCAGGTCGCCTGAAAGTCCTCGCATAAATTCGTTCCACTAAAGCTTATGAAAAAATCCTGATTCCACCGCGTCTAAGATCCTTATGCGTAAGCCGGAAAAAAATTTCATCCTTAAAACAAAATGAAGAAATTACGAATAAAGAAAAACGAAAAAACTAAAATAAAATAAAACACAACGGCGTATATAAGCTATTTTAAAGATTCTTATACCTCGACTGATCTCCTCGTCCGCCCTGACTCTATCCGGACGGACAACAGTTATCAGACTGCGAGGTACACCTCGGCCCTGTAACATCGGGGGCGGGTATACGTGTGAGGAATTATTTTGACCGTAGAAATTTAATTTCCAGGACATCCTGACGGCTTCGAGAGGCAGCTAGCTCGGTGTTCCTCTGCAGGATCGCATAACCAAATAGCGGAAAGTCCCCGGTATATCCGTAAGGATTTTCTTCCCATATACCTAGTGCAGTAGTGAGGAACCGGGCGAGTAGGGATCCAATTTCGTCTACCTTACTACACCGTACGAAGAGAGAGAAAAAAGGAAAAATACTCAACAGATTTTTCACCGCAACGATTTTACGTGAGTAGATTTACCTATACCTATATGTGTTGAATCGTCCATATTTTATGATACAAATCTACAGTCGGGGTTTATCCCTCGGCCATAACGTAATTGATATAAGTTGTTAGCTGCTCAATTAGTAGCCGAGCGGGAGGGTATCAGTACAGGCGTTTAATAACCGCGAGGAATAAAGCAGAGCTTGGTAATTTGGGGAAGAATTAATTAAACAGGAGTTGCCGAGCGAGTGAGAGAGAAAAAGAGAGAGAAAGATAGAAACAGAGAGTCACGAGAGAGAGTCGAAAGTATAAAATTCGAATCAACAAACGATTAATATTGAATAATGGGGTTTAATATCTGGTATTAAACATCGAAGCTTCAGATAAAAGCGAAAAAAATTCACGCATACTATACTCGCGCAACTGATCAAAATTCTCACTGATTGAATTCCGACAATCACCAGTTCATACAATATGCTACGTAAGGCGGATTTTGTAGTACCTCATCATCGGAGATTTCATCGTGTATAGATAAAGCTCCCCGATTACTTATCCACCTCCCTTTTCCCTGCTGCTGCTCTACCTGTAATACGATTTCCCGATACTCATACGCTCGCTGCAGTCTGCATGCTGGGGTATACCTACCGTCCGGCAGTATGTGGCGATCGGCGATGCCAATTTGCAGCAACTAATCTAAATTCAAATTGCTTCGAACAAAACTAATCTCGTAGTGGCATGGCGGTGCGGCGGTGCAGCGGTGCAGCGGTGCAGCGATAGAACCCCCGTACCCTGCTATTGCTAGTGCTAGTGCTAGTACTAGCGCTAGTGCACTGTTGCTGCTGTCTCTGCCGCAGGCGGTAGCCGGTCCACTGATTCTGTTGACACTGTGACCAAGTAACGCAATGGTTCGAATCAGAGTACGTATACGATCAATGAAATGTTTCGACATTTTGGCAGGTGTGTCATTTTCGAAATTTCAACAAACTTGGTTAATTTAGAGTTTAAATAACGTGGGTATAAATACAAAGCCGTTGAAGTAGTATATCAGTAGATTGAAAGAATGAGGAAGAAGAAAAAAAGTCGGATTTTCGAAAAATGTAATATGATATATAAATGGATTACCACCGTTAATCTGTAACGTAAGAATCACTGCAGATTCGCGAAGATATTTGCTCGAGGATCGAGGGGGGGTTTTTCTTTTCGGTTTTTTTTTTTTCTTTTAAATATATATATTTTGTTCTCTTCGAAAGTCATAGGATACAGTGCGGAGGTGGACTCACTCGCGAAGCCATGCGTCAAATCCGAAGCCTTCGCTCGGGAATTTGGAAAATATGCGGAATATGCGAGCGATGATAAGGTTATAAAATGTTTCTGTTCGGGGCGGAAGGACCCTCTTTCCTTTCCCTCGTCCTATTTCTCTCAAAGCTTTAGCATCGCCTCATCTTCGGCTAAAGAAGCCGGGCAAAAACTGGCTCTCCTGCGACGCTTACCTGTCACTTTTCGCTACCACAGTCTTTTGATTCACTTTCCCTTTTTTTCCTGCCCAGCTTATATATATTTTTTTTATTTTTTTTTTACGTGTTTTCAACTTTATTCTCTCATCCTTTCCTATTCTTTTTCCCCTTTCTCTTATTCTCTCAGACCCACGCTGGGTCTATCCATGGGATAGGATTACAGGAGAATTATTATTCCCACTCGTATCTCTCTCCCTCTTTTTCTTTTTTTTTCTTTTTTTCCTTCTATTTCTATCTCCCTCGCGGTTTCAAACTCGCGCGAATCCGATGTGCTGGTAAAAATATCGGGCCTCGATTGACAACTACGCGGAACGGTATCGTATTTGCATATTTATTGGCTATTAACTTTTCGGTGACGAGATCAAAACCTTTTTCTCATTCCTCGTCGTTCGACGATCCTGATATACCTGAAGGTTTCTTCTTCTTCTTTGCTTTCATTTTCAATCGCAGGACTACTCTTCCTTCTTGACGTCCGATTGTGCTTTATGAAAATCTGCGACTACTTTCGCTCCTGTAATTCCCTGTTTAAAATAAACCCTAAGGGTTTGTTCGTGGAGGACAAAGTGACCAAAGAAATTAGATTCTTGATTAGCTGAATATTATCAGGGTTTCTTTTTTCGCTTTTTTCTTTTTGTTCTGTTCGGTTCCCTTTTCTCCTCTTTTAACGACGAATATAAACGTCGTTTTTGTTCCCATCATTTGAATAGCAGAAAAGGCATGAATACACAGCGAGCGAAAAAAAAAAAAAAAATTTAAATTGAAACATTTGATAGGACGCGAAACCGCTTATAACCGAGTTTAAACTCCATAACATACAAATTGGAATATTCCCTACGAATTTTAACACAAAAGGGTTAACGTCACGGGGTCGGTACATCGCATCAAAACATCGCCCTTTTAATGCCCGTCATAAACTCCTCATACCACTATAAAACCGAACCCGCAGCTTGTCCCTAAAGCATACGCTGCAGTCTGACGCCGTTGTGTCTGTACATGGAAAAATATAAAAATCCACGTATGTGGTATAAAAATGTAGAAAATATGATGCGCTAGTAACGATATAGCTATATTATAACATGGTATATAAATAATCGACAAAGTTTTCGAAACTCTAAGCGACATTTCTTTGATCTGAAAAAACGTGCCACCGATATCTATACATATACACACATGAATAGGGTATATAGAGAACTTGTAACCCCAAAGAAGCAATATTGCTTCGAGTTCGTGGGTCTCGAGGCACCTACCGCCGTAGACGGTGCAGAGGGTAGCACAATTCATTACGAAAATCGATTGGTCGGCAATAGAGGCTGATTGGAGCTGGTCATTGGGTCTCGACGCGTTTTGCACCCTCGTCCAGTAAATGGGAAGGTAGATATACCCGAGGCTCGTGGGCAGCTTAGCTTATAACCAAAATTTGAATCACCTCTTATACACCAAAGAAGTTCTCATTCCGTTTAAACACACATACATATGAAGAAGAGAAATGATTCATAAGCTGCAGTAAGAAAGAAGAGGAAGATGAGAAATTTCGTTCCAGGGTAGAGCAAGACTATAGGGGAGGTACGCGATAGCTTAGCTTCTTTCAAGTATTGTGGATTTGCGGCGAAGATATTTGTGATATTAAACAGTTTAATCACCCGGCTACAGAGTGTGGAGAAAAAAAAAAAAAAAAAGAAGTAAACCGACGTATGGTTCTATCGGTATAGTTTCGTACACGTATAGAGGAAGAGCATTTGCCGCGTTTGTAGCTCTATGCGCTCGTGCACAGCGGTGTATGCGACCACCCCGCATAGCTCGTAAATCTCTTCTTCTTCCCTCTTCTCTCTTCGCTTTTCGTCCCTCTCTATCCCTCTCTTCGACCCCCTGTATAGCTTGTAGTGTTAGTGGTAGTAGTGCTCCCTTGAATCACCCCTCGCAGCCAGCCCAGAGAATGTATGCAAACGTTTATACACCGATACAACACGGTCGCTTGGTCGTCGTTTCGGTATAAGGGGTTGGGGATTTTCAGGGGATGGAATACAGCCCGGAACATCGTACAACAATCCGGTTGCGTCGGGGTTAGAGAGAGAGAGAGAGAAAGAGAGAATGACTGGCTCCAGAAGTGGGGAAGAGAGGAAGAGGAGGATCGGCTATGTGGCGCGCGGGAACCCGCGACACAATACAATTGTTTACGCAGAATCATACACCGCGTTAAAGCTGATCGTGCCTTTTCACCATACCACCCCTTTATACGTATTGTTGGGGAGGTCAGGCCCGCTGTACGCCTCTATACACCCTCGTCATCCAGGTAGGGATGGGGATAGGGATAGGGTACACCGAGGTACACACGTGCCCACTTTTTACCCTAAAATCAAATTTGGGGAAAATATTAGGGTGCTTCGATCGTAGAACAAGAAACAAATCGGTATAGTATAAAGTATTTATCTGTATATCAATTTTTCTTGGTTTTTTTTTGCCCCTTTTTGTCGATTCCCAACCCTTGAAACATGTGGTTTTTAGTCTACTCTCAGAATCCGTGCTTCGGAAGACGTTGGGATATTATTTTCGTTTTCGAATTTGAATAGAAAGTGAAGCGACACGCTGTCTTCTACCCCGGGTATAATTTTTCTACATTGAAGTCGTGATGGCGTTTGAAAGAGAGCAAAGTAAAGCTCAAGATTTCCTCTTTGAAATAATTTGTATAAGATATATATATCTATAATTATCGGTCGCTCTGTAAGAAATTTATTGAAGAAGTTGTACGCTTCTAATCTCAGACTTATTACTGTACACCATAATTCCATGAAAGAATATTAATTTGTAGATAAAATCTGAGAACGGGAAAAAGCTTACGAGAGAAGAGATACTCTAAACTCTTTTTCCTCAAAATATCTCGATAATTATATCAATTAGCAAGGGGTTGGAAAAAAATAGCTATGAGATATCTTGCCATCTTATTCTATGCCAGGTATAAAGCGAGAGAACGTATAACGATTCATTCCCAAACTCTTCGTATAAATTTTTTATTCATTATAAAACTTGTGTACGCGTGTCGCAATAATGAGATTGTCTGAATCGAGGGAATACGTACTCAACGGAGGTCTCGTTTGGCGAAAACAACCCTCAAGCTCGGTCGCGGGAGTGAGTGAAGCGCGTCTTACGATTAGCATAACGTAGTTTTTGCAAATTGACGGAAATTCTCGTCCTCGAGGGTAGGGCCTGTCTCGGCACGAGTATATTCAAGGAGGATCAGCCCGCCGAGAGCAACAGCTACTTTACACCGATTGCCGAATCATTTATCTCCCTTTTTTCACCCCCAAGTGGAATATATGTATATAAAATCAGGCAGCCTCTAAATCGCAGAAACGGTTGGTTATCGTCATCAAATCTGTTTCTCCCTTAGCTAGTAAATAACAAGGTGATTTCTGAGGTGTCAGGAATCCCTCGAAAGCCGCGTATCCTTCTCGTTCGCTTTGGTACCTCCGCATTTCCGAAAGGTAGATGCAAGCAGGTCGAGGTCCGAGACCCTGGGTCCATTCCCTCCTCTTTCCTTCCCTTCTCTTCCCCGAGGCGAGGCGAGGATGATGAATATTCACGGCTAATTTGTAAGAAGCTCTTCAAACAACGGTGCCTCCCAGTACAACCAACAATATATCAACTACAGGAGTTTACCTTTAATTATCGCCACGATGAATAAAAGATTCCACCACGGAACTCTGTCATGGTATAACAATAACCTGCATGACACGCGGTAATATGGACCCAGAATTATTATTATTTTTTTCTCTCATTTTTCTTTTATCATTCATTACTTTTCTTCTCATTTTCCGTCACAGAGTATCGAGCCTCGCATAATTTATTCTTCATATTCATAGAAATTAGCGATGCAAAAGATCTCCCTTCTATTATTATATACGTTAGGGGTGGTCCGTGATCTGGTAATATCCGAATTTCGATGCTAGAAAAAAAAAAAATAATAATAATATCACATACCGTGTTTTATTCAAATGGAAAAATTCGAAGGCTTTGGGGTGGCACTTAGAATTGAAATAGAAACCTGGGGTCCTCGTTCCTCCTTCGTATATATATTTGGAAACGTCTGACTCATGAGAGCATTGAAATTCAAAAATGATCAAATCAAGGATCACGAGTTTTAGTGGTTTAATTATTATCCCAGCTTGTAGGAATGGCGTACCTAAACCTACCGACCTACTCATCGTTTCGTTATTTTCGTCCAGACGAGTTTTAAGCAGGAATATATGTACATGGATATACCAGTTCCGCGGTGCTGTTTTGTGTCGGTTTACGAGAGAACGAAACGGCCGTTGTAAAGAGTATAAAGAATAAAGAAAGCTTCGTTTTTATTAAATTTTTTACCAACACGAAGACCGACCGGCGCCACATCCCTCTCTCTCTCTGCTTTCTCTCTTCTCTCACGTCAATCCAGACTTCCTGATATTGCATCCCTTATTTCTCTCTCTCTCACTCTACCCTTTTCTCTCTCATTCTCCTTTGCTCTAAAACAGGCTTAAAGAGGCAACGATGAGAGACGAGACTTTCCCGCTTGTCCTTTCGCGGATTACAATCTCGAGGTTGATGCCTTACCTTTTTTTTTTTTTTTTTCTAAAACTTCCACTTTACCTTTTACCGAAAATCCAACGGATCAAAAATCTATCCCCAAAAGAAAAGCAAATTTTTTTAACCTGCACTTACAAATTTCTCCATGTATACTTAACTAACCAACGACAGATTGGTTATTACACCGAGTACCAATATTCTATATGTACATACATACATACCTAAACCCGTATATTTCACACAAGGATATCATCGCGGTGGCTAGGCTGCTCGGTATGCATTGCGGTCTTGTATAAGTCCGGCTAGGTACGGTAATACGGTTACGGGGGTATATATGCATAAATACATATAGATATAGATTTTCGGGTAGGTGTTCGGTGCCATAGCTACACGTATAAGGTATATATCAAAGTGGGTATACCCACCACGGTTGTCCAATCAGCCAGCTAATTATAAAAGGGTCTGGAAGCAAAACAAGAGCTTCGCCTAAGCAGAGGACACCCAATAATAGGATTATCCTTAGCCAAACAAAATCCCCGAATTTCGAGGACCTGCACCGTCATCGCTACCCCCCACAGCTACACAATAGTCTTTGATAATCTATATAGCTAGGTATATATATATATGTAGCTCAATTTTCACGCGAAAGTTGAGAAATAACAAAAAAAGTGAAGAAAAAAGACGATATCCTTGATCGTTCTATTCTATTCTTTTTCTTTTCTCGCTGATATTCAACGTCGATAAATAGCTGGTAGTTAAAATTAGGCTACCCTTCGAAATCGCGGAGTGTGGTGTTCGCGTACGTTCCCATGCATGTACCTATATCTATGTCGGTAGCAACCGGGTCAGATGAGACGAGCAGATTACCTAATCACGCTCATCCACCCCGACTCTCGGTTAAAGCAATCAAAATCACCAGGATGTGGGGACCGCGTGTGCGTCAGCGTCAGCGTCTACTACGTCTACGTTGGGGAAAAGGGTCGTCACAGAGAAGGACGAGTCGGGTTTTGGAAAGGATGAGGTCGTATAGGCCGTTAAATTCGATTTAATCCATTAATACGGCATTGTCTGGTTAATGACCGTGGGGAAGGGGTGGTAGGTACTACCTATACTACTCGATCCTCGACGGACAATCGTCCTTGCTGACGTTCTCTTAATTCGAATCGGTGTCCCGCGGTAGGTTTTCATGAAATTTACAAAATTCTCTCGCAAATTATAAACGGGCGTTGTTCTATAGTTCACCGAGTCTTTGCACAAGTGTGACGTGAGTGAGGTTCGAAAAATTCCACAATTCGAATAGTCTATTGCGGGAGAATTTGGCCAGAGAATACGAAGAGTTTAGCAAAAATTCACTGCCGTATAATTTTATATTATTTTCATTAGAAACGTAGCGGAAATGAAAAAAAATAAAAAAAATAAAAAACGAAAAGCAGAAGAGGATAGAAAATCAGTTTAACAAACAGCAACGTAATATTTCACGCCGTTCCTATTTCCGTTTTTCTCGCGTATATAAAAATTACTGTATAAACCACAGGATTGAATGGTTGTTTTTCGAGAAAGGTAGTGAAAAATTATAAAGCCCTAGAATTCACCCCTGTACAGGTAGGTATAATTTTTCAAACATGAGTTAACATGAGGTTTCCATTGAACAATAAAGTAATACAATACGTGGGCGAACGTATAGATATAAATATTAAAGATATATTAGATAAATAGCTGGTGTACAGAGATGTGAGTCTGGGGGTTAAACAAGAATTTGCAAATTTTAGCGTTCGATCGGGAAACGGCGTATACCTGGTATAAAAGCAACAACAAAAAAAGACAAAGGAAAAAAAAAAAAGTAGCGATAAAAAATGACGAGGAAAACTGGTTCTCTCCGCATAATCGCTCACGCTGTTGTTACACCGCGTTGACGAGCTTCCGATGTACAAATACACCTTGCCGAAACGTACCCGCGTCTATCCTACACAATTTCGCATATTCACCTATACAACGAACCCGTCTCGTTCAACGAATCGTGGGCCCTAACTCTGACGTCACACTACTACGTCACTATCAATCATCCACCAGCCCCCAACGACCGCGACTCCTGCCTCGTTTCAACGTGTAATAAGGTTGCCGTTAGTAGCTTTAGTCTTTCGAAAATAGCAATACGCGAGGGAAAGAAAGAAAGAGAGAGAGAAGGGGTGAATTTTGGAAAATATTTTCGTCCCAAAAGATTTTTATTCAATTTTGTTAATACAGAAACGTCTTTCGCACATAATAGGGTACCTACGTCGAAAATCATCCATAGGGGTAGCATATGTGTTGTGCACACGGATTCTGTGCGTCTGTGTTTGGTTGTGGGTGAAATGGACTCTGCCGATGTTATCAACGATCTGGGATAATTATTAATTGTCCCTCGTGGTGGCAACGGTGGGTTTCGAGGCGATTTCTACGCCTACCCGTAATGGCCATCTGCACCGACGTTATACCACAGCACAAAACGATCCAATTTCAAAAGGCGTAATTTTCGAGCATCGAGATTATCGCTGTAATTGCACCGGCTTATTATCATTATCATAGTTATTATTTTCGCGAATAATTACGTTCTATATGTACGAAATGATCATTTCTGATAACAGGCTATTCAAAATGACAAAATTCAAGCACAGGGTGAAAAAGTGAACCCCTAATTCCCAACTATGTATATACACGTATTTTTACGTTGAAAACGAAATTGAAAAGACAGTCACGTAGGGTGTACCCTGACAATGAGACCTGCAGGATGATTCGTCCTGGACCCTCGTCCTGATTCTCTCTTTGTATTAGAGGCCTAGGCGCGTGATTATTAACGCGGGTGTTGGCCGGTTATCTACCAAAGAACTTCCGTGCCATCCAGCTCAGTCCCTTGGGTTGATTTCGTTACATCCTATATGTTATACTCACCTTTACCCCGCCACCTATATGTTTGTACTACCTCAATGCCTATTCATATGCTTCGAACTAGGGAAAGAAGAAGTAAGGTTTTCTTATAACAAAAAAAAAAATAATAATAATAATTAAAAGCAAACAGACATTTCCTCGTTTAAAAATCGTCTCCGTCGTTAAATAGACTGCACTTCCGTATCTCGTCTCAGTTCGCAGCTACCCCGTTTAACAGACTAAACTTAAACTAACAATAAACCCCTCCGGATGGAGGTTACACGCCGCGATGATTCTCCGCAAAGCCTTCTGCGGCGTTAGGTAGGTGCAATACGTTACAGAGCTGGTAGGGATGCTGTGAGAGAAAGCTCGTGAGGCTGGAAAACCCAGGACTAAAACAAGCTGGTACAACGTAACCAACGAGAACTCAGTCCTTTGAGACCATAGCTGTTCGTGGTAGCGCATAAACGCTACCCCGTTAACGGGACGGTTTCGATCAATTAATTTCCGTCTACATCGTCAAGTTATCCTCGCTAGGCGGTTATACGTATATGTATAGGCTAAAATAATATACCCGATGTCCATCTATACGGCTACCCTAAATAAAACTATAAATTATTCTGAACGTCCGACTAAAACGCGGGGGAAACTCGACGAACTAACGAACCCCTACTTTCCATCGTCCTTTCGGACGCTGAAATGAGATCAAAATTACCGACCAACACCCCTGCCACTAGCTTTTCTCTCGCGTATATATATACTACATCTATATTTACTATGGCTACCTGCCTACGGAAATTATACATATTCGTATATGTATTTGCATTTTACGGGGCGTGATATGCGCCCGGAATTATACATGCAAATAGACATACATACACGTATACTAGATACCCATCCACACTTCTATATGCCTGATTCACATTCACATACATATGTTCGCCAAAGCTAGGCGGATATTATCGGCGGATTCCGAACGGCAGAAAGCAAAGCCGTGACAATAGTCATAGGGCTATGGGATTCCAAATCCCTCACACAGTTCGCGATATCGTTACCCAGTTGCATTAGCACAGGGCCCAGTGTAAACGGCCACCCTGGAGGACTTGGACAATTTAAACGTAACGTACCTGCAGCTATAGATGCGTGAATATGTGAATAGGAAGTAAAATTGAGTAGGGCGATAAGTCACCTCGCAAGTGTATGAAATATCGCACATATTTAGCACGCAGTCTTTGAATCTATATAGCTATCGCGCGTTCACTCGTAGTTTTAATTATTGATGAGGAATGGAGGTGAAGCTAGTATTTTTCTTTTTCTTTTTTTTTTTTACCCCGTTTCTTCTTTTTTTTTTTCAATTTTTTTTATTTTCATTCTTTTTATTACGTTTTAACTGGCATTACGGGCGCTCGTTCCGGACGAAAATTTAGTAACATCATTCAACGGGTTTTGTATAACGTGGAATTATTTTTCACAACTTACCCGGACTCCAGTGCACCGGGATGCGCTATACTGTATTGTCCCGGGTTACGTACCTACTTGAAACAAATGGTTATTGGGTAAACCGTTTGACGATTAATTTATGCAACGAAAACAAATAGCGTTTACTGCCACTTAATTGAATGCAGTACCTACCGCTCCGAATAATGCCAATTTGAAACATTGCCTTGCCCTAGTCCTAGCCCTAGCCCTACCCCTACCCCTACCCCATCCAATATACATTTTTCAACCGTTAATACTATCCAGAGTTTGAATTTATCCTATATTTTTAATCGCCGTTTCCAGTAAATTGGCAACACGTTTTATCTCATCAAGAATTGTGACCATTTTCAACGTAGCAGCCTCTTTTTACATTCCCATTTTTATCCAGTTTATACTCTGAACGTAATATCGCTGCAGGAAGATACGTAAATACTCGTAATTGTATGTACCAAGTCGAGAGGGATCAGATTTTGGGTAGAATAAACACTTTATAACGTACCCACGTGGTACGAATTTCCGGTTTTCGAAAAAGAAATTTCAAACCTGTATATACACTCTCGCTTCATCGGTGTGTACCCTAGAGTTGATTAATTTGTAAGTATAATAAAGCTTTGCTGTGTTTGATATGCAAATTTCACCACCATTTTACCCTCGTAGTAAATATATACATATATCGTTTATTAATAGAGGATTTATTAACCGAACTGGCGTTAGTTCGTTCGTTCATCCATATATATGTGTCTAACGTGTACATCTATTCCTTTGAAACGGTTATAGAATATATTTCAAGTGAGTGTGAAGATTGGTATCAAATAATAAAAAAAAAAATACATGGGGCTGGGGATGAGAGGAAAAATTTCGTAAAATATGCCGTGCGAACACGAGGTACAGATACACCTACGCGAGGGGTTTCGAATGAAATTTTTTTTATATTTCTATTTTTTTCACCTTTTTTGGTTTACTCAATTATTTAACTCTTATTTTACTTTTTCTTTTTCTTTTATTTATTGCTGTTTCTCTCGACGCTCAGTATATACCCATATATACCTATTACCTACCGCGGAGCAACGGTATTTATTGTTTTAATTTACCTGGGACTACGCTTAATTATGGAAAGTTAATTTTACACGACAGTAGCTATATCTGCCATTCGCGACATTCTATACCGCCTTAAAGCAAATACCAACTGTACGGGTATACTTTTACCTTATTATGCGTACAGGTATATTAAAAGTCGACGTTATTTACCCATTCCACGTCAACGAAATTCCTTTCATCTTTACCTGGGGCGTACATTTATCCAGGTAAAAAAGGAGAAGCCCCTCTTTCGGATTCATTGTAAATAATAAAAATAATAAAATAAATGTAAAAGAATAAAAAAATCAAGGGGGAAAAATTATTCGTTCGATAAGAGGGAAATAAGCAATTAGAAGAAGAAAAAAAGAGAATTATAAACCCTTAGTTCGGAGGTAATAGCACGTTAACACATCATATTTACACCCTCGGGGTGTAAGGAAATCGTTCAAAAAATTCCAAGAACGTCTATTAATATAATGAATGAAAAAAAAAAAAAGGAAATGCTCTCTCGTCGCATCGGAGAGTCTGGAAAAATTTGAGCAAATTAAAATAGAATGGGTTATACACCAAGTAACTAAATCTGATGCAGCTGTGTTTCAGGCAGAGGACATTGCCTCTGCCCATAGTCTGTGGGTATAAATAAATCTGTTGTAAAAGCTGGGCGGTTTGAATCGCCGCGAAAGTCTCTTCATGCAGAGATATGTCTCTTTGTCAATTTGAAGGACTCCATGTTCCATAAAGTTTGAGTAAAAAATTTTATTCACCTTTTTTGAAATTTTTTTTGTTTGAATTTTTCATACGGGGGTCGGCTACTTCGCGGTCAAGCTACTATAATATCCACCCCTACCACTACCCATGTAGACATCCTCAGTAGGTAACGATTCTCTCGCTCTATCTCTCAACCGACTTTCAACAACAATGCCTCACATCCGTTTACACGCTTCCGTTTCGCGAGTACTTCCGGTCAATTGTAAATTACTCGGATGAACAAATAGCACTACTCAACCTACACGTGTATCTATGCTACAGAGGTATATGTGCGTCGCGGCAAAGGAAAGGCGAACGGGGGTGGGTCGAGGGTGCTAATGAAATGTACCACGCGCCGTAATATAAAGGAAGGATTACTGCATAGGACATGCACCTATACCTACTATACGTGTATTCTATCCGGGTTGGCATTATGTGGCGATGGGTATATACGGTGGGCGAGTTAATACACGGGATATCTATTCCCCATACTCGTTGTTCAAAGAGCTACAGGCGCAGTCATAGATGTACTATACGTGCCTGTATGTCGTGGTGTATAACGTGTTAAATCATAGATATACACGTGTTACTTTACCTTCACCTGTTCAGGTATCTGTAATTCGTATTGTCGACTGCTACCTAGTAGGTAGGTAGGTAACATTGTACATTGTACATTGTACATTTTACGCATAGGCGACCAGCCTAGGTATGGGTATTAATTTCAGGCTTATCGCGTGCTCTGTAGTCAGAGATAATTAAAACACAGGTGAAAACGAATTTAATGGCTATCCACGTTCACCTGGTTAGGTATAGACCCTGTACCCATATACCTTAACCCGGCTACTGTGCCCGGAACTCCCTTCGGCAATGGGCAATACATGGGGTATACTCTACGTATACCTGACCTGTACGAACCACATTCTACATGACGTTAATCATTATAATGGCCGCTTATTAACTCTGTTTAGATAACCTAAATGATCGCGAAACCGGAGCACGAAAGTTATTATTTAGAATCCACGCAGTCGGGGTTTGAAATTTTCAGACCTGAGCTTTCCTCGTTTATTAAATCTTTATACAGTGGTGAAATCTCTGCTCTTACAATTTTCTGGTATTTATTTTGTTCCGTTTCTTGGTTTTATTTTTCATTTTTTTTTATTTTTATTTCTTCTTCTTTTCTTGTTCCCGGACTTCTCCCAGGTATAGAATTCTTTTTATTGCAAGACCAGTACATTTCCTGTCTGTTTCCTTATCCCTGAGGAAAATACGAAGTTATCCCTTCGCTGCAGCGCAGGAGGCAGATGGACGTGAAAAGAGTCGGGACGTAGTAAGAGGCGAAAGAGTCTAACTTCTTCGGCCTTTCGATTTCCTGAACGTCGTCGAAAAGGAGGAAGGCATAAATAGGAGGGTTTTTTTCCCCTTGTAGCCTGTTTACATACATTTCTTTCCCTCCTATATTATCCGCGGCCGCTTTAATTCGCATTCTCAGATTTCCAATATCAAGTTGAACGTGGAAACGTAGTTTAGTTCGGTCTCTCTCCCATATCTAGGCATGTATATATACTAACCCCGACACACATCTAGCTATATCCACCATACGCTCTCAGCTTCGTACATTATCATATTTATAAGTCAGTCGTGTCCCGTCGGCGTCGTCCATCCCGAGGGTTCCACATCCCTTACCCTTATACAAACCCTCGGCCATACGATATAGGGACGTGGCTTGACAACAGACGCTGGCTATACCTGCTATACCTAATCCCAAGCAACGTGGTCCAGAATGCAAGTTAATAAGTTGTAACTGGGCATGACAAACCACCCTGCCTAATGTCTCCCCCGCCGTCAACTTTATACCTATATCTTGCTATACACGTGTATATATTCATCTATTATACATCATATATAGGTATATACAGGTATAGGGGGATGAATACACGCGTTTATATATGAATGCGACGACTCGCTCGCTTCAACCTCTCGCACCCTCTCCATAGGGAGAAGAGGCCCAGCCGCTAAGATTAATCAAAAGATAATTTTTGCTAATAATAAAGGGGGCGTACGTGACGTCACGTGCAAGCTATTACGAACGAGTCGACGACACGGTGCGGAAACCGTACTGTTTAAATCTGAGGCTTCTTCAACATCCGCTGTAACACGGATTACTCGGATTTCTCTTAATAATTAGAGTATTACGTGAGCGTGGGAGTGGGAGTGGGAATGGATGTACGTAAACATACGAATGTACCACACACATCGGTACCCCCATACACGAGTTCAGTCACGAGGGGGTGTTTATTGAATTTTTACTTCTTCAGAGTCGTGTCGGTTTGCGGAGGAGTAGGGGTCGGACCCGGAAGTCAAGAGGTATTCTTCTTTCAGTAGTACAAGACGTCGCGACGCTTTGGACCGTAGGACAGGGAATGAGGCGGGAAAAAAGAAGTAGAAATATAAGGGGGATGGGAGAATACGAAGCAGGTAACTTCCTAACCGAATTGTCAACTTGCCGAGAGAGTGAGAGAGAAGTAGTAGTCGTGGTACAGGGAAGAGATGAAAGCGGTGGTTGAGGCGGGGGTGGAGATGAAGAACGTTAACTTCTACGCGAGAAGAAAAAATCAGGAAATCTCCTGATTCGGTAAACATAATCTGAATATCTGATTGCCCTCTTTAAATTCCGTAAACTGGCCCTCCGCATTGCTATATATACCTATGTGTGTATATGTATATGAATGTACATATATATAGATATACAGTAGCTTCTTTTACTTCGTTTTTTTTCCCTTCTTCCTTCTTTCTTCTTTTTTTTTTTTTTTATCTTCAGAAGGTCGAGAAGTTGAAATTATTTAGATTTTCTAACACAATAGCCAAGTTTACGATGTGGACTTGGGGATGGGGATCAGGCAATGGGGATGAGAATAGGGATGGAGATGGGGATGAGGATGAGGATGAGGACGAGGGCTGGGCGGAGGTTTCCGCGCATTTCCATAAGAATTTAATAACACCGCAACACAGAGCGCAATTAATATACTTTTTTGCCTTGTTACCTTTGCGGAAGACGGCGAAAGACGCCTGTAGGAACTCTGGCTCAAAGGAGGATACTGAGAAAGCGAAAAGACCCAAGTAAGATGCTTTCTCCCACCCACTCTCTCTCTCTCCCCTTTCTCTTTCTCTCGGTATTCCAAAGAGAACGAGAAATGGCGTAATGTCTTTTACTTTCGATATCGAACAACTGATAATAATTTAACGTTCCTATATTATCATTCCTTCGATTTAATCCCCATTTTAACTAACTTTACCTGTTTATCATCTCGACGTGGCTCCATTCTTTCGCCCATTAAGACCTTACAAGTACACAGTACATTCAAGGTCTCCCAGTGGACGGAAAAGTTGTTGAATAGTTAAACAACGTTAGTCGGGTAACGTCAAACTGTCTCGTCTCTGGCTAACGCCAGGGTGTGTCCCGTTGGTGAGAGGTTCAAGGTAAGGTGGTGTTGGGAATAAAGGGTACGGGTAGCAAGTAGGGGTAGGTAGAGAAGAAAGTGGTGTATATATATATGTATAAGGGCTAAGGAGATTTTGCGGGATGTTCCGAGTAGAGCCAACAAAATTCCGTCCGTCCTTTGAAAGCCAAATTTGTAATCCTTTCGCGAGGGGTTTCGCGCCCTCCTACTTCATCTAACTCCTTTGCTGGTCTGCCTTCTTCGTCCTTTATGGTGAGAAGTAGATCTCGCGGTAGATCTGCGCCTCGTCTCTTTCTCACTCTCTCTTTCTCGTGATTCGAAATCCCAGGGTTAGCAACTAAAATATTAATGCCCCACGTACGCCGCGTCGCAGCCTAACACGTACTCAACTAACCCCAAACCTGGGCTCCTGCAAGGGCCGGGATCTTCTTGGTAAGAAAAAGAAGAGAAATAAAGAAATAAAGAAGAGAAGAGAAGAGGAGAGAAAGAGAAGAGAAGTATTGGGGGTTGGGGGGATGAAATAAAAAAAAAAAAAAGAATAAGAAGAAGAAGAAGTTCGGGGGATGAAAACGCGTGTGGAACAGACGTATAGAACGGTTATAGGACAGCGTTGGTATAGAAAAAGTCGTCGAGGTGCGAGTTCAACCCCCGCGCCCCAAGTATTTTTCGCCAAGTTGGTAAGCCAACTTTGAAAATCGCTGGGATTTCCCGCAAAGACTTTTCTGCGGGCGTTACCGAGACCAAATCTTTTTCCGAACAGATTAGGCGCGCCACGCGATATCATCCGTTGTTATATACACGTATATATATATCTATATACCAATATGTATGTATGTATGTATGCAGTTGTTCAAGAGGTGTGGGTATAGGGTGAGGTAGAAAGAGGCAACTTTTTAAGGAAAAAAAAACCAACTTGAAACAAAACTATATTGACGTCTACAAATATATGGGCCTAAATTCCACAAAGCTATTTCTTATATTTATCATTATTATTATTATTATCATTATTCCCCGTTTTTATACATCTACGGAGCTTTCGATGACCAGACAGACGGATCGGAGCGGATGATCAAAGATAATTCCTTGCCAAAAGCTTAAAGATTGATGCCCCAAGCGACGAAGAAGATCAGGGATGGTGGTGACGAGGATGAGGACGAGACGGGGCTAGGGGTGGCATAGCTTCTGTATAAGGGCAGCAAGAGCTAAGAATCAAAGTCTGTCGAAATATAAAATGCATGAAGCGTGAATCTCCAGGGGGTTTTCCCCACCCCAAATACTCACCCGCACCCTCCGCCCTGCGGCAACACGGGGATGAAAAGAAGGGGCAAGAGAGACGCTAGAGAGGGTAGAAGGGAGAAAAGGAAAAGAAGGAAAAAAAGGAGAGCAGGAACTACCCGCGGTTGAAACATATGTACGCCTCAAGGCATTTACTCGTATAGACAAGGGCGGGGGACCAGGATCCATTGGTCAGGGGTGGAACTCGAGGACGCGTACGTCTTTCGCAAAAATCTACCCCGCGAAATTAGATATATTGGTTCGCGGGCCCTCACGTATCGCCCGTGCACACGTGTAGATGTAGACCAGGGGGTTGTAGCTTTACCTATATACAATTTCCACTGCTAGCTACCAATCTAACATTCTGCACTCTACGGTGAGTCCTTGGCTAACGATATTAAGGGACTCTACGACTGAAACAGATGGCACCCCTCAGGCTACGAGATAATGCCCCCTTCGTCCGTGAATTCGTGGGGATGGAACCCCAGCTAACCGCTTATCATACCGCCTTTAATAACTCATCCACGTCGATTAGATTACCAGCTGCACAGACTCGATATCGACCTTAGAAATCTAGCTCGAAAATTCTGGTTACACCAAGAAGGTTTTCTTATCGTTAAGTGTGCCGATTTCTCTCATTCCGATAATCGACACCACATAAGCTCAGAACGAGAAGAAGAAAAGACAAAAAACTGGTATTTTGGAATAGGAATTTGGCTTATACCATGAAGACACGATCTTCGGACCTAATTTAATCACTGTGATTTGATTTGGTCCAATACACCGTGAGCTCTACCTGAAGTTAGCTAATTAACGATCCTGAATTTCGTCCTGGGGCAGTGAAATAGATATCAGTATTCTTAGCTCTTGATTTTCTATATCAATTTTATTTGCTGGTTGACAATATTCAACTGCATTTCATTTTTTTGATCTACATTTAATAGCAATTTACAATAGATTACACATTATCAGATCAGTTTGAGGGATGTCACGAAATTTCGTCTCTTTCTAGTCAGCTCGACGATCAATCATACTTGCAATAATCCTTTTGATCCTCAACCTATGCGTCGATCATCGTTTTACCTTCGTCAATAAATCGTGAATGTAAATTGCGACAGATTTGATAATTAGAAATAAAATTTTACCAGTGGTAGCTGCAGCCGCCAATTGTCCAAGCCTCAGAATCTGAAGGATGATACTAACGGCGAAGCAGACCTTGGCCATCTTCGGTACTTTGATAACTAGGACCAGGCCCTGAGCAGGACGCCTCGTATTAATTTCGCCAATATTTTCCTCACGCATATCGCAAGTCGACCGTCGCCCTCGTTATAATAAATCGCGCGGGTTGATCGGGAACCGGCACCCTGAAGGATATTTCCTCCTTCCCTGGACGGGTGACCATCGATGAACGGGAACAACACCAAACGATAGCAACTTTTTAGCAGCGATTAGGTTTTTGGTTTTATCAATCGATTATTTAATTTTTATTATTTTTTACACCAAATTGTTTTTCTCTTTTATTATTATTTAGGTCAAAATTTTGTAAAAAATCAAGTCCGTTCTGATCATCGTTTTTCATATCGCGAACAGTTAGATTCAGGCCATTTAAGAGAAAAAATAAAAATATATTTAATTCATTTATTTTCTTTAATTTATACGATATTTTATATCACGCGACTCGGTTTTCTCTCCCTTAATCGATACAAGGTATCGTCTGTTGCGGCCGTAGAAATCTCTCTGGCGTCGTTATGACGACGAAGAGGACGAAAGCTTGCGGGCACGCGATACCAAGAGCTTTCTCGCGATAAATAAGACGTCGGAGTACTCGGCGGGCCGCTCTGTCGGGACGCCCGGCGTCGACTGGCGTCGACCCGGTGGATTCCCCAGAGCGTCGGCCCGCGACGACGCGCATCTCTTCCACCCCCGATGAAAATTCACCCTCTACCCCGTTCCCGTCTCAGTTGGGAAAGCCAATCGGTTGTTGGGAGCGGCCGCCCCCGTCACTTCGGAGGCGGGACTCTCAAATTAAGATTTTCGACTTTCTTAGCGTCCGCGCGGGACCCGCCGCCGGCACGTGACCCCAAGTCCATACCTACCCCAGAATCCCCGAACCCCGAACCCCGAACCCCCCGACCACCTGGCATTGTTTAACTTTCGATGATTTTTAAATCCGCGCCCAGGGCATGTCTCACATATTTGATATTTGATATTTGATATTTTATATTTTATATTTTATATTTATCATCCCTGAAGATTCTGACCCGGTGCACCACCTAAGGGAGCCCACGGTTGTTATAACTTGAGAATTTTGAATTTAGATTAATTGTACGGTGAGCAGAAGACCGAGGTTTACCCTCGCTACGTCCCTTCCTAATTACCCTGTCCAACAATGGAATTGCACCACGGATTTTCAGTCCTCGACGATGGGGGAGGGTTTTCCACGTCGTTTTAACATTTTAAACATACGACTAATCAGGTACAGAGAAAATTTACTTTTTCTCTTCTTCAAAACACACAGATTTTTCAATTCCCATATACACAGGTAACTGTAAATCCTAAGAGAAAGCTCCCCTTCGTTGGAAACAGTATTTTTCATTTTTGACGTAAACAAAAAAGTGAACATTGTTCATGAAAAAATAAGACCGTAGACCAAAAACATCATCGCGATATGATCGATTCCATTCTAGATTTAATACGCTGGACATGTCTGACCTATGTCTGACTGTATCTACTGCGAGGCTATCTATCTGTTCTGTACGAGAATAGTAGAATCATCAATTTTGCTTTAAAAGCCTCCCTTGATGAATTTTGAAAAATCAGAATACGAAATGGAGTTCCAGAGGAATTGCTTCTGCATTTCACCCCTGCTTCAAAGACTTTTCTTTCCGGCTGTATAAAATAAAAGAAGAAGAAGAAGAAAGACTGTATTCTCCTCGTGATAATTGCCAAGTTATTCTTCCCTTCGCGTTAACGTCTGGAATTAATCTAGGTGATGTATTTTCCCATGGGGTGGTGATATCTAATACAACAAGGTATTCGCCGAGGAATCGAATGTTGTATCGACTATGCATACCCTGTTCCTTTGAAACTCGTGGAAATCTTGAGATCTGTGAAGGATGAGGCGAATCGGAAAGAATCGGGATGCGAAAACGAACCAGTCATCTCCGACTAGCTCACCTCAGGCCAGTTCGACGATTTCTTCTTACGATTCTGATGCTCACAAGGTTTGACATACGTCGCATCTTGGCTCGTCCGCAAAGGCCCTGAAGCAGAACGCGTCGTTCGACGCCCCAGGAGTCCTGGGTGCGCGTCTTATTCAGCACGGTATTAGTTCCCAGCAACTTATATCCACCAGCTGGAGGCAAGATTGACATCTGCTTATCGCTCGAGGAATTTTCCCGTGGAACAATTAAGTCTCTATCAGGGTAGAGACTCGGCTTTAATACTTGGCTCGTTAACTAAAACTTGAGCTATTACAAGAATTAGATGGTTGATTGATATCTCGACGGCCCTGCTCTCAGGCTCAGCCAACCTCTAACCCCTTTTACCTGAGATTATCTACCTGCCCTACCTTCGATGCGGAAATGTTGAAAGCTGAAATGTATTTTAGTAAATTATCGCGAGTCAAAGAAAATCCGCGAAAATCTAACGGCCTCTATAATATAGAGTAAAAGGTCAGTTGCCAAATGGCGAGAATGATGGATGCGAGAGCGCGGAATATAGTGCGTTTTACAATTTCCGGTGCGGCACGAGGAGATAGATAGGCGGGGGTTGAAGTAAGGGAGGAAAATATCGAGGTTGGGGGGTTCCACGCCGACGATGTGACAATCGGAAAAGAGTTTTTCCTCGGTCACAGCTGGACTCTTATATTCATTTTCTTCGTGAAATGATTTCTTGAACCCCAAGTAACAGACCAAGTCTGATAAGGGTTGCCGTCTCCGTCTCCACCTCATCCTCAGCCTCTGCTTGTACCTCCACCTCCCAAACTCCCATTCCCTTTTATGTAGGTAGAAAATCTGTTCGTTTCGAGCCTTTCAAATTTTTCCTTCTGCCTTCTGACGACCAGAAGCGGACCCCAGAGACGAAGACGAGCAACGGTCAATTACTGGGCTCGTGTCCCACGTGCGATCGCTTCTTTGAGCGACGATTTCATCGTCCCGCAGGCTTTTGCCTCTTGTGCCTCAGGAAAGACTTTCTTCTTTCCAATGAAAAGAAGAAGTAGAAGAAGAAGAAACTGAGAAGCGAAGTGAAGGGGGACTCGGGCTACACCGGGCCCAAGACAAAGCTCGAACCTACCAGGGAAACTCTGTATGTATTATAGCGCGTGCACGCGACTTCCCTGCTTCGGCTCGCGGCCTTTTTCAATCGCTAATAGGATTATCTACACTTCGTCAGGCGGGCGAACGGCCCGATACAAAACTCTTTGGAGACAATTCGAAGACTTGAAACTCGCGAGCCAATTAACGAGCCAATACACCGACGACGACGACGCCGACGACGACGACAGGGAATTCTGTACTCAATGAGAAACTAACTATTCAAATCTCTCCCCGAGGTAGAATTCGATTGTAATTATTCAACATTGTGAGTGTATATACGTATATGTATCCGTTCGATTCGACTATACGATTTAAACCAGATCTATATGGGTATAATGGGTATCAATTCATTTGAATCTTGACAAACGATGACAATAGCCTTCGTCCTCTCTGTAATTCTTCTGGGGGATGTATATGGGGGTACCTAGATACATTTCTGGAGAGGTGTAATCGCTAGCGGACTGGGACGTTTTGCTAAAGTCTCGTCTTTTATTCCATTTTCATTTTCGTTTCGTTTTTTTCTTTATTTCTTATTTTTTCCTTTTTCCTTTTTCTTTTTCTCATACTTACCTACTCCGCTTATACTTCAGTCTCCGGGCGTTCCCTCGTGAAATTCCTTGCGGAGAAGGTAATTACGGATTTTTATTTCAGGAATACTTCTCGCGTATGATTAACGAGCGTTTCCGTCCACTGGGAGAAAAACTCGAAAAAAAATAAAAGAAAATAAGATAAAAATGAAAATGAAAAGAAAAAACGACACACCTAGTCGAAAAATTCGTAAGAAGTATAACGCGAACGACTAAGACATTATTAAACAGATCTTTTTTTTTTCTCTCTCTCTTCCCGATTCTCTTCATTCCCTATCAGTTATTATTTCCGTTCTCCAATTCTCACGCGTATCGTAAGATAACATTTTTCGGAATAAGAAAAAGGGATGAAAAATATCCTTTTTTCCAAGTCCACTGACCATCCCTTAAACCCTATGACATAATTTTTGCTGCTAGCGACGCGTAACACGCATTATAACATCCAAAGCGAATATTGGCCAACTGGTTTCTGTATTTCTGAAAAGAGTTCGCCTTCTCGGAGTGAAACGTAAAAGATGGCCAAGAAGGAACAGAAGTATGCGCAAGGGGGGGTAAGAAAGAGGGCAGGGCACAGGTCTGCCGTTGACAGTCCTGTCTTCGAAAGCAAATTTCACTTTTTGTCAACGGGCGGTCGTTTGAAAGGAACGAATATTGGATTCGGTTATTACTTCTTCAACCTTCAACCTCATACCCCGTACCGTCTTTCTTCCCCTCGACCTCCTTTTCCTCCACCTCCGTTTCTCCCTATTTCACCCCGCATATACCAACGACAGGTGTAATCTGTCTGTGAGACCTAGGCGCCGCGACGGAGGCTATATACATGTAGCTGCTTAGGCCTTTCCTCCTTTATCTTTTTTTCTTTTTTTTTTTCTTATTTCTTTTTCGCCGTTTTTCTTTCGAGTATAGCTTTTCAATTTGTTACTATAATTGTATAATCATTTTCTATAGCCCTCTAAGGCATGAACCATATTTTTCTTCTTCTTGTATAAAAATTAATGACGGAAAAAAAGAATACAGAGTCGCTTGAAATATATTTTTTTTTTTTTTCATAAACTTATTCATTTCACGTATTAACATGATCGTGCAACGAAATTTTCGATCCTCTGCAATCAGCTACGTTGATCAAAATATCGTTCAAAATCTCAACCGCAAATTTCGAATATTATACTAATTGGCCTCGAAATTTTCGGCTCAAAGCTTAATGGACTTTGCGCTTTAATATCAAGGGGTGTTCTCCCTGTGTATGGTCTACGGTTAGCATCCATATATACTATACTGGGCATCGAATCGGGTACAGGGGGCGAGGGAACGGTGTTAGTTTCCTGGCCGGATATTAGCTGTCACGTGGCTCAGTGGACAGGACGCGTGTACGCGTTACCGTGTGTGTGCACCCCTCATCCTTTTCCTTATACAGTTACCTAGTGTATACGTCCTCGAAAGGATCCTATAAGATCATTCTAGCAACAGCGAGTGTCCTGCACCCTGAAGAAATTTCTTTCGTTTCTTTCTATGCATCGATTTTTCGAGAAAAAAAACAACAAAAAATGAAACAAAATGAAAAATGGGGGGGGGGGGGGGGGGGGAAAGAAAAAGAAGAAGGAAACAAAAAATAAGAAGACCCGAAAAACGTATGTATGTGTCGAAGTATTGCTAGTATATATATAAACCTACGATGGGCGACCTGTATTACATCGTCGGTCGCGTTGTACGTGACGTCATGCCGCCCGAGTCACTAGCTGAATACGAAAACATAGTGGCAGCAACACCACGGTCTGTATTCGTCGTCGTATCTTATTCTTGGGTCTTGTTGGGTCCCTTCATCCTATACCTAGCTAGCTACGTCGAGTTTCTTCCGGGGCAAGTCTATAGGATCCCATCCTGCACCACTGCAGGGTATGTCACGAACTAAGCCCGATCCTGCGACACCCTGATATTTACCTTATACCCTCCTATAGTATCCGTCACGCGATTCTCATGTATGTAGATACACATGTAGGTATATGTGTACACACACAGACTGTGGAAGAATCTTCCGGATGCAGAAAACCAGAAGAAAAGAAATGAGGTGAAATAACAGAAAAAAAAAAGAAAAGAAAAATGAATATTTAGATACGATATCATCTACCGTGTTGAAGTATTACGTTTCATGGGGTAAATCGTTCGAGGCACGTCTTAGGGCTCGATGATCCAAGGGATTCCCTCTAGATGTGAATAATTAGTCGATCCTTGCCAGGCCTAAGTCTATACATCATCCTCACTTGATACAATACAAAGATAATACGCTGATATACACACCTGTATACATAATCGTGGGCGGAATATCTACAGGTAATGTAACCAGGTTGATATATGTTACAGTAAAAAAAAAGAAGAAAAAACGTATAGGAAATTTCCTGATAATTAGAAAACAGGGGAGATTAGATCATGTTCGAAGATATGGGCTTGTATAAGGCGGGGAGAGACGGACCCCCTAGTAATATAATCTCGAATTTTTTTTTTCACCGACGAGTATCAACGTAATAATTTTCATGTTTCACGCGAAAATGCAATTATAAGTAATTATTAATCAAGAGAAACGGTCGGAATATTAGTGAAGCTTTTTAAAAGTATCGGGGTATAATTTTTTGTTCACAAATTTTCAAGTATTAAACTATTTTTGAATACAGATGAACCTATAATCATATCACTACGTAGGATATGATTCTCGTTTCTTGTATTTTTACGAAAAGCCTTCATTTCTGCAATTTGTTGTTCGATAAACGTGCCAGGAATTAAAGATACTTGTTTTCATACAAGAAATAACGAGATAAATTTTCATTCGAAGAAAATCAGTAGATGGTTTATACAGCTACAATATTTATTATCTCCTTCATGTCTTCTCTGAAAATTAGGAGTTGACTTTAACCGTGAAAAATGAATAAGTAGTACATTTCTACGATGCAGCTTACGCTAGTAACTCTCAACTTAATGCCAATTAAAAATGAACAAGAAATTCATATAAAAATATTGCATCTCTACCCTCGAATTGGAATGGAAGCTTTCCTCCTGAATTGCACAGATTTGTATACGATCTATGTAGTAACATCGTTCGCCCACCCTTTTCCTTCGTCTCTTGCCTCTCTCCTCTTTCCTCTTTCCTCTTTCCCTTTCGGTTAACGTAGAGATAATATTTTGAGAAAGATTTTTCACCTCTCCAACGCAACGTCGAGGAGGTAGGACCACTCGGCATCCCCTGTGGAGTGCAAACATCGAGACATGGGAGTCACCACCATCACCATCAGCATCAAGCCTCGGCATGGCCATAGCCGTGAAATCAGCGGTTATTTTAACGGCAAAGGGGCTGGTAGCCGTAGAGAGCTCGGCAACCACGCAGGGAAGGGCTCTCGTATATATTAGCATAAGATTTTCCGAGGCTTAAAGCGCAGGGCGAGGACAACGTCGGAATTTAGTGGTCGTGTCGCTTCGCGAATTGGTAGGCCTATGAGGGCCTAGCGGTCGCCTTAGGAAAGGCCTAACGCGTTAACGCTATATAACCCTGCATTTACCACGCTCAGGTAGATAGGTACAACACGTGTTGTACCTTCTAACCGAAACCACCCATCCACTTCAGGGCTCAAACTTTACAAGTAGATAAACACACGGGGTTTCAAATCATCGTCTTCTTCATTCTCCGCATCCCCTAAACCCGCTTTGTTTTATAACAATTAGAATCCTTGGATCCGTCAGAAGAGAACTAACTCACATCCTCGTCACAGCTAGATATATTTCTTACTAGTCAGGGTATATATGGGTGTGCAATTGCCGTATAGGAGTTTGGGGTGGCCATTCGGTGGTGCACACAACTTCTATCTCTCGCGCGATCTTGATTTCATCAACGGTGTTTCCTTTTATTGTTGCCAGTTTATAGAGGCCTTAAATATTTTGTCACCATACAAGACACCCTACTGATATAAGAAATTGACAATATATTCGCTAGCTAAACCCGGCCAATCAACCAGCGATGAAAGATCACGTCCACCCCTACCCAACCAGCTCCCACCTTTACCCCGTCTCTTCCTTATAGCTAGGGGTAGCTTCTGCTGGCTGTTATCTATATCTGCAGTTCCTGCAGCAATGGTATAGCGTCGGGTATATAACCGCCACGTAAAAATGTACTTGACTAAGGGGTGGGAAGGAGTCACCCTTATTTTGCGGGTAAATAGTAGCCAAAAATTTATCTATACTAAAATCATATAGACGAGCTCAACCGGTTTCCTTTTTCCTTTGCTTTTTATTATATTTCTTTTTCTTGTCGTTCCTTTCCACCTCCCCCGTGTCTAGTTTCTTGATTTCTTACCACGGTGTAGAAAATCGACGAAACGCGGGAGAGGCGATTTTCAACTTGTACGGATCGGCGAAAATGTCGAATCCTGAAACGGTCGAGGACGTGACTTTATCCAAACCCTATGCAATTACCTCGACGAGACGCTGCGTCGCTTCGGGGATGACCAATGCCTCCCTCACATTCACATACACATATTTATTCAATGTACAACAAATTCGGCGATATATAGTTACAGATACGCGAATGCAACTTACGATGCACGTAGTACTACATACGTACATAACTAGGTAGTTGATACAATAGCTTTAACTACTAGAAAGTTTTGCTAGACCTTGTTGGATTGTGGGCATCCGCTCAAACATTTGTTGTCGCTAATTGGTATAGTAGTTAGTATTCGCGTGGCGATATCTCAACGCTTGTGGGTTAGTTATATACTATACGTATATAGGTAGGAGAAACACGTAAGTGGGTTCGTGTGTACATTGTATAGGTATGTAGGTGGCTAGAGGAAGAATGGGAATAAAAATTGACTGAGAAGGAAGAAAAATAAGAATAAGAATGGTAAGACGAGGAAGAAGTAGAAGAAGAGAAGGACGACGACGACGCCTTGAGAAATTGCGAGAGTCATGGCTTTGCTCGTAAATACTCGCATCCCGTTGATTGGGGTGTGAATCTTCCTGCGGGATGGCAAGGAACCTACGCTACGGGACAACGGCGACTACTGTGATACTCCTTAACGCCGTTCACAACCACCGCGAATACGATGTGCACTTCTGATACGTCCGTTACCGAACTGGGATCGCTTAATTGATCCGAGACCAATTTAGATTCGAGACCTTGTCTCTAAATCCAACCCCTACTGCACCCCATTTCTTAAAGGTGCAAAATAAAAGCGAGTGATCATCGCGAGAAATACTTATATATAGATCCAAGTCTTGGAAAAGTAAATTTCTTTTTTATTTTCACCCTTCAAAAAAGCTCGTTCTATCTCCTCCACGCGCGTTGTACATTATATACGTGTGTAAGCTCTGATTACATCC
The DNA here is from genome assembly GCA_914767705.2 of Tenthredo notha. NCBI lineage: Eukaryota > Metazoa > Arthropoda > Insecta > Hymenoptera > Tenthredinidae > Tenthredo > Tenthredo notha. The sequence continues at coordinate 8,114,212 of OU611917.1, forward strand.
GTTGATTATTAACACCGAATTTCTCCCTATCTTCTTATACTTTTACTTCTACTTCTTCTCTCTGTTTTTTTTTTTTTTTTTTTTTATATTCTTTCTTTTCTTCGTTACTACGTGACGTCGAATACTAAAAATGGTGAAACCTCGAAGTTGTGCTGAGATTACGGAGATGAGTATCCTCCTAACGCGTACTCGTAGATGAAAAAAAAAACTAACTCACTAACTAACTAACTAAACGAGTGAAAATATTTCGGTTTAAAAGTACACGTATATGTATATAGGTATACTTTTACATATATACTCAATTAGCTAACAGGCTGTTCAGCAAAGAGAGAGAGGTGAGAGAGAAGAATAATTTTGCGGTAAAGTTTGAAAGACGTTTCCGAGTAAAATACATATATACCGAAACTAGAGTATAGATATATATATGTGGCTTATTTCTCTCCTGAAACACCACCTGTTCATACTGAACCAGGTATAATACATATACATATACATATATATACATATACATATACATCTTAGATTGCGTAACAGATGTTACCCCCCGTCGACTCGTTCGGTGGAAAGATCGCACCAGATTTCACCGAAGAAAGTAATTATATGGAATACATAAAATCCCCTATATACGTATACACGTTTATCCACGTTATAGATGTATACGTATGGGTAACCCCGTGCACCCCACCACATACTATATATCCTTTGTATATAACCGCTTGCACAAATACTCGTATAAACTTTATGATTTATTATCTTCCAGACTTTGTGAATCGACGTGGTTCCGTTTTAGACCACGTATACATACACACCCATTTACTTCCTCATGTACATACCTATATGTATATATCATATTATAACAGTTTCTTGTTCGAATCTATATACCGAGATTCAAACTATCGAATAAGTCCTATACGATCGTATACCTATATATTCGTATTATAATTTGTAATTCGTTAACGATTATAGAAATATGATTATTTCAAGATTCTCCCCCCTTTAATTTACAACCGAATCGTAATAACGTTGGGGACTGTCTGATCGCGCTAGAGGAGATACAAAACAGATAAATTAGGACACGGCAATCTGGAAGATTGGGGCCGAACGAGCGCTCGCCCCCTTCTTTGAGCGATATAGCAAGCAAGCCTCGCGACCGAGGTGGATGCTCGTCTCCTCTCTTTCCTATTCTCTTTTTCTCTATTTTTCTTCTCTCCGCTACCGAAACTCCCTCCGCCAATTCTTTATTACGATAGTTCGAGCAGGATCAGAATTCAGACTACTTTTGCCACTCCGTTTAACTTCTCTTATCGAGCAATCGACGAAAAAGTTTACTCGTCTGTTCAACGGCGCTTGGATGCTGGGTACAGGGGGCCCTACGCGTTCTGCGTTCGTCATTCAGTTCCTAATCGCGCTTATAGGCCGTCTCGTGTGTCCGTCCGTCAGTTTCATTAGCGATGACTACCGTCCCCTTTACTTTCTTCCAAAGACGGATCAATCCCATAGAAGAGTCTCCTTCTCCTTCTCCCTCTTCCTCTTCCTCTCCTTTATCCTTATTCTTAGAGAGTAGCTGGTATACGAGACGCGAAGGATATGAGAATTAAAACTCCCTTTCCCTCGGCTTCCCTTCCCTTTCCTTTCTTAGTTTCGCGAGTTCGTTAGCGAATCTTTGAGCCTCGGCCAACTAGGAGACAGACAGTAACAAGAAGAAACTAGCTGTTGAAATCTAGCCGAGTTACTTTGTCTTTGCATAATTGCATTCCCCGTAGGTCTCTCGATCAACCTCATTGCCAGCCACGTAGCATTGCCACGCACGTATAGTTATAGACAGTATAATAAGATGAATAATACCGAAATCGACAGACGGATGGTTAATGGTAATCGTAAGGTATGGAACGAATCTCGTATCCGGTTAAGAGATGGGAAGAGGGAACAGGAGAGAGGTAGATAAATAGAAATGTAACATTGAATGAAGCAAGTTTCCTTTATTGTTCACCAATTACCCTAAAACAATGAGACCGAATCGACCGCCTCGACTCGACTTCCTTCGTCCCGTTCTACCCCCAACTCCCAACTAATATCAAACTCGATGAAAATAAGGGTGAGATAGTCGGTGTTCTCTAGGTACTACACGTATCGTTGTATGCGTACTTGCGGTGGATAGGATACCTACATATGTGTAGAAATCTATAGAATAAGAGCTTGCAGAGAGAATAACCAGGTCCAGCGGTACGGTACGGTACGGTACGCGAAGTAAAACAGAAGAATGAAATGTTTGGAAAGATATAATTGATTGTATTAGGTGAGTTTGGTATTCCGTTCGCGAATTAGGAATTGCGGCTCGCGGAACTTGGCGAAACTCTATACCTATATATATATGTATATATATATATATATATATATGGCTGCAGAGGCGAATGTTTGCTCGAATCACCGGGAGGCAAGAGATCGAGTGGTCGTATAGAATAACCCCGAAGATTTTCAATCGCCACGACTGAAAGATAAGGGAGAAAAATATAATATTAGAAAATATTGAAGAGTAAAGAAAATTGAGAAATAATTATTTATATGAAGTCTGATAAAGGCACACCTATAGTATCATAATACTTTGCGAATATATAGACATCGGGATTCTGCGTTGTTACGTATACACATAGTATATCGAGGTAAAGTAAGTTATAAGCCCTCCGCGAGCCCGCGGTTCTGACTGGCAGGTTTCCTCATCGAAGGAGCCACCGGAAATGATGGCCCAAGAAGAGACGTAAAATAATTGTCAATATAGTTTGAGAACGGCTCTAGTCGGTCAGGTCAATACTTTTAAAACAACGAAAATATACTTTAAATATGAAACAGTCAGATGCAGAGGCGATCCCCATCGAGATGAGTCTCGACAGCGACACCCCACGAAACTAGTCCCTTTTCCTTTCCTTTCCTATCCTTTTTTCCTCTTCCCTAGTTCGTATCATCCTCTTCCCGATTCTTTTCCCAAACGTCAACGTGATCGTTCCTCATATTCCAACATGATACTCACCTGTTCAGACATCGTACACACGTGTAGAAATGTTGTTGCCTATATACAATTCTAACGTAGTCTCGAACTCAAAGTGTATTTGTTCAAAGAAAGTACGGATGCCAATTATATTATATGTACCTACTTACGAGCCTATTTGTCTCCTCCTTATACTGTCGACAACATCGCATCAAGTAAGTAAGCAATGAGAGAGAAAGAGATAGCTGACTAGGTGGGTAGTCACTACCTAGGTACATACTAACCGAACCGGGATGCAGTCTGCGTCGAGTCCAATTTGCGGTGCAACTTTCGAGGAGTTTGAAGTTTGGATCGCGCGACTAGGTGGTAGAAACGTGCTGTAGTGGTGCTGGCCTCACCCGCCATCCATATCTATGTATATGTACGAGGTTGGATCTAACGAGAAGTGTTTGGTTCAAGAATCAAGACATTGTCCGTTCGTCAGGTGCTCGAACGTATGTATAATACAATTATTCTAAGGAATTCAAATTCGCGTTCAATCGGAATGATTATTGGATTAAATTCAGCTCCTCGGTTTACCGGTTTCATAAAAAAAAAAAAAATCTCCCCACCTATTCATTTTCCACGAAGCTTTCGATAACGTGACATTTTTGCGGCACTGTAGGTTCATCCATTTGTTTAATTTCACCTCGTTTTACCTTCGTCACGGTTGTCGCTCGTTACAAATCCAATAGAACGACGCGACTCGTCAACGCAACTGAACGCGAAGGGAGGCTGCTGCTGCTGCTGTTGCTGTTGCGAGTGCAAATCCCAGTCTCGTCGAGGTTTTAGAAATTAAAGAATAAACAACGCTTAAACATACCCATGAAGTTACACTGTACGGTCTTTTGCACTCGCATTTCAAATCCTGAAAACACTGAACCGTAAATTTCGAGGATTCTTAAGTAGAAAAAATTCTCACCTACGACACCTAGTTGGTGTGCATATACTCGAATGTTTTAATGCTTTGTACAGAATTGTTGAACGTGAGAAGAGAGTTTTTTCCTTTCGTCGGTTTTTCCTGTTTTTCTTCGCCTAAAAAGTTTTCGCGTAAAAGTTATTCTCGAAAGTTTTACCGCGGACCTAGACTATCGAAGATGAAAGTAGGTAGAAAGACTACAAGCTGCTTATAGGACCCTTCTTTTCGAAAGTGGTACCAGCTACTTTGACGTTCGCTCTTTTTATGCACCAGAAAGCGATAAATACACAAAACGAGAAAGAAAAGAGATTGAGAGAGAGAGAGAGATGGATGGATAGAGAGGGTAGGTACTTGGAGCCGTGTCCAAATCCTCAAAGGGCTTTTTTCCTTGAAAGTTAACGACGTTACCCAAGGGATACGTAATTACGTCGATAATTATTATCCCCTTACAGAATTAAGGAGAAGGACGAAGCAGATGATGAAGCGAGAGGGAAATACTGAATGAAACTTTTTTACGATTTATAACATTCTCTGTTGAATCAACCGCGCCGCTTTATACCAAGTCTAAAAAGCTCAAAACCTTCTCCCTCAAAGTGGGGAATATAAATTCACTAAAGACGTATATATTCTGAAAAAAAAAAATAAAAAAAAAAAAATGCGGTAAGCCCCAAGATGTTTATTAAAACTTCACAGAAGTTACTTCGTACATCTGAATACACCCTAAAAACAGATAAAAATTATACAGCTAAACTCCGGCTCTTTCATCATTCGAATTTTTGCTCCTCGTTTTAAATTGTGAAGAAAAACAAAAAAAAAAGAAATTACCTGAACTGTCACATCATTTTTTCTCATCGTCCCATATACGTATGTAACATACAAACATTAAATAAACGATTGCGAACAGCAGAGCTTATTGAGCTGCACGTCTGCCTCTACCCCCGCGGTCTCACTTTCATTGTAACTTGAAGCACGTGCCCACAGTCCCTTCGATATGAATATATATCCCTCCGGTAAGTTTGCGTTACACAGTATACATTCATGTTCGTATAATACGCTGTAAACCTCGCCTTTCTATACTTTGCGAATTTCAAAAATACAGAAACTACCCAGCTCCGCGATTTATGAAGGTCTGAACGCGGACAGCTAAAAATCCGAAAATTTTCGTCTATTTCTGAGGATGTGAAGACAAAGATAATTCCTTCTCAATCAAGACCCTCTTTACGGAATCCTATTTTATTTCTACTACAAGTTTTTTCGGCAATATTGAAATTCGGAATTTCGACCATTCGGTACTTTTGAATGTGTATAATATTGGTGTAAAGGTGTCAGCGTGGATATCGCAAAGAGACGAGTAGGTAGGTACGAAGGTAGGTAGGAAGAGACGCGACCGGGGTGTGTGAGGATTGAAAATGGATTTTCGAAACACAATTTCCCCGCGAGGAAATGAAGCGCGTGCACACTGGATACGGATGTTGCATTGTGTGTGTCGGTCCTCATCCGTGCGTGCGTTTGCTGCAACGTACGTACAGTGTCAGTAGCAGCTAGAATATCGCTACAAATACACAATAATCTAATCCCCGGGTACGCGGTCCACCTGTAGTTTCGAAAAACTATTTCCAATTTACGAGCCCAGGATAGAATAATTATGTACAGATCTATTTTTTTTCTCTTTTTTTTTCCCCTATTCTACGCTAAAAATCTGATAACAAATCTTCTATATATCTTATTTACCGGAAAGTATAGGCTATAGGTATGTAACTATCCCATAGCGAAACGCAAAAGCTTCTGAAAGTCTAGCGAAAACCCCTGCGGCTGGTTTCTTTAGTCGAGAAGAAAATTTTTCACAACGACCATACGCTACGCTATACGTCTCGAGCTCTCTTATCGAATCAACGCATCGCGAAATTCGATCCTCTCGCTTCTCGTAGACGGGAGATCTAGAAATGAAATTCTACCCAAATCCCGGGACGCGCTATCGGCTATCCCACCAATTTTTTTTTTTTTTTTATTCTATTTTTTCTTTTTTTTTTTGATTTTATTTTTTTTCTTCTCTATCCTTTGGTAGGTGTTACGGCTGATTTCATACCACGCTCGTCGTCGGCTCTATTCTACCTTGTTTCCATTTACCCAGCTGGTGGATGGTGACGTGTGCACAACCACCACCAGCAGGCTTTTTTCTTCATAGACTAACGAGTTCCAGAACATAAATAAACGATTCTCTCTATCTCTCTCACTCGCCATCAGCGTTACGTCGCGGTTTAATTGACGAACTTAATTGATAAATTGAAACAAAACGCAATTTGCTACACGTATGTATATGTGTACATTGGGGATTTTAACCACCACTAAAACTACCACTACCACTACTACCAGGCATCAGCAGCAGCAGGATTCTGATGGTGAAATAACCGCGATAGTTGGATAAAAAATAAAACCCTTGTCTATATCCGGTCGAGGAAGATTGGTCGATCGACGACGACGACGACGACGACGACGACGACTACGACTACGACGAGATGAGTTTTAGCCAATTATCTCGCGGCCATTCGATTCTCTGATATAATGGCAGCAATACTTATCTCGATTGATCCGGAACCAAAGGGATTTATGTAATTATATGTAGTAGATCGAAGGTGGTTCGGTGGTCGAAGGGTTTTATGGAAACGAGAGAATGAAATTCGTACCTACCATGGATGGATATATAATAGGTATATGAACGTAAACAAAAAAAGGAAAAAAATAAAATAAAATTCGAGGGCTGAATCAACAGCTAAATATATTTGCATTAGGTATACGTTTAGGTATGCGTACACATATCGCATTTGAACAGCGTTGATTGATTTCGTCCGAAAAAGTTCAGAGACAGATATTGCAACGGCGATGAAACTTTGGTCGGATTAATTCGGGATCGTTAAAGCGCCGAATACACGTTATAACATGTTTACCAAAATTTAATAATTTCGGGTTTTGAATTAGTGATTGAAATTGGAATTGAAAATCTGCCAAACGGCCACTGCGTAGAAACGAACGAATTTCTAATCAGCAGAATGAAACCACCCCCAGCCCCCACGATTTTTTGCCGAATCGAAATACATATAAGATTCAGCTAGCCGCAAAAATCCTGCACTAAAATGCCGAACACGTCACCGCTGAATCCGCGGCGTCCATTTTTCCTTAATTCGAAGATTCGCTTATAACTTTATCGAAGTCCTGCCCGTCGGCGGTTTAAATTTTTTTTACGAGTTCACGGTAAGTGTTCACGTCTGGCCCTCAGGGCTCGAGGGAACCTGGGGAATTGGGGTTAATCGAATAGGCGAATAGGCGAATTTTTATCAGTGTTCAGAAATGTTTTTTTTTTTTTTTCTTTTCGTGTTTCAGTTTCTTCAAGGATCAGAATATATTTCATACATACGGTTCGAATTTTTCATTTATTTTGTCAACTCTCGATTCTTACTGTATTACATAATAACATTTAATGGGAAAACTCTAGCTTTGGATAATAATTCTATACCATCACGTACGAATTGATATTAGTCGTTATTAGAAAAACCATCGATTAAACAAGCCCATCCACCGTTGTGACGGACGTCCTCTGATGCTGGTAATACACAACCGCAATCGGTAAAAATTTACGATGCGGTAGCCGGTGCAATGTGCAGTGCGGTGTCCATCACCCAATATTCCATGAAGCACGTACCAAACTATTTGTTTACACTGCATGTATCTGTAAACATAATAATTTACATTTACGTCCATCCACGGAGGTGGTAATATTCTGTTTCGCAGAAATATCTACCCTTTTTGGTAAAAATTCATAAAACTCACAAACGACAAAAATAAAAGGCATTCTCCGTTTTCATTTATCATAACGAGATCAGCCGGGTGGGTATGTATGCGTCCGGGAAAAGGGAACCTAATATCTTTGAACTATAGTACTACCTACTTTTATTGCGATAATTCAACGACGAGTTATTATTACACTTTGAAGCTGAACCTCCGCAGATTCGCTGCTTGGGTCGCAGGTCACGCGGCAAACTTTACTGGCATTGGCAGGTCCGTTGAAGCAACGTAAAATAAATGATTCGATAATCGTAATGAGGCATAACGATCGAGTATCATTAAATTCTCTTCTCATTGAGCTCGTTATTTATCATTTGATTAGTTTGAACAAAAACAGATGCAATATATATTGTTGCATGTATCGCTTCTTTCACTTCTATAGGAAAAGAAAAAAAGAAAACGACAAATTCTGTAAAATAAAATCTTCGTAATCCCCCACACCCTCTAAAATTCTTTTATAATCTCTGTGCGAAAGATCGAGCTCATTCTTTATCCTCGATGAATTAGTCGCTCGCGCAATACGTATAAACGAGGGTGGAAAAATCGGGGCGATGTACCCTGTAAGTTTGTACCTCGTCTTCTCATCCCTTAGTTATTTTCCTCCCTTGCCTCTCGCCCTCGAATCTCTCGCTGCGGGTAACGAACCAAACTTATTCGAAATTCGAATCTTTTTATACAGAACAAAACCTCACTGCTGTAACGCAGTGTCTCGTCTTTATATCAGGGTAGAAAAATCATACCGTTTTACATTCTACATTTATTTCCATAGGTATGTGTCCTCGCGTGTATTTAGTACATGTCTGCCCGTAGGAAAGCCGAAAAATTATAGACTTAGATAAATTGGGAAATTTATTGTCAGACAATTCGATGCCCGACTCTGAGGGTGTACGAGGCGAAGTGAGGCGAAAGTGGTCGAGGGGTTTGGAGAAGCTTCTCGGAGGGTAGGAGATATTAAAAGTAAGGCATGATGGGCCAAGTTATCTCATTAGAACAGCTTGTACAACCAGTCTTCTTCTCCCTCTCTTTCCCGCCAGGACCCCCAGCCTTGACTTGGCGGCGCCCGACGTCGCCCGGAGGGCCACCCTTAACCCGACCGTCGCCGGTCGAGCTAAGTGGTTGCCCGTTTGCGAGATAACGGTAAGATAAGGGGGAAAAATAGCGCGAATCACGGAGAGTAGCTCAAAGTCCGAATCTTTGTTCGGGAAACTCGGCTCCCGGTTAGCTAGGGGAGCTTTACCCCTTTTAACCCGCAAGCTTTTTAAAACTGTCGTAAGTATATCCCGACTCGCTGTAAAATGTAGAATAATACTGGCGTTTGGGCTTTGGATTTAAATGATTAAATTTTTTCAAATCGGTTTGAAAAAAATGTGAGATAAAAAAAAAGGAAATACTACACGTATCTTATTTTCTGAATACAAATGTATCTGTGTACGTCCTCCTTTCTTTGCTCGATATTATTCAACATAGGTCCTATATGGCTGATCAAAATATTCGTCGAACGAATTTGAGCTCACGTCAGTTCAGCTCGTGGCACGGCTGCACGATCGAAAACTAAATCAGACCTAGAAAATATTAAAATATGCTAAGAGAATCTATATCGGGCCCCCCCGCAGTATCCGTAATGTACTCGTACGTATGTGTGCAGGGGCATTCTAATATCAGTTCCGATTCATAATAGATTAGGGCTGCCTACCGTCGAGCATTATACTTGCCTACCTATATCTACCCCGTCTACACAGGAAAAGAGAGAAAGAGAGAAAGAGAGTAAGAGAGCAAAAGAGTGAGGAGAGATCCTGAGTCGAAATTAATTTCTGCTCAATTTAAAATCCTGCGCAGCGAGAGAATTTTTCTCTTTTCAAAGTCTACGGCCACAGGTTTCATTTTTTTTAATTTACATTTTTTTGAGTTCCTTTTTTTCTGTATCCCCCTTTTTTTTTTGATGGTTCAAACGCAACGCCGGAAGGGTACACGTACCCTGAAACCTACGTCCAGGGAGGGGAGAGTTAGCCATATTACCAAGGCGCAAAACGGATACAGGGCTAATGCGAATAAATGGTTTCGCTGCCCGCATCTATAGTACGTATAGTATCACGTGTATGTATGTATGTATGTATGTATACTACAAGCGTACGTTATAAATTAGCCATTGTTCAATTGTTGGCGTGACGCCGTCAGGATGTAGCTAATCTGACGAAGGATAATTTATCCATAGCGCGAAGAAGAAGCTCTAACTTCCACGGCTCCGTATTATATCTATACCAAAACTAATACCGTAGCTCTCCCTTTTACATTGCTGCACCGATTCGCTTTGGCTACAATTTTAACGGCTGTTATAACTATTCGTTACGTTATATGACTCGCCCCGTCATGAATCACGTGTCTGATTGGAATGAGCTGAAATCACTTATAGTGACTAATACCTTATCATATATTTTCGAATTCGTATCACTTTTAGATTCATTCGTAAAACCCTCTCATCTTCTTGACATCAGCTCCGAATTTCATGAATCTCTCATTCGTTGTTTGATCGTCAGAGAAGGGAACAAAAAAAAGGTTTTTACTCGGATTGTACCTTCCGGGAATGGATTGTCGCAAATTGAAAAACAATTAGCGAATTGTGGTGTTATCCTATGCCCATCCTCTTCTCTCCTCTTCTCTTCTCTTCTCCTCTCTTCTCGACGGGTAGTAAATAAATGCACAGCGCGCGTTCGCCCGGGTTAAATCGGACCTGCTGCCTTCGTTTGCATTCGCACTAGATAACCAATAGCTCCGTGAATGCACACCACTGGCATATATACATACAGTATAATATGTGTGTGGGTGTGTAATTCGATCAGTGGGAAAAAAAAAAAAACACGTTTTTGTTTTTCCATTTGTTTTTATTTTTTTTAATTTTTTTTACACATCATTGAAGTACCTCCCTCGAGCCCTCGCCTCGCGATTGTAGAAGAGAATGAAAAAAATGGTTATAAGACGGTATATGGGGGGGGGGGGGGGTGTGAGATAAATTGGCACGAATTTGGGGAGCTTGGGCGCCTGATAAAAGAGAAGGACCCCCTTTCCTTTCCTTTCATTTCTTTTCCTTTCCTTGCCGACGACGGTAGCATCGTCTTGTCGATGGTGGCGGTAGCGTCGACGTCTGCGACGGAGGATCCTCCTTCGGCTAACCCAATCCGTCAGGATAAGTCGGGCGGACGCAAGGATAATTCGGTTACCTCAACACCCTGTTCTTGCCTCCTTTCTCTCTCGCTCCCGCACTATCTTTCTCTTCGTGTAGTCGGTTATCTGGCTTTCTCAACTCATCCCTGTAGATTCGACTGACGTCTTATACGTCACGTAGTACCTACCTACCTACCTACCTACCTACCTATCTCCCAGCAACAACTCATAGATTTGAAACTCTGTTGCTATACAATTAGGAGATGCTAAAACTGGGTATAATAGTGAAGTATAAAATTTCCACAAATTAGGTAGAATAATTATCAAATAATTGCGATCTACGATACACACATCTACCCTAAGACTCGTGTCAATTTAATTATCAAATCAATAATATATGACGTGAATATTTTTATACTCTAAAGGAGTTTCAGCCTCAATTTGAATCACTCCATTCCACTAATAAACCCAAGATGAGAAGAAGTACCTAGGTACCTAGGCGCTACGGTATATACCTATATACATATACAGGTACATATAATTTTTTTGTATAATGATAATGATTACCGAGGGCTAGGTGCTGCATACTCGAAAGAGGAGACGCTCGTGAGTACAGAGTCGATACATCATTAGCGTTTCGATAATTAAAAGAAGGGTGAAAGAAACGAGCGAGTACATGTCGAGGGTGAAGAATATGACGAGTGGCGAGTCGAGGCGACACTTCACCGTACCGTAATTATCATTATCATCATCATCGTCATCATTATTATTATTATTATTATTACTATTATTATTATTATTGTTGTTCCTATGGTTATTATCATTTTTGTCATTCAAGTGAAACTACAACATTGAGGCATATCTATACCCACTTGTACAGTACGTACATAGGGAAATATAGTTGATAAAGCGAGGAAACTGATATTAATTATTCCTTTTCATAAGGAAAAGTTTCTAGTTCAGATTTGACCAGTGCACTGGGATGCAGTCAAGCTTTTACGTATCTGTTGAAATAGAATAATTTATTCTAGCAAAGTGTCAGGATCAATTTAAGAAGACGTAGGAAATCGATGAATAACACAATCTGTACATATTTCTCGATTGAAAATTATTTCGAAATTTATTCAACGATTACATTATTTCTATAATATCTAATAATATTTACGTGACTTATATAGATTTTAAAATCCATGAAAATTATCTGAAAAAGATATGAAGAACAGAACCAGCTGTTATTCTTCGAACAGTTCAGTTGATATTCCCTCATGGTAGAAAAATCGGCCTACGTAAGCTCAAATCTGCAACAGAATTCGTGCGCCGCAAAAAGCTTGACTGAGCTATATTTTTTTTTTTTTTCCTTTTTATTTTTTACCTACCCTACAATGCACATATAGATATATTTTTTTTACATGTGTGTGTTTTAAGCCGGGAGATCCATGCGATACGAAATAGACTCGCGGCAATACGTACGGTACGTAGGTAGGTAGGTAGGTAGGTAGATACATAGAGGTACCTACTCTCCGGGTGTGAGCATGGGGACGAAATGCCAAACTGTGCTGCAGGAGTAAACACATACACATAGCCGAGGGAGTTAACAACTCATTTTAATGGCGTTTACTAATTTGAATTTATCCCCCGTCGACCCCTGGCGCGCCAGGGCTAACCCCGTCGGCTGTCAACGGGCCGGTGTGCGTATGTACAGATGTACGAGTAAAATGTTCCTATACAGTCGTTGAATGAAAATTCAAATAAAAGTTGAAAAAAGAAAAATAAAAATAAAAATAAAAATAAAATATATATATCATGCTGTGTCGTGCCCACCGGAAATATATCTGGGGAGGGGTTTTTGGCCGTTTAAAAAAGAAAAAAAGGAGTAAAAATAAAACGTAAAGAAGAAAGGGAGAACGGGCAACGCACAATGTTGTCAGTCACGCGTCGCGACGCGCTGCGGCGTTTCCAACTAACAATAAAACACTGATATACGGTACGCTTGGGGCTTAGAGCTGTTCAACGCTCGAGAATTTTCGTTTTAGGATTTTAGTACTTAAAAAACGAGGCGCGCCTTTTTATCGTTCTCTGGTTAGTTCTCTTCTTTTCATTTATTTGAAAAAAAAAAAATTTATTTCTCTTTGTCCGTTTTCATTTAACCGCGACGTCTCGCGAATATACACACATCCCAAACGTACGTTTATATATCTGTATCATAGATATGTGTATATATAGGTATATTAGTTTTAAAGATCGAATTTTTGGACGAAGACAAAACCACCACCACCGCAGCAGATAGCTGATTCCTGCGTTTTATACTTTTACGAGGAAGCCCTTCATTTTACGATACCTACACGAATATATCAATGTTGACCGAGTTGCGAACCTGGCCCCTCTACCCCCCTTCATTCCGAGGGAAAAACGTTTTACGTTTAGATCGTAAGATTGGACAGGCAAGTTTCCTCGAGGCTAGCTACATTATATCTACCCTACCCGCGCGTACATTACGCAGCGTCGCACGTCTCTTACCGCAAGGCATTGCGGAGGAAGGAGTTTGTATATGGAGGTTGGTATGTACACCTAGGTATACCTGATCCTATTTAAGGGACCTCGTGCCTTTTAATGACTCACGATTCCCGTTTGTCTTTTGTCCGGGATTTAGGAACGCCATTTCTACCTTCATCCCTTATATATATATTTCTTTTATCTCACCCTCGTTCCTTCATTATTCGTATAATTTTATATACATAAATTACATACTATAAATTGACGACAATAAAAGAAAGAAAGAAAGAAAAAAAAACCGCGTGCGGCAATCGAACTACGTATTGTTCTTCTCCCTCGCGTTTTTCTGCACTTATGTACTTCCTTTGATGTTAAACAAGGTGCAGGGATGTCGAAAGCTTTCGTAACCATAAGTATGCTCACACATACAAGTCATACGCGACCTTTTAGAAATCAACTCGTATACATATATAATTGTATTTGCGGTGCTCAAACGAGATTAAAATCCGTTAATAATGAATTCCCTTTATTCTCGGTCTGAAATTTTCAAGTCTCAAGGTGTTGCGCCTTTGACACGTCACACCTTGTTCAGCCCTTACCTCACTAATTATTATCATTATTCACCCTATTATCATTATTATTCTCGGTTACCTCACGGTCTCGCTACCACATTACCTCAATTATCACAACTACGACTATTATTCGCTGAACAAGACCGAGACGAAAATGACAATATTTCATCGTTCCTTTTTTCATAATTCGGTGAAAACGAGGGAGAGATTATCGGCCCAGTTTATACACGTCTATTCAACTCCCTGAATAAATATATATATTCTCGATTTTGGGTTATACCGTTACTTCGTTCGCTTTACCAAATCCTTATCCGGCTTCTTGTGGATAAGAAGACGAAGAAAAAGAAAAATAGAATGAAAAGAAAAATTAAAGCCTTGCCCGAGGCAGTACCCACCGACTGGGTATAGACAGAAGCGTAACAGAAGCACCGGTGCTGATGCGATGAGCCGTGGAGCCGAAGAGAGGCATGGACCCCTCACTCACTCACTCACTCACTCTCTCCTTCGTTCTTCGTTAGCGGTTTTGGGGGTGAACCGGGAGTTAGCTAATTGGTTGAACGCCTCGGGCGGCTACTCCGCGAACCCAGGCGATATCTACCCTCGTTCCCTTGCCTTCGCCCTCGCCCTCGCCCTTGCCTTTTCCTATCTACGGGTCGCCCATACCCTCCACCTTCACTCCCGAAGACTAACCTCGAGTTGCTGTGATGCTGGGATGAAATGAAATTGCCACAGTCATAGAGGTATAGATTATTTATTTAAAGAACTGGAAGAAATGATTTTTTGACTTGTACAATTTGATACATAGATTATTCATATTTTATTGAAAAAATGACTTTTTCTTTATATCATAATAGCATAATACCTACGTGGCGAGATTTTACCCCCAGGGTGTGGCTCGGCCGTAATCCAAACCCGACGAGGAACCCTTGAAGATTTCTACAAATTGTTATATCGTTGTTAAAATCTTATGGTGCGGTTTAACTGGTCGATTAAGAGATTTTCCGTAGCTGATTTGAAGAAATTTTCGGCTTTTTAATGTCCGACGTTCAGAAAGTTCGGTAGTTTCGTTGATATCGAATAGATACGCGATATCTTAGGCTGGATAATCACAATTCTGAAATGCCTACTCTACCCAACTACCTGCACCTACCTACCTGTACAGGATCTCGCGAATGGATAAATTCTTCCGCAATTTTATGTTTTAATGAGGTTCCAGCGTACCTGCAGTCGCTGCGATTACAACGAAACCTTGGTATAACATAACATTGAGAAAACTTCCTCGAGCATAACTCATTGTAATTTAACAAGAACGCGCGCAATGTTAATTCTCATTCCTGCGTTTTCTTAACTTGAAAATAGTACCTGCCATAAGACGAGAAAGGAGTTCGCCCCTAAGAGGACAGGATTTTTATAGCCCTTCGCGTATCCTGGTTTATACAGATCGTAGAATTTATATACAACGATGATATGCTATAATCATTAGAGGGAAAAACTGTCGAAGAAAAACTTTTGCAACTACAATACGTGAAATTTCAGATTGTGAGGTAATAATTCAGGCAACAATAGCTTGCTGATCGTTGACCGGTGCTGTTTTCATCGACCACACCGTACTATATGGTCGGTAGCTGTTACTACCTTTACAATCTGCAGCAGGTGAATTGATACGCTTATCTGGTGAAATTATAGCAAATAATAATTGGTGGATATGGCGAAGGGAACGTTTGAAAATTTAATACAAATGTCCATTTCCCTGATAATATTACACAAATGGACGTATCAGTAACATTTTCATGAACAAACAGACATCATAACTGCGGGATGATATTATATTGTGTCTGTAATTAATATGGAAGTATATGTATGCACAGTATATTCCTATTGTTAGCTAACAGAATTATAAAACAAATGGACGAGCCTCTATGCGGGGCGAATTATTTCTTTTAGTTTACAACTCGTCGCACAAAGTGTAATTATTATCAAAGCTCCCAACGTTCGCCAAATAGTGATATGATCCGCATAACGGTGTCGAAAAAAAAGGAGGAAGAAAAAATTTACAGCCGGTTGCATCCCACGTTACTGTCAGACTTTGGTACCTACAACTTATTCAGAGTGTAATTAGCGAAGAGTAACCCACACGTAATTTTCCTCGTTTCCGTTATTCCTCGCGTATATAGACAGCTGTCTATTGAAGAGAAGAACCCAAAGCCGTTGGCAACGTCTAATTATATTACATTAATAACCTCGATTCCATTATTTGAATATGCTGACAGTGAGAGCAGCAACTGTTACTAGATCTCAAATTAATTAAACGCTAGAAATAAATATATGTCGATTCGAGAAGAAACTTGTCTTAAATAATGTACAAAAACTTCCGCTTGTTCGATACATTCAAGTTGTGATTTTATTACAACGAAATCGTTTTCATTTTATTTTTTCAGGTTCCATTACCGGGCGTTGAATGCGGATATTCTATCACACACATTCATTCAATCGTCGAGATGTAAATAATGTTGTATTAATTGCGGAATCATTGATGCATGAACATTGATGCGCCTCATTGAACGCAACTCGCAAGCCAGTCTTGTACTTACAATTGCATATGACGTAACACATCGATAATTGCGGCTAAGGTAGTTCACCGACGTTACCGGCATGCGACGTTATTGACAGAAAAGTTCACATCGCTAGTTGTGATACCACCTCCCGCAGCAACTACTCCATTGTCACATAGAGTGCGCTGGTCGCGCATGAATAGTGGTGCTGCACAAATATGCGGATAAAAAAATTACTACGTTTTCTGAGAAGCGCTCGTTTATGAATGAAAAGATAGTGGTGCTGCACAAATATGCGGACAAAAAAACTACGAGCCTTTCTTTATATTCTTGGAGGCGTGGCCAATAGCTCATTGATAAAATTCTGAATAGCAGAAGAAGAACTACTAACTCTTTATTAGATTCATTGATACAATGAAAGATAGTGGCGCGTGGAAATGATGCGAAGAAGTTGAAAAGAATTACTGATATTTTATTTCATTTATGTTTGCATTACAGGTATGTCTGAACGAATAGAAATAAAGCAGTTGAAAGAAATTCACAACTACCCAAATCACTGAGATGTAAGCCTGCAGGAATCGTCCGGTATAAACATTTTCAATATTCATTTTTTTATTCTCTGTTATTAAAAATGTGAAATTCCTATTTGATTTATCCTAGCAAGTAGATTGAAGCGATTAATTAAATTGGTGCGGCAATTAATATCGTCCCCACCCCGCGCCGCGCGACGGTATACCGAGAACGCCGGGCCCAGCGTTCAGTCATCTGCGCGGCATCCTCGAGTAAAGATCTGTGACACGTGTCGAGGAGATTTGCGGTTCGGAAAGGCTGACATCAACGGAGGCACATTGGACATGAGTAAGTTTGAAATATTTCGATCATCCCATTATATTATTGGCATATAATTCCGAGTCCCTCGCCCTGTAGCGTCGTTTGTTTTACGGGCATATTTCGCGTCTCCGAATGGGAAACGAATTTATCGTATTTCGAGTTGACAAGTATTTTTCGGGAGAATACTCCTTCCCCGATTTATTCTTTTATTCGATTCTTTGACAGTATTATTGGTCGACGGAGATGAGAATGAACATCGCTGATACTTGAACTGCATAGATGCTGCGTGCCACTTGGTCGGAGATGGATGCCAACCAACACTGCCTGGCTAGTCCTGGATCAACGGTCGACCAAGATAATGGTGAGCTTTGTATTATATTAGCCAAAGACCCAATTTAACTATAAATGTATGTCCGCGAAACAAGAAATATTTGAATAACGAGGATCAAAATTTAATGGTTTGAAAATAAATACAAGGGTAGATTGCTGTAGGCCTAATTAGGCATCACATTTATTTTTTAAACATGGAACATAATACAATATTGGTGATAAATTACTCTAGAGTCTCAAGTACCAGTCATAACAATTGAAAAATTGAAAAATCTATTTATGCATGCACTAGTAATACTAGCTTATTGACATTCTTGATTCTGTTGAAAATAGTTGAAAGTTTATATCACATTTAAAAATGGTTCAGGCAGGCTTACAAAATCAATCATAAGAAATATATTATAATAAATTTCATACAGATGTATAATCACAGTTATAAATTCTTTGGTAATTAGTTGAGAATGCTTGCTTGAAAAACACATAAACTTAATCTATCCAATGTACCCTATGTTTATCTAGTTTTTATCTTCACAGGCGCTGTTATAAGGGGGAAACTAGTTCCTGCCCATCTTCAACAAAACCTCTTCAAAATACATCAGAACAGGGGATTCACCCCAGGGAGTGAAGTAGTCCAAGCACCGGGGGAATGACCGCAAGACAACTCTGCACCGCGGAGTATCAATAAAGTAGCATAAGCAAATAGTTCGTAATTACAGTTCCTTTTGAATCAGTTTTGGTAGAATCTCGCATCCAGTCTAAGAATCAATTCCGTTTAAAACGTTGTACAGAAAACAAGCTGAGCTGGTTGCCACTAATATTCAGCCAGCAGACTTTGTAACCCAGTTGATTTGTGATGAACAACGAAAAACCTATTATAATATTTTCTACGATTGGTGACAACCACAAGCTTTTATATCACAGCATCTGCTGCCCCGCTCTATGTAACATTGAAATCACAACGTCCTACCCGAAACATGCGCATACTAGTTTCAATATTCAACAACAACTTTCAAATCATTTTACGAATCGCTCTACAGATTATTCCAAATCAATTTAATTATGGAAGCTATAAGCGGTAATATAATAACTCGTTTTTATAAAGCTCGCTATACTTGACCAGTTCATTCGGTCATATTATAATCGTACAAGGAAAATACTTGTAATATTACATAATAGATGAAAATTCGTGATGATATATTATTAACAATATGTTCTCTCGCATGTATTACATTGTATCTAGCCATTGGGTACTGACCCGAAGGTCTTG
The DNA here is from genome assembly GCA_914767705.2 of Tenthredo notha. Classification (NCBI taxonomy): domain Eukaryota; kingdom Metazoa; phylum Arthropoda; class Insecta; order Hymenoptera; family Tenthredinidae; genus Tenthredo; species Tenthredo notha. The sequence goes on from OU611917.1 coordinate 8,133,197, forward strand.
ATGCTTTTTAATTGTTTAAACTCGTCGTATTTGGGATACAAAAGTGGTAGGGATTGGGATAGTTGGGATTACCCATTACCGTACGAAATATTCCCAATAACTATTCAGGTACCAGAGCATAATACATGCATATACGATATATATTTGTCAAGTATAATTCACTCTTTTGTAAGTCATTAGTATCTTCGAGAGAACAACTACATTTATAGAGTAATGAATTATTGTACTATGCTCGTGATGAAATTACGTTGTTAAAGTATTATCCATGTATTAATAAGATTGTTTATGCAATAAACATGTATTATTATAGTAAATTGGCGCATTCTTGAATAAATATCTCTTGAAATTATAAATTATCGATCGTTGAATGATTTTCCCCTGTCCTTCCCTTGCCTATAAGTCGAAAATCATGAAAATCGCATGATTTCATAAAGCCCCGAACTATTTTTGCAATATTATTTACTACCACGTGTTTTTCGGGACCACGTGTTTTTAGAGTCTAAAACCACGTGTTTTTAGAGTCCAAAACCACGTGTTTTTGGAGCCTTTACCACGTGTTTTACGAGTTGTTTTCGAGTGTTTTCCGATTGCCTATATTCAGGCGTATTGAACTTGGAAAAAAATTGTAAAAATCGCTACTATGAATAAGCATAGAGAGACGTGCATGGAGCAACGCATGCATGCCTGTATCAATACACTATTCCTTTCCCCCTCCAAAAATTTCAGCACACCTCCTCGGGTCAGATGTTCTCCTGATACCAGAAGATATTTTTCGAGTTAAAATTCAAAAAATTGTCAAAATAGCTAATATGAATGAACGTAGAGAGACGTGCATGGAGCAACGCATGCATGCATGTATCAATACACTATGCCTTTCCCCCTCCAAAAATTTCAGCACACCTCCTCGGGTCAGATGTTCTCCTGATACCAGAAGATATTTTTCGAGCTAAAATTCAAAAAATTTCGAAAATTTCAGCACACCTCCTCGGGTCAGATGTTCTCCTGATACCCAGGAGATATTTTTCGAGTTAAAATTCAAAAAATTGAAATTTTTGGAGGGGGAAAGGCATAGTGTATTGATACATGCATGCATACGCTGCTCCATGCACGTCTCTCTGCGTTCATTTATATTAGCTATTTTGACATTTTTTTTAATTTTAGCTCGAAAAATATCTACTGGTATCAGGAGAACATCTGACCCGAGGAGGTGTGCTGAAATTTTTGGAGGGGGAAAGGCATAGTGTATTGATACATGCATGCATACGTTGCTCCATGCACGTCTCTCTACGTTCATTCATATTAGCTATTTTGACAATTTTTTGAATTTTAACTCGAATGAGGTATCAACTGCCAGAAGAAAAAGGTATCAACTGCCAGAAATCCGACTCTTTAAAAGAGTATCAACTGCCAGAAATCCGACTCCTAAAATAAGGTATCAACTGCCAGAAATCCAGAATTTTGCTGATGGCTGGCCTCTGCAGCGCCGTAACTTGATTTAATTTCAGAATCAACCAATCAGGAGGCTCCTTTTCGAGAAATTGAGCCTAAATTGGCTCAAGCAGCCTTCTGATTGGTCGATTCTTAAATTAAATTAAGTTACGGCGCTGCATAAGCCAGCCATCAGCAAAATTCTTCTTTTTTCGACCTTTTTTCTGAATTACTACAATGCGCCTGAATATAGGCATTCGGAAAACACCAAATAGGCAACAAAAATTAACATGGGCCCTTCCGTTTACACGAATGGCATGCAGGTTGCATATACTCAGGCGCATTGATATTCATTTCAAAAGTAGTTCGGGGCTTTTTGAAATCATGCGATTTTCATGATTTTCGACTTATAGACAAGGAAAGGACAGGGGAAAATGATTCAACGATCGATGATTTACAATTTCAAGAGATATTTATTCAAGAATGCGTCAATTTACTACAATAATACATGTTTATTGCATAAACGATCTTATTATTACATGGATATTTGCAGTGCTGCGAATCACTGATTACATTTTTAATGAAATTACTTATTCAATTACCCAATACTTTGGTAATGTGTAATTGAACTCGATTTATTTGAAGTAATTGTAGAAGTTATTCAGAGTAATTATAAAGTAAAGGTATTGAAAAGTAATAAACTTCATTCAATTACACATTTCTTTGGTAACGTGTAATTGAACTCGATTTAATTAGTAAAAGTAATTATAAAGTAAAGTAATTTGAAGTAATTATAGAATAAGAGTAATTATAAAGTTATTGAAAAGTAATGAACTTGATTCAATTACACATTGCTTTGGTGATGTATATAGTTATAGACTATAATAATATAGTTGTTCTCTCAAAGATACTAATAAGAATAGTCTACTCTCTATTCATTATGGACAATTTTACAAAAGAGTGAATTATACTTGACAAATATATATCGTATATGCATGTATTATGCTCTGTTACCTGAATAGTAATTGGGAATATTTCGTACGGTAATGGGTAATCCCAACTATCCCAAATACACAGAGTTTAAACAAATAAAAAGCATCAAGAACTTTGGGTCACTACCCATGGGCTGAATACAATATAATACATAGGAGAGAACATATTGTTAATAATATATCATCACGAATTTTCATTTATTATGTTATGTTACAAGTCTTTGCCTTGTCCGATTATAATATGACCGAATGAACTGCTCAAGTATAGCGAGCTTTATAAAAACAAGTTATTATATTACCGCTTATAGCTATTATAATCAAATTGATTTGGAATAATCTGTACAACGATTTGTAAAATGATTTGAAGGTTGTTGTTGAATATTGAAACTAGTATTGGACATGTCTCGAATAGGACGTTGATTTTAATGTTACATAGAACGGGCAGCAGATGCTGTGATATAAAAGCTTGTGGTTGTCACTAATCGTAGAAATTATTATAATTTCGTTTTTCATCAGATATAAACTGGGTTACAAAGTCTGCTGACTGAAAATTAGTGGCAACGAGCTCAGCTTGTCTTTGTACAACGTTTCAAACGGAATCGATTCTTATACTAGATGCCAGATTTTACCAAAACTGATTAAAAAAGAACGGTCATTACGAACCATCTGCTTATGCTACTTTATTAATACTTCGCGGTGCAGAATTGTCTTGCGGTCATTCCCCCGGTGCTTGGACTGCCTTACTTCCTGGTGTGAATCCCCTGTCCTGCTGAATTTTGAAGAGGTTTTGTTGAAGATAGGCAGGAACTAGTTTCCCTTGATGAACAACGCCTGTGAAAATACAAACTAGATAAACATAGGGTACATTGGATAGATTAAGTTTATGTGTTTTTCAAGCAAGCATTCTCAACTAATTACCAAAGAATTTATAACTGTGATTATACATCTGTATGAAATTTATTATAATATATTTCTTATGATTGATTTTGTAAGCCTGCCTGAACCATTTTTAAATGTGATATAAACTTTCAACTATTTTCAACAGAATCAAGAATGTCAATAAGCTAGTATTACTAGTGCATGCATAAATAGATTTTTCAATTTTTCAATTGTTATGACTGGTACTTGAGACTCTAGAGTAATTTATCACCAATATTGTATTATGTTCCATGTTTAAAAAATAAATGTGATGCCTAATTAGGCCTACAGCAATCTACCCTTGTATTTATTTTCAAACCATTAAATTTTGATCCTCGTTATTCAAATATTTCTTGTTTCGCGGACATACATTTATAGTTAAATTGGGTCTTTGGCTAATATAATACAAAGCTCACCATTATCTTGGTCGACCGTTGATCCAGGACTAGCCAGGCAGTGTTGGTTGGCATCCATCTCCGACCAAGTGGCACGCAGCATCTATGCAGTTCAAGTATCAGCGATGTTCATTCTCATCTCCGTCGACCAATAATACTGTCAAAGAATCGAATAAAAGAATAAATCGGGGAAGGAGTATTCTCCCGAAAAATACTTGTCAACTCGAAATACGATAAATTCGTTTCCCGTTCGGAGACGCGAAATATGCCCGTAAAACAAACGACGCTACAGGGCGAGGGACTCGGAATTATATGCCAATAATATAATGGGATGATCGAAATATTTCAAACTTACTCATGTCCAATGTGCCTCCGTTGATGTCAGCCTTTCCGAACCGCAAATCTCCTCGACACGTGTCACAGATCTTTACTCGAGGATGCCGCGCAGATGACTGAACGCTGGGCCCGGCGTTCTCGGTATACCGTCGCGCGGCGCGGGGTGGGGACGATATTAATTGCCGCACCAATTTAATTAATCGCTTCAATCTACTTGCTAGGATAAATCAAATAGGAATTTCACATTTTTAATAACAGAGAATAAAAAAATGAATATTGAAAATGTTTATACCGGACGATTCCTGCAGGCTTACATCTCAGTGATTTGGGTAGTTGTGAATTTCTTTCAACTGCTTTATTTCTATTCGTTCAGACATACCTGTAATGCAAACATAAATGAAATAAAATATCAGTAATTCTTTTCAACTTCTTCGCATCATTTCCACGCGCCACTATCTTTCATTGTATCAATGAATCTAATAAAGAGTTAGTAGTTCTTCTTCTGCTATTCAGAATTTTATCAATGAGCTATTGGCCACGCCTCCAAGAATATAAAGAAAGGCTCGTAGTTTTTTTGTCCGCATATTTGTGCAGCACCACTATCTTTTCATTCATAAACGAGCGCTTCTCAGAAAACGTAGTAATTTTTTTATCCGCATATTTGTGCAGCACCACTATTCATGCGCGACCAGCGCACTCTATGTGACAATGGAGTAGTTGCTGCGGGAGGTGGTATCACAACTAGCGATGTGTACGAACGAACGAACAATTAAAAGAACAACTCAAACTCGTCGCGAAATATGCCTGTAAAACAAACGACGCTACAGGGCGAGGGACTCGGAATTATATGCCAATAATATAATGGGATGATGGGATAATTATCGCGAAGTTATCAAACGAAACTCTCTCGCGCATTATATTTGTATTCAAAACAGGTCCGAGAGGTCATGTTCGTAAGAAATCTAGATTTTCGCACATTTATTCGCTGGTATGCATAGAATATACTTGAAAATGAACAATATCTGCAATTATAATCAAAGTCTGCCGGTAGCAGTTCAACGGTTACTTGTTTCAAGGATTAAAATCGAAACGCGTGAAATTCATCGGAAAAGTATCGAATACAATTTCACTTGTTTTTAACAAGCTTTGAAAATTGTCGATTATTTATTGCCGTCGTATAATATTGATCGAAATATTTCAAACTCACTCATGTCCGAAGTGCCTCGTTGATGTCAGCCTTCCCGAGCCGCAAAACTCCTCGACTCGTATCACCGATGTTCACTCGACGAGGCCGCGCTGATCACTGAACTCTGGGACCCAGCGTACTGGGCTTTAAGAATGTCGCGGGGTGCGGGACGTCATTGTCGTAGGTCAGCCTACGCCGGTGGCGTCATTTGCTAGGCAACTATAGAACTCGAATTGCACAAAAGATCTGCGGGTTGCGTGTAATAAGGCTCACCCCCTACTATTCCGTTGTTAGCGATTAATTAAGTAATAATCGTTTATTAATTAAGTTTCTGACGTATACAGGGAGACAGAGGCAAGCCGGAGGCCCCAGTATCGAGTCAAAGATACAGAGTGTGCGTCACGGTTTCTTGGCCGATGAGTATTGTGGTACTAAGACTTGGAAAAGTAATCTCAAGCAAAATTATCAGACTAAATACGACGTGAAAAATGAATTATTATTATTTAATTTTTTTTCCACTCCCCGTTACATTGCCTCCGTGTAGGTATTGCACCTCTGAATCATCGCCGCATTCATTTATACTTTTCTTTACCGAAATACATACGATCGAACCGCATCGTATAGTGGTAACGCGTGAAATCCTGACCACGGAATGGTACGGCCTTTTACCTTCACCACTGACCAGATGTTCTCGTTTTCTGGTTTAACTCATGACCAGCGTATCACCAGCCAAGTGTATATCCAGATTCAAAAGGGCACCCGTTGCGAGGGCGGCACATCTATTCGATCGTAGATATTTGGAAACTGTAGAGTGCAGTAGTCGAACAAAGTTTCATTGTCCTGGAAGCCGAGGTCCTTTTACAGTATACCAATGCATATGCATAATTTTATTGTAAATTCGAAAAAATTGATTCTTTATAATCAACAACGTCTATATATCCTTAATAGAATGAACAATAATTTGAAACTAAATAAAGAAATGAGTAATTTGAAGAAGACAGACAACAGATCGTCGATAAATTGATTGATCCTTAGCTCCTGATCCTATAATATAAACGAAAATCAAGGAAGCTCTTGACCGGCAAACAACAACTACACTTGAATATCTCAACGCATACTATGCGGCGTGTATACGCGAGTCATTTCGTAGCCTCCGTGTCTCCCTGTCCCCCACTGCAACACCAATCCTCTCGTCCTCAGAGCTGATGTTCCTCTCCTTGCTCTCTACCCTTCGCCTTCGCCTTCGCCTTCGTCCTCGTCGCTCGGCTCCTCGAGGATCGTCGATTCCGTGGCGACTGGGCCGTCGAGCCGCGGTGAGCGTCGTAGAGTCAGTCCGTACTCTGACTCGAGACTTGAAAGAAGTCTGGATATTTAGCCACGCGCACGATTTGTTGCGGGCTTTTGATTTTATTCCAGCTTTTGGCTTCTAGTTTTTTCTTTTCGTCATATTATATTTATTTATTCTCTTTGTTACGTGTGAAAATTGTGTTACTCAAATTCGCGATTAGTTTTATACCTTTTCTTACACCAATTTATACCGGCGTGTTTCGTATATTCGTGTCTTTTAATATCCGAGAAGTGCGAAAGATGAGATAATATAAATCTGCTCATAGTAGTCGCAGCATTCATAGTCAAGGCTCGTCTTTGACAGTCTGATTAACGACGGCAGTATCTCCTTCTCTTTTCTACGATCATACGTCAATTCTTATTTTCACTTTCGTGAGTTGAAAAAAAATTAAATAAAAAAATACAAAATATATATAAGAATAAGGAGCAATCCCACGTATCAGGTAAGTGACCAATGTTCATTTTCAATCTTCGTTATTGTTAATTTCATTTTATTCTATTTTTATTTTCATCAATTTTCACCTACCACTTTTGATTTTTTTTACTCCAAAACGCCGCACGAGATCTAACGTAAGCGATGTGCCCGTAGGTGAGGGCGAGAGGAGGAAGAAGGCATTGTCTTCGACGATCGCGAGTAAATCCGGGTTTCTCCGAGGGTCGAGATATGCCTATTTTCCATCATGTATGCGTGCAGTATAAATGCATGTGTATATTCGTGGTATATACACGCGTATGCCACAGCTAAACTTAACTATAAGTTGTAAATACATAGTTAGATATTCCGGGATAAATAATACTCAAAGAAGCATATGTTTTCTGTCAATGATAATTAAGCCGTTAGGGAATAGGATATCAACTGTTTTCGTAGTATACGAGTGTTTAATGAGTCAATTAATGAGCTGCGCCCACGAGCCAGATCCACTTCCACTTCCATCTCCACTTCCACTTCCACTTCCACTTCCATTTGCCACCGTAGATCGGTAAGCCGATTCAATAAAATCGTTTCAGAGATTGTATTTCACCATACCTATATATATCTCTTATTTTTCGCTTCGTTGATTATGAAGATAATACATTGACTCCGTCGTAGTCTCTAGCGCGATATACAGAGATGTATAAACTCTACCATATACCATAGGTATACAACGCTGATTATCTCTAATACCTCGATGTATATTATTACACCATTCACTGATCAGAGGAATAACGAAGGATAAAATGTATAAAGTCGTCAGCTATACTACGCGAGCGGCTAATTGGCGTCCCGTGTGAATTGAGGTTCGACGAACACTTTGCTTGCTTCGCCTTTGATATCCGCTAGCTTTGATTTAGGATTTAGGTATAGGTAGTACATGTGTTTTCTCGTCTCCGGTTTTCATTACGAAATATAAACACCCGAAAACTTTTCTATTTTATTTCTCTTTTATTTTTTACTTTTATATATATATATATATTTTATTACCAAAGCGTTTCACGCTTTATGGGACGTTGATAATCGCTTTAACGCTCGCCAAAATTACCTACTAAAACGAGGGAATTCGCCTGCGATCCGTTCACGGTACTTAAACACCGTTGTATTTTATACCTGTGTGTGTATACATATGTATGTATAGTATATAAGATTTACAGTTTTTCTTAACCGGTATCACCGACGCGGCGGGTGTTTCTGGTATATACATATACGCTGTTGAACGTGAGTTTAATACAAGTCAGTTCTTGAATATAGCTTACGCGGGCGTATATTGAAATTATTTAAAAATTTCATGAAACTTAACTTTTCGTATATTGGGGATGAATTTATTCGGGCGAAAAATATAAATAAGTTTTATTAAAACCAATATTTCAAGTATCACATCCTTAGCTTATAATGCTCACCACGGTAAATCAAATAATGGGATTCTAACAACCCTATCCTCGCGGTTGTATCGATAATTGTGTCAGAGGTATACGGAATATACAAGTACCTTTATCGATATACGGGAAAATAAATAAATAAATAAATAAATAAATAAATAAAATCAAATCAAATTTATCTCCCATCGAGTAACGAGGCCCTTCGCGATGAAGATGTTCTTCTCTCGCGCCTTCAGTTCTTGTTTTTTTTTTTTTTCCCCCCCATTCGTCTCGACTTTTCATCCGCGATTCACAATATTTCTCATACGTGTTGCCTAAAGAATTGAAAAAAGAAAAATAATAATAATTTTCACACTGAAGGAAGATATAAGATATAGCTATAGATTTTTCTTATATTCTCATGAAATTATTGAAGAGATACATATATATATATATATATAAACATCCATAATGTATACTTTGAGGACATCGACTTTTTGGGAGCCTAGTCACGGTCCTGCCACAACCACCGGGTGTTAGCTAGCATTTTTTGGTGTGTGGTATGGTCTCCGTAGTTAGCGATCAGTATAAAAAGTAATTTGTGGCCCCAGTGCCGTATTTGTTGGGAGCGTCCTCAAACAATACATTAGATAGATGAATTCTTTGAGGACCGTCCTCAAAGTATACTGATGTCCCTAAAGTATGCATTATACATATGAAATTCTATAGTCTCTGTCCCGGAATTAAACGATAGATATAAATATATATATATATATATATATATATATATATATATACTATATAGAATCGTAAGAAAGGAAAGAAAATCACCACCCACGCTCGCGTATTTTCGCGATTATAAAACTTGAAAATCCCCCTCCGGTGTAAATTCTCTCGGTGTTCTTTGTATTCTTCGAATTTTTTTATTTTTTCTTTTGATTTTCTTTCTAAGCTTTAATACCTTAGACGATGTTTTTCCGCAGTAGCTTGATTCGTGTCTCAAGTTTTAATCGGACCATTCACGGAAACACATTCTTTTCAAATTTACGTTCACCGTTTAATTGTATACCACACAGGCGTGTGCATATCGCAAAGAATATATAAGGTATAAAATGTAAAGATATATACTAAAAAAATGAATATATAAAACACCGTCATGGGAAAATAATACCGGAAGTGAGAACTCTGCTCTTATTCCTATAGCTACTCCTCGTTTGCGCTCGCCTAGTCAGTTCATTTGTATAATTACTTACCCAGTAGCTCGTTAGATTATTATTATTATTATCATTATAAAGCATACAGGTATGTATAATCAACGCGAGAACAATTGAATAGAACAAATGAGCATTATGAATGATCTACATAAAATTACACGCACGTAAATGGTACGAATCAGAATAGTTCTCTTCTCGATATAAAAAGAAAAATAATATACTATAAACGCATCAACTACCGACATTCAATCTAATCTAATTCAATCTAATTTCACATGTTTGGTATATAAAACATGAATAATGCATATGGGTGTAGATATAAAGAAATATAATACAGTATAGACTCAACGGAGTCGAAGAACTCTGGAGTTCGCTCGCGAATAGATGTTTGCGTATTATAGAGAATAGAGCATAGTTACGGGGGTGGCGTATTATATAGCCTATAGGACAGTGAGAGAGAATCACTCCGCGATCTATGCACTGGTATATACGTTATACTGCACGTTCGTGTATTCCTATACCATATCACGTATGTAAATATAAAGGTATATGTGTATACCGTACTAATGTACACTCCAATTTATAGGTATATATCTACTAAACGCGTGCTGGGTATGTCTCCTCGTACCTCTCATATGTATATATCTAGTCATAATCTAAGTACCAATAGGTATATATATATATATATATATATATATATATAGATATGTACGTAGTACATAATACACGCGCGGCGACGCAAAGTAACGGTAAAGACGAGTAGCTCTCGCGTTTGCACTCCCTCCTTATATTCCTTCTCCTAGATTATACTCAGTTCTTGCAACGGATAGTCGGATACGCGAGAGAAAGAGTAAGATAAAAGAAATAAGGAATCCGTATGAAAATGGATGGATGTATATCCGTATAAAATATAAATATATATCCGATCGTTTTCCCTATATGCGTGAGACATATCTGTCGAGTAGCGAGTGATAAAAGGTTGAAAAAATAAAAATAAAAAAAAAACCTAAGACGAATGGGGGGTTGCACGACTTGCACGCCGGAGGCTAACAAACGTCTGCAAAAATCTCTGCATTATAGATAGGTGGTAGGTATATAGTATAATATATAGCAAGTTCGCGCGAGTATATAGCATGTGTGTATAATATTATACGTATACATCGTCGACTGGTGAGTCTGACATGAACTGCACGCAGCTACTCGGGCGTAAAAGAGAAATAGGAAAAAGAGAAAGAGAAAAATGAGAAAAGAAGAGATGGGATGAGATGAGATGAGATGAGAAGAGAAGAGAAGATGAAAAAATGAACAAAGAGGTAACGCGTAACTACGTACGTGCGCCCGGTCCAAGCGGTTTCACTTTTTGACCGCAGACAACGATCATTCCCGTCTGATGCTGCGGGAGTCTGGGGCTGTACTGCCCATCATCTGACGACACTATATAATCTATTAGCCTCTATATACCTGGGTATATTATGGTCGTGAAAATAATAACAACTCTGCGGGGTGACGGGAGAAAAAAAAATCAAAAGAATTTTTTTTTCCTTTTCTACTTCGAGTATGGCTAGAGACTTGAATCTAGATTTGTCAAATTATTGAATGAATGAAAAAAAAAAAAAGAAATTGAAATCCTTGTTATCTGAACCACGAATTTGGGTCATGCGAATCATACTATATGTTTTTATTCCAACATATAGACTCATTAAAGAAATGTTATTTCTATTTATTAGGATGATGAACAGATCGAGATATTGAACCGGGTTAATAAGTACCGAAGAAAGTTTATGATAATAAAAAAAAATCGTGGAAAGCGAAAAAGTAAGAAGTTATAAAGGAGAAGAGAGGAGGAGATGGTGGTCGAGTGGCTGTGTCCGGGATTAAGGCCCGCTGGTCGCCGCAGGCCTCGCCTCCTTCACTGCAAGGTGATCCTTCTCGATGAACATGAACTACTTCAGGACGTACTAGTAAGTCTATAATGATACCATATAGATGTAATGATCCTGCATTATTCTAGCCATAGATATTGTATTTCCCAAAGTGCATCGTTTTCGAAAATATATCATGTATATTGTTCCTCGTTCCTTTTTTCTTCGTTTTTTTATATCTAGATACGGAAAATTCCTGACTATAACGATCATGTATAAGAAAAAGCCGAAAAAGTCCGCGTAAGCTGCTACCGCGTTACCCACGTCTCTCCAATTACACGCACGCGATAAACCCCCCTAAATCTGGTGGAAGAAATTCTTTTCTAACCCGCAGTAGCCGTTGGCTAGTCCGATCTGATCCGTCATTCATCCCTTCAACGGTTATATTGGTGCAGAAAATGTAGAAGAAGAAGAAGAAGATGTAGTAGGGGATAGGAAACCTATAATTTATATACATATACATGCATACGTAAATGTGTGTCGAAATTCTTATATACCTACTCTCGTATATCTACGATTTTTCAAATTCGCATTAGTATATTAGCTTATATTAGTTCATACATCTTGAGATATGCTACGTTTTTCAAACGCTCACATTCATATTTTTAAATAAGTATAGAATAAGCATAAGAAAAAGAAAAAGAAGAAGAAGAAGAAGCAGCCCGCGAGCTTCCAAAGCGCTTCGCGGTGTTATTATACCCGATACACGAAAATTGGAAGCCCCCGGCGCCGACGAGCGTTTCTTTCTTGTCTTATACATACGTTTATCTGATATACATGTATGGGTATGTTATACAGTCGTAGGTAACTGCAGATCAACGGATATACCCCATTAGAAAAATTTTCTAAAATTGAACGAGTTCGTTATGTACGTACAGGGTATATAAAAGTAACGGATACAATTACGCGTTAAGTAGCCACCCATCATCTATTTATCTCGAAAATTTTGATCTTCTGCGATCTACGAACCGCCCCGGGGGGTCTTTTACAATAAGCATCTACGATACGAAGAGCGCCTTCTCTTAATAAGCGGATGTGTAGTATTATACCTATAGACCTCGGTGTTTATAAGTCATTATCTTACCTACTTAGAATTAGTGAAATTATATGAACTATAGAAACGTGAGAGAATAGGATAGATAAATAGATAGAGTAAAAAAGTAAGAGGAAAAAAAATCAAATAAAATAATGAAAGAGGAGTAAAAACCGATGCAACAATTATTCGTAAATTAAAAACGCCCGGAGCCTTCGTTTGCGGAATCGAAGAGTCGAACGAACTCTAACAGACCCCTGCAAATATTTCCTCCGCGCAATTAAGTCTAAAGAAAGGGATGAGGTGGAGGTGGAGGTGGAGGTGGAGCAGGTCGATTCCCACGATATATATACCTAAGCGTGCTTGTGCAGTGTATAGGCACTCGCAATGCCTAAATAAACGGAACTGCCGCGTTGCTGTTGCTATTGCTATTGATGCAGCGAACGAACGAACTAAGCGGAGCGAACCGAGGCGTAGATGAAGTATGTTTTGTGTATATACGCGTAAGTATATAACACACATGGAAGTTGGAGTTATTCCTACGTACATATGTCTACGATGTATACCTCCGAGCTATTACTACTACGCGGTCGCGGTCGCGGACGCGGGGCACCGCGGGACGAGAGCAAAGAGGTGAAAAATGAAAGCGAGATATACGCTCATCTTCAAATTGTTCGCCGCACGCGAGCCGGGTACCGGTACACGATGATTATTATGGGGGCGCGCTGAACGACCCCCGACGGCGAGTGCAGCCTCAAGGTACATACGTAGGTATATGTAAGTACGGTAGTATAACCGCACCGCAGGTATATTATACTCAATTCTTATATACCTATACTTCGTAGTTATATATAGTTAACTTTTTACCCGATATTCAGTATTCTTTAAGAACTAGAAGGGGTTGATGTGATTTTAGTTATTATAGATAAGTAGACAGAAATTATTGAAAACTAAATATGTACGTAGACTTGAGAGAAAAATCTGTCCGTTTATACCTTATAATGTATAAGATACGTAAAAAAAAAAATAAAAAAAAAAAATAAAAAAATTCTCAGAAAGTGACGCGTGGAGGCGTACAATGGCTCTCGACTCTTGACTTTGAATTTGAAATGAATTGTGATTCGTCGTGTTTCGTACACACTAGTCACATCGGTATGTACGCCACGGTAAGACCTTTTCTTGTAAGTAAATTCAGTATATATCCGTATATCTACATATATATACCTATATGTATTCCGAGGCGACGCTCCTTCGTCACGTTCGCGCGAGTGCGCGCGTTCAGGCAGCCACCAGGGAGCAAGCAACCAGCCAACCATATACACATACATACACATACACATATATCTACCTATGGGTTTACCTATAAAGGAGTACGTGGATATCAAGACGTGGAGTCAGTCCTCGTTTAGGGGAGAGGGGAATCGTGTAGGTTTAAGCGGTATGTCCGTATACGTTGATATTGTACGTTGTACGGGGTGGGTGTACCTGAATGGTGTATATATGTATATGTATGTATGTATGTATACCTATGTATTATAAACGTATACGTATGTCTAATGGAATAAATTATATGAGAGAGAAATGAAGAATGAAAAAAGGAAGAAGAAGAAGAAAGAAGGAAAAAAAAAAACACAAAGAAGAGCGAAAAAATGACGTTGCGTATAGTGCGAGTAAACCGGGAATCCCGGATTCGTTGTCGACTTTCGTCGTCGTCGTCGATATACTACTATACAGCTGGGTATAAGGCAGAACGAAATCGCGAGTACCGATCTCCGATCGAAAGCGGATACTTCAAGTCTCGAGGAGAACGCACTTGAAACAAAGCCAAAACCGATCGACGAGGGTTGACACTCTCTTCTCCGTCCTTTTCCCCCTATCTCATTCTCTCTCGCTCTTAGAGAACTGGGAAAACACGCGACACTCAGTATATAGCCGAAAACAAAATTTCTCTTTTTTTTTTTTAACATCTGAAAATGTTAGATGCATATTTGTATATGTAAAAAATATCTCGATTATTCAAAATGTTGAAAATTCCTTGATATATAATATATATCTGTATCCTATATACGTAGGTGGGTATAATTTTATGTACTCGATGAGCCACTTTTAATATCCCATAAATTCGCCGGTTCGAAACACTTCAAAGTTTTACGGTTTATAGATACTACGGCTTCTCCGTACTTCCGCTTCAATTTATTCAGATTAGGGGTTCGACCACTTCCTCGTATAAAAAATTGTGTGAACCGGATCTATCGAGATTTTTGAGAATTTCGTTCCAAATCCACGAATTTTACTATCAAATTAAAGATTCTGCTACACATACCCTTATGCGATCCCTTATTCCAAGAGACAAGATTATTCGACTATCGAATGTCCGGACTAGGCATGTGATTTTCGAAAAATCGCCCACTGTATCAACGAGGTATAAAAAATAAGAAAAAAAAATGTACAAAAGTGCGTCACGGCTTGCCCTCGCTCTGTGGGAACCGGAAACCACCGATTTCGATCTCATCGTCAGTATAACCCACACCGGGTCGAGAGTCTACATGTACATAGATTAACATGTATAGGTATACAAACTGCAACAGAAAATGAAACACGCGATTGACTAAAGAATTACGAGAGTTGGGTTTTTTTTTTTTTTCTTTTTCTTCTTTTCTTTTTTTCTTCGGATCACTGAGAGTATCACAGCGGAACGATAGACAACGCTTTAATATAATTAAACACTATAGTTGTATAGTAACATCATATGTTGTTGCAGAAAATCCGACGTCGCAGAATATGCGTATTTCTTTAGATTATGTATATGATGGATATTTCTTTTTCTTCTTCTTCTTCTTCGTCTTATTCGCCTTCTCTATTATGTTATAAAGTTTAAAGTCAGCTGAGACCTGGCTAGGTATAAATTGGCAATTTTGAGGCGGGGAAGAAAAAAATACGACCGGTATTTTGCTGTTAGGTACGGTACGGTAGAGAATATGAAACGAGCAGCACTTTTGGGAAATGTATTTGAGTCCTTTTCATCCCTGGCCCTTAGGTATAGGTACAGCACCAACAGCAGCAACGAATCTTCATTTTTTCCAACCTTTTTAACTTCGCAGAACTCGAGCCTTGGACAAGAGCTTCTCGACCGAGTATTCAGGCACCTGAATCTTCTCGAGACAGCATACTTCGGTCTACGCTATTTGGACCATGAGAATCAAACGGTAATACATAATGAATTGATCCACTCCCTTTTTATCTTCATACTTGATACTTTTTTCTCTTTTTTTTTCTTCTTCTCTACCTTTTTTTATATCGCCCTTATTTTCACATATTATCGGATAAATCTTCCCTCATATATTATAATGCTGCTGCAGCGCTGATGCTGCAGTTGACATTTTAATTGATTATTAAACCGTAAGTAACCTGAACCCACTTCAAGATTTAATCCTCGATTTTCCTTCGGGGCAAATCCAGATTGTAGATTATTATCTGACCGGAAATGGTCTGCCAGGTTTAATATCCGCTGCTATACTATGTATATATATATATACCTTCGGGTATGTGTATTTATAAAACTCATATGCAAATCGTGCACTCAGACGAGTTCATCTTCTCGATTTATATATAATCAATATGATATTAAATATAATTGTAATCATTTGAAACTTATATCACATCGTCGATCATTATTATTATTATGATTATTATTATGTCCTCATTTAGCAATGGCTCGATCCGAGTAAAAAAATTGGCAAACAGCTGAAGAATGAAGGTGGTAATACAGAGGCTAATCCAGATACTCACACCCTTTATTTTGGGGTGAAATTTTACGCGGCTGATCCGTGCAAACTTATCGAGGAAATAACAAGGTATATCACTCATATATTACATGATTTTATCTTTTTTCTTCTCTTATTATTATTTAAATTATATAATAAGTTGCTGGTAGAATATTTTACGAGGAAACTTAGACCTTGTCGTTTACCTCGAAATTATATTTAGCGGGTCAAGTTTTGGTCCATTAACAGTTTTCAAGGTATATATAATAAAGACCGAGTCGTTTTCATTGTTATTATCATCATCATTATTATTACTATCATTATTATTATTTAAAAGCGTTGTATCTCACGAGCTCTACTCGACTTCTCGTGATAAAAGCACCCACCGACATCATCAGCTTCGTCTGTTGTGTATAAGGGGTGATAATATCGGTCAGTAAGGTTCGCGAAAAAGATTTTATATACCTGTACCTATGTACTTTCTTTTCGCGCACGTAGACCAGGTCGAAGTAACGAAAATGAGATATAAACACGAGATGAACGGAAAGGTATTAAAAATTGGTTAAAAATTAAAGAGGGTAAAGAGTACGTCGAGCGCGAGCTAAACTCTATCTATATGCAAATGCAAATGCATCATGCGCGTGTGCTGCAGCATCATTCAATCCTGATGCATATATCTTACATGTTTTTTATCTAACTTAATAGGAAGTAAGATCAGAAAGAACCTGAAACCTTTTCCATGACAAAGAATGAAATTGATTCAGTTGTTGTTGAATTAAAATCGTTTATGCATATATATGTAGCAAAAATACACGTACAGGGTATGATATTATCTTCGTTGACCGAAGAAGAGAAGAGAAATTTTCGGGAACGAATGTGTAGCAAAGCGGCTTTGGACGTAGTTATAGGTATGGGTAGAGAATGAGGGTGGGTCAAGTGGGGAAGAAATATTTCGTATTTGGCCCAAGGCTTAAAGGCTTACTCACGGAGAGCCTGTGTGTCGGACCCTAGCAATTAAGTCCGCAGACCAATTACTGACCCGAAAATGAAAATTATAGACCCCCTTGCATTCCGGAGATTTTAAAATCTAACATTTTCACTCTTTCCTCATACAAAGAAGTCGAGATTACAACCTGCTACGTATTTTAAATCCCACAATACATCGACTTTATACACGTACGTCGTTCATGTATATGTATATGTATATGTACGCATATAACTACCCACACAATCTCATCTCAACGGGGCTAAACGCTTCGGGCTTGGGACTGATTCGCTGTCATATATGTATATAATACATATAGAATAGCTATATAATCCTTTCACGGTACAGTTTAGAGTTTAGAATTTAGCCGTATAGCCGGAGGCATTCTCTCAATCTCTGCAGTTCGAAATTTTTTGCAATTTTTTCATTTTTTTTTATTTTCATTTTCTTCTCCATTACAGTTTAAGTTAAAGAAAAGATCTTTTTAAGTTTTTTGTTTTCAATTTCGACACGCACGTGGGTATGGTATTAGGTATATGACGAAATAGTTTCGAAACTTATAGACACTATAATTATACATATTTATAGGGAACAATTTACTCGTTATGCATTTTATCGTGTAACCTTTGTGTAACACTAAGATTATGAGACATATCAAGTATATAACGACATACCAAAATCGATCGAATTCCATTCCGTTTCAGGTATCAATTTTTCCTTCAAGTGAAACAGGATATCCTCCAAGGTAGACTTCCGGTTTCTTTCGATTTAGCCGCTGAGCTTGGAGCTTACGTTGTACAATGTAAGTGATCGCCCTTTTAATTATATTCATATTTTATTAGCTTACTATATTATTATCATTATTTTTTTTTTCATAGAACTTAAATGAAATAGTATATCTATTTCATATTATATAATATATGTTATAAATCATATATCGTATACCCGGAAGATATCGCGTTTTGTAAATAATACTTAGATTTATTAAATACGTTCAAATATCTATAGATACCTAGTAGCTTTATATATACGGATAGAATAAATCTGAGCTTTATTATATCTCGTTTGAATGCGTGACCGTAGAAATTAACCGGTCCGTTAACGCGAACAAGATATAAAACCCGGTTGGATGTACATTATAAAACGTGTGGATGCCCGCGGTGGATAGACACGCGGAAAGATAAGAAATAGTATTATGAAAATAAAAGAAAAATTAAAGAACGCAGAAAAAGATATATAAAAGTAAAAATAATATAGGTATCGACAACTGGTTCAGAAATTGCAGGATATGGGCGTGCATTTATTAATACAGATACCTGTGCCTATCCATACATGTATATTAAAGTGCTCCTTAAAAGGGTGATTTTTCAAACTCTCAAGGTCCACCTTAATACAATCGGTTTCAAAGAAAGAAAAACAAATTCCTCGAAAATTTTAGCTCTTAATTTCATGGGGAACACATGCCGCAGATTTTTTTTTTCTCGACAAAATTAGTTGCAAAATCAATAAATGTATACGTAATTATTATTTTTTCTGTTATTTGTCATATTCATTTCAGCTGAACTTGGTGATTACGATATGAGAAGACACTCGACGGGATATGTGACGGAATTTCGATTCCTAGCAAACCAAACTACAGAACTTGAATCAAGGATCGCTGAACTTCACAAAAGTCTAGTGTGAGTTTAAAAAAAAAAAGAAAATAAGAAAAAAAGAAGCTAAATCATAAGGACTGTAATATACCGAGAGAGGGAGAGAAAAAAAAATGTTCCTTTTAATACAGCTATTTATACAAATGAGTATCTCCAGATTTGAATATATGTATATTTCATTTCTCTCATTGAGTCTCATATTTATTTAGTATTATATGCAACGCTTTTTGTTTCTTTTTCTTTTTCTTTTTTATTTTCAAATTATTCAAGTATGTTTCAGAATAATCTCTGTTGACATTCATGAATAAAATTTATAAATAGGAAATAAAAGGGGGAATTTCTCACATTCATTATAATCTCAGATTAATATACTATACTATGTATAGTATAGTTGAAAAAGATATTCACCAGATCAATTGTATAATAAATTAAAATATGCAATTTCTTACAGAGGACAACTTCCATCAGCTGCAGAGCTCAACTACCTTGATAAGGTCAAGTGGCTTGAAATGTACGGAGTTGATCTTCATCCAGTCCTGGTAGGTATACATGGACTCCTCCTCCTGCATTGAAACTGCAAAGATGCAAAAGCAGGCTCAGAAATTTGCAAAAAACTATTCACAAGGCTGTGGAGTTTTATCTCCGTAGTAATTGCTGTTATATTCTTTGAGTTTGAAATTCTTGGCTTAGTTCACTTCATATCTCATTAATTTATATTATTTTTTTATTAATACCAGGGCGAAGACAACGTCGATTATTTTCTCGGTCTCACCCCGAGCGGGATAATAGTTTTAAGAAATAAAAACAAAGTTGGAAACTATTACTGGCCTCGTATCAACAAAATTTACTACAAGGTATGGGATGCCGATTAATTAGGATATAAATCTGTACTTCAGTTTCTTAGATCTTAAAATCTTGAGAATTTATAAAATTCCATGTACTTTGATGACCCATTTTCAATTTTTTTCATTCATATTTTTACCATTTTTATTAGCCATAAACATATCTACCTGAGTAATCTACATGTAAACCTTTTTATGTACCTATAACAATGTGAGTATGGTGATTAAAATAATGGCACATAGGGCAGGTACTTCATGCTGAGAGTAAGCGAGAAGAATTCTGAGGAGAGAACTCACGGTTTTGAAACTCCTTCTCGAGGAGCCTGTCGTCATCTTTGGAAGTGCTGCCTGGAGCATCAGGCATTTTTTCGTCTTATGGCAACAGGGCCGCCTCCTCTCAGTCCGTATTCTCGTTTTCGACAATACAGCCCACCGTCTTCAGGCTCGGAAAAGCACGGCGGTATAAGGATCAGAAATCCTGCTCCTGCGTTTCAAAGGGCCCCTAGTAGACGGGCTCAAAGGCGAGTCGTTGAAGGACAGGAAATGGCTGGACCGTTCGTCGAGGTCCCGCCTACGGTGAATCCGGTTTCTCACCCTGTTCCAGTATCCAGTATTTCTAGTTCGAACCTGAATAATACTGTACAACAAAATAACACTAGTCCTAGAAGCACCAGGAGCACAAGAAGCGCTCCATGGACACAGAGCCAACCCAGAGGACTCTACACTTCATCTAGTCCTCGCTCTGTACGATCGGCAGGAACTGCCCCCGCTGTAAGTTGCTTTTTACAGATTTTCAGATACGGAGAAATTCCGGAAGACACGAAAGCATTTTATTCAAAATGTGATTTAATAAACCAGATTCCCTCAAGTGTCTTTCATTTTTACTCTCTTCCAAATCATTTCAACATTCAAATATTCATTTATATACATATACGCAGCTCTTGAGCAGACTCCAGCGAAGGAGCAGCTCAGTGGAGAGCCAGAGTTCAGGGGACAGTCATAGCCGGGGTGGTCATAGACGAAGAAGTCATAGTCACAGTCATAGTCATCGAAGACACAGCAGACACTCAGATTGTGAATCGGAGCTTTCTAGAGGCTCGGATTCTCGATCTGGTCACCGAAAACATCGTCGGAAGCACCGAAGCTCTCGCAATTCGAGGTAGCTTTGAATTTCTACTTGATTAATCCGTAATCACCAATTATAAATACTCTGATTAACTTATACCATCAATCTGTAGACATGAACTGGTCGACTCTGAGCCTCAATGGAGAGAAGCGCAGAGAAGAAAAGGAGAGGGTGTTCAAAGAGCTGTGGTAAGCAGACGTTATTTCCTCCAAAGATTGGTATAGAATGTATAACAAGCAGACAAGAGTATCTGAAATTGTATTTCTACTATTACCAGGTTGTAAGTCACACGGAACCGCGTAGAAGGCATAGAAGTAGGCACAGAAGTCCGTCGTCTTCGCACAAGCAGCATTTACCCGACGAGCTTAGAAAGTAAGAAAAAAGAATCATAAAGCTTAGGAATAATTTCTTCGTACAACTAAACAAGACAAGTTAAATTATTTCCAGGCATTTGGAGTTTGGTTTAATCGATACAACAGGCATGAGCGAACAGCAGAGGCGAGAGATCCCTTACACTATTGTTCAGTCACAGTCGATTGTTCAATCTTCACAAATTCCAGCGATATCTCGATCCGAGGATCTCGAATCAACGGCCCTCCCTAGGTACGATGATCTCAAGACAAGCTGCGTCCTCCACGGCAACCCTCTTGAGGACGAGACGGGATCTGTAGTCATTGTTTAAAGTTTAAACTTTGTGTAGACTACTTAATCTCGTTTTGTTTTATTTTAATATTTGCATGTCTTTTTTGATTTTTATTTATTTCAAGCATGTATACATATTGTTGTCTAAGCATGCCCCCTATTTATTCGAAGCATGAGTCCGTTAATAAATCACTGATTAACAGCTTGACGCACCTGTTTATTTATTATTATTACATACATACATACATGCATACCTGGCTACAGGCAACTTTTGCCTATCCGGATATCTGACTAGCCAAAGCGAAAGAATGTTGTATGTTTTATGTGATTACACCTATATGTTACCTCCGAAGACCCTGCAGCCCTAGATTGTCAACGCTTCACTTTCAGAACGAACTTCGGGTCGGTTGGAGTAAGAGAGAGAGAGAGAAGGACCGCTCATCATTGTCGCGACGGAAGTTATAACTTAGCTTCTTCGAGGTCTGCCGCTCGAATTGATTCAAAACATTTCTCTGCTAGAAACGAGTATAATACAAGGAAGGAATTTGATTATCGTCGTAACGGCAGGATATTAATAGGCAATAATATCGACAGCGGACTAGGTGAAAGTACTCCTCAAGACTTTTCAAGTTGCTGTTCAAGCTCCGCAGGCAGCACCAGACTCACCAGAATTGTACGTATTTATTGATACTTTCTTTCTCCCCCATTGTCTATTGTTTTTTTTCTTCTCTAAAGATTCATATTTCTTTGGAAGTTTAGGAATCTTTATTACAGTATAATACGAAAGATTTTCTTCAGGATTTTATATTTCGCTTTTCGTGTGATACTGATTTTTTACCAATACTCTCAGTCTTGCATTCATTCTGCAGTTTCTTGTCCACTGCTGATATGTGGGTCGAGGGTTCTCTAATCTTTAGATCATTTAAAATTACAGCATTTGTATTTATCCTGTGTGTGTTGAATGAGATTTGAATGAATGATGGAAGACAATATTCACGTATATCAAAGAGAAATAAAAACTAATCCTGCGATTGGCATGCTACATATTTGAATATACATTAAATCCTGAATAAAATAGTCATTCAACTTCTAGTCTACTATAGTAATTGGTATATTTCTGTGTGGTAGTTTAGTAAAAACTAGTTTTCTTTGGTGTAGCAACAAAAGAAATTAGGGGGAGAGGGACGCTATGATCTGTCTTCAAATCAAGAAATCTACCCTCCTGCTGATGCAACTTTGGACGCGGTTCTTCAGCCCATTATATCGTAAGTTTCTTCTTCTTTTCTCTCTGCTTTTATCTTTCTTTCTTCGTCTTTCTTTCCATGTAAAAATTCTCCAATTCAAGAGTTTTTTTCCTGAATGATTTATACCATATTATAACTTGAGGATTGATCATTATTTTCTCTATTGTTGCAGAACTCTGACTCGCCGACACAAGGGCAGACCGAAATGAGCACCGAGCTATGAGTTCAAATAAAAAGGACGAATATAATATTCAATGCACATATTGTATACATATTTAAAAAAACAAGAAATACGAAAGTAAAAAATAACTGATTTTTTTTCTTTCTTACTTTTCGGTTTCTACCCAAATCAAATGAAGGTAGAATAGAAAATGAAAGAAAAATAAATATATGTATAGATATACAGATACTCAGAGAATAAAAATCCTCTAAAAATCCTTCTTCTGAACATGTTTTTATTTAAAAAATATATTCCTATTTAAATAAATATCAGTTATCCTTAGATGCCATGTGTCGCATTAGGTTCCCAATGAACTTCTCCATCTTTTTCAGATCTTGCGCTATCTCTGTTTTGTACTGCAAACACTGAAAGCATAATAACAGCGGTTTAGTTTAATGAATATTCTATCTATTTTCAGATTTAAAACGGCTAGGAAATCACAAAAGAAAAGTTCTATTCTATGTAGAAAAATGATAATTTCACTATTTTTAAACTTACCGTACGATTGTCCGTGAGTTTCAGGCACAGGGTACCTTTATTATGGCAATACTTCATTGTATAGCGTGCCTGGAATGAGTAATATAAGAAAATAAAAAAAATAAAACAACGTTTATTAAATTATACATACGAAACTTCTGATGAATTGAAAATCGCATTTCTCTGTTTATCCGCAAATGTCGAGGGGTATACGGCTTCTGATTAATTTGTAGACATTTTAGAGTTTTAAATCTGATTTTACGCGTCGGTATTAGACAGCTGGTTAAACATTGGACCCGATTTATAGGTTAGGATTTTGAGGTTATGAACGGGTTAAATTCATCGTTATAGTTCCGCGGTTTGCGGATTATAATTAATCTAATCAAACGAGGACGAATATAAACGTTGATAAATATATTGAATCAAACCTTTATTGGATCTTGAAGATATAACCTCTCAGCAACCTTCTCAAATTCTTCCCATGATTTCATGTACGTCATCGTTCACTCTCGACGTTTTAACCAAACTCTTGTCACTACTATAGATTAACACGCTCAGTGTATTTTATGTCGAAGATTAATCAACTCTTGTGTGTTTCTTAAATGCTTTCATAAACGATTAGAAATTAAACCGAACATCGATACCCTGCCATCTAATAACCTTTGACAGACAGACAGTCTGACATGGAACTTCAAACAGAGACACCTGTCTCCATCCGTTGAATGATAATGAAAGGAACAGTCGGAAATCGGAACAGTGCTAAAATTCTACTTTTCGCGATATAATACGGGGCTACTCTGGAAGCGCAGAAGTTAAGCAGATATTATTCCTCCTCCAACAATTGAGTATTATCATTTATTTTTTTGTTTAAATAAATTACAACAATGAAAAACAAATAAATAGTTAAAAAATAATTAAATCGCTATAATTCTATGTATACTAGACTGATTCAAAAAAATCGACTATTAATTATTTTTGTTTTTTGCAATTTTCGCATTGAAATACCCTCAGGGGCGCGAAAGAAGATGACTGTTAAAAGGGGAGCTCCTAATATTAATATTATTTTTTTGAATAAGCCTAATGTATACGTTAATCATAATATTATGTCAGATTAAAAGTATTATATCGATAAAGTTAAATTATGATGTAACAATTATAGCAATGGGCCGTATTATTATAACAGAATATCAACGATTATTATCAGACTCTTTTAAAAGTTAAAATTCGTTCTAAAAAAATAATGCATTACATCGTGATAATATAACAATTATTTAGTACTACGTCTTATATCATAAATTATCTTATATCAAGTTATATAAATAACTATACTATCGTAGGGGCTTGTAAAACGACGGGAGCTCTCCTGACTTTAAGAGCCTCCGGGCTCATCGGTGATCTAGTAATCGAAGCTTGTTTGGATAGATGATCATAGCCGTATAAAACAGCCAATGGACTTTCGTTAGTTTGGCTTTTATTACGAGTAAAAGATTTGGTGATTTGTAAATTCTGATTGGTTTCAATGTCTGAATTATTATCGTGATTTATTCTTTGTCTATCGACGGTGGACGTCGGGCTATAGAAAGCGTCCGCTGCAATACTTCCCTCCTCTACTTCTTGGCTGTAATTTGCCGATCGTTTAGACCTCAGTGCTGCATAAAGACCGATGGCAAATAGACCGAGGAGAAATAGAGTCCCGACTGCAGCGGCTGCTGCTATTAAGCGCATCTCAGTCGGGTCTCGGACTAGCAAACGAACGTTTGTCGAATCTCTGCCCTTCTCACTTTCAACTAAAAGCGTATAAACCCGAGCGTCTTCCTTTTGCAAATCTTTTATCTCCAATTTTGCCCAGTAACAATTCGAAACCATTTTATTTTCGATTATTGGCTCTAATGGTAGCGCCTCGTATTTAGGGGGGATGCTCTCTCCTGTTAAAATTATAAGGGTGAAAAATTGATGATCAGTAAATAATCGAAGAGAAGCCAAAATAATGAAATTACTCATTTTCTCTTTAGTTTTTCTTCATTATTCACTCACCTGCTCTGATATGAGAGCTTCCCCACTGCCAGGCGACAAGCCGAGGTGGAGGTCTTGAGCAAAATCTTGACCTAAGTCTATGAACGGGTTCCCCCACCCATCCAGTAGACCGAAATTCTCCACTGTCCGAAAGATCGCCAGGAGATGATGGTCCAGTTTGTATTTCCGGGGGTCCAGTAACGTGTAAAACGTAGCGAGCATCGCTAGCCGCTTCTCGACGTACTCCGTTTATCACGTTATAGGCAACGCATCTGTACTCACCCTCATCGGACCATTGTACGTTTTCTAAACGTAATCTACGCCCGTCACTACCGCCTTTCGGATTTGATATCATCTCGGTATTTGTTCCTCCGCGTAGATGTACCCATCTGTATTTAGCCGATGGATTAGCGTCGAATATTCCACATTCGAAAGTGTCGAGGGTTGATCCCAAAAGCGCGACTACAGCTTCTTCGACCTTAGGAGATACGCGCTCGGCTATAGATTCAACTCTTGGACCGTCTGCGTGCAGATAAAAATTTAATAATTTCGATTAATATGGAAGATTGGGGAATTCTTTGTTTTTTTTTCAAACATGTTCATATTAAGAATACCCACATTTCACATCGAAACGATAATGAGCTGGAGAACTTTCGCCGATGTTGTTTGACGCCATGCAAGCGTAGAGACCCTCATCGGTACGTTTAACAGGTTCGAAGCGTAATTCCGAACCAATTAGTCCCGGGAAACTAGAATTGGTTAGATTTTCCCTTAGGGAAACTGCACCCTCCTCAAAGTCCACCAGCGGCTCGGAGTTTTTATACCATTTTACGACAGCTGGTGGGTTTGCGTCGACGAGACATTTCAGGCTTAGAAAACTCTCGGAGTCTTCCAAAGCGGCAGCTAAAGCACTCGGAATTGTTTCTAGCTTGACTTCCGGTGCGTCTAAAATCGGCAATTGAAAAAAAACAAAAAAAAAACTTGTACCATAGCTTCGTAGATCAAAATTTCGCGATATTCATAATAATTTTATTAGGTATGAACATGATATGATATGTAAAATCAGAACGTACAATGTACATCGAATTTCGACTCTGCGATCGCGGGCAAAGCGGCCGCTGGATGAATACTCAAACATCTAACGTGCAATCCGTGGTTTTCCTTCTCTCCTTTGATTCGGAGAAGACTGTGGGCTGCCCAGGTACGCGGACTGTCTACTTCTGTCGCGTTTGTCTGCTCTCTCAGCGGTGCCACTTCGTTTCCTCCTATAAACCTGCATACAAGAAAAACGGATGTATATTAGGTATAAAAGAGAAAATTGACAATTGTATATCCATATTGAGTGTCGATTCCTGGATATCCAAAAACGTTTCTATTAGTTTTTGAATTTTACTATAACAAATGCTTTATGTTAATTTTTTTTTTATACCACTTGATCAACGCCGGCGGATTTCCATATCTCGATACGCAGGACAAAGTCGCCTCTTGACCCTCCTTCAGCGTTAGAACGGAATTTAAAAGCGCACCTTCGACTTCGAGTCGTGGTTTTCTCGGGTTGACTGCAATCAAAGAATTTTTCTTTCATTGCTTTCCTCCTACTCTTTGATCGAATTATTTATTCAAACATTTTTCTTCAAATCGTTTCAATTTCTGACTTTGTATAAAGCTGTAGAAATATAATGAAATGTTCTAATCCTAATTTGAATTTGAATGGTCTACCTCTGACTAGAAGGCGTGCTGGAAGTGAGGTGAGTGCATCCTGACGAGCAAAGTCACCAGGGGTGACCTGGCACTCCCACAAACCATCGTCAAAGTCTAGGGAAGCTCTCCTTACGAGAAGGGAACAGTCCCCCTCTCGATTACCAGCCCATTCATATTTGTCCGGATGAATGCCGACTGGTTTCCGGTCCTTCTGCCATATGCACTGTCCTCTTTTGTCTTTAACCCTGCATCTTAACCGTACGTCATCACCGGACGATACTTCCTGATAAAGGGCTGGTGTTTCCTCGAATCTTTGTTCAATACCAAAAATTTCTATCACCATATAATTCGTTGCAAGGATTAGAATTATCAGACCTCTACTTCCGGTTGCAATATTCATTTTGCGTGTATATTTATTTATATTCGTTGGGAGAAAGAAAAAAAACGAAAAATTTCGTGTCGATATTTATTTCGCTTATGAATCGAACAGCTATATAATCAATATTTTATTATTTTCAAATTTTTATTATTATAGACACAAACATTATGTCGCGTTTTTTTTTTCTTTTTTCTTTTCGGTGAACACAAAAGCACGTTAATTTACGTGGCACGCGATTATTTTAGCCTTTCATTTAGCCAAAGAGTACTGGCGTACTTCCGACGAAAACACCTGTTGCGTACATTTATGTACTATAATCGCGATGTAATTTTACTTCACCATATGTCCTGGCGCGTGTATTATAACCAGATCAATATTACAGTCCGAAATTTCTTACTCGATTCAATTTTTTAGTTAATTTTTTTATTCAATCATTCATATGGTATACATGAAAATATTACGATTTATTTATACATTCACTTGCGTTTCTTTCTTTCTTTTACATTTTTTTATTTTTTACGTCTAGTCTCGCACTTAATTTACGCCTTTGGATTATATTGCGAACGTTTTTTTTTTTATAACTTATCAAATATGTTCGAAACGACGTCGCGGAAGTGGAGAAACAAGTCCGCGGAGTGACCCGATACGCGAGTCGAACGTCGCGTATAAAGTTGACTGCAGTTGGTTACGGACTGTGTTTGTAAAAGCGAACGACTCGGGCTCGGACCCCAAAGCCTGGCGCAGCAAACCCATGCGTGCGTATCCAACCCTGTCTCCTCTGCGCGATGCCCGCTCGACTACTATATTCCTTCCTATTCCTTCTTAGTCGACCGTGTTATCATTAGCCCGTGCCACTAATCGCGAGGCCCACTCCCAGACAATAAATATATATTTAACTAGAAACTTGAGATCCTTCGATCCCCCGCACCGTATTCATAAAAGTCTTCACTCGAGTCACAAGCATTATACACATATCGAAAGTTCATTAAATTTCAACCCACCCTTTGTTCGTAGTTTGTGCATAATTTGAATAACTATATGGTAACGATCCTACATCAATTTTTCAATTTTCCGCTTTATCATTTTAGGTTTTTTCTTACTTCTTTATTTTCTCCTTATTTTTCGTAGATACGGTGTATAATTACGCGACGCCTCTTGAAGAGAAGAGAAATTTGAGACGAAGGCGTGAATTAGCTATGTATATGCGTTGTATATATATACTATGTGCAGATTATTGTGTTAAGAGCTTTTATGTCCGGGTCTTGATATCATTCTTCTTTCCTTTTAATTATTTGTGAATTTTTTTCTTTCTTTTTTTTTTCACTTCATTCATATACTGTAGTTTACGTATAGCCTTACATGTATACGGATATGTTGTTCTAATTCTTTATACTTAAGGAGGCAGAAGTACCGCAATCGCGTAATGTAGTTGCGAATGATACCGTAATAGCTTTAGAATTTTAAGGAATCTTAAATATGGTTGCGAATCCCTAATTACATCATCTGGGATCGAATTTTATAATTTTGGAAACCGAGATTCTTTAAACAACCAAAGAAATTCTAAATGAATGAATGAATAAAAGAATAGAAAATAAATTATTTCAAAGAAATTTTACTACTCGACAAATTGATTGTGCCTCATTCAAAGCCACTTTAAACTTGAATCGCTGTTATATTATACAAGAACGTAATAACAGTTCTTTCCAGTAACAATCACAATTAAACGCACGCGCCAACTTTCTCATTACATCGTCGTAGCTCGAAAGTGCCGAATCACTTTAGTTCCTTAAAAAAATGTCGTCAGTACCTGAATATTGTAGAAGAATTTCATATATTTCTAATCGTCGTATATAAATTCTATGTAATATCAAAAATCGATTCATCGTCTTCTAATAATTCAGGCAAAGTAGGGATACATTTTTTTTTTTTCTTCGATAGACTAGCGTATATTATGATCAATAAATAGAAATATATATAAGATCAGCACACGGGTCATTAGAACCGTTATTTAAATATACCGGATATCGATACGAATTACGTAGATTGTAGGTCACATTACGTTCAAATCTGATTTAAATATTTAGGTATGCATAGTAGACAAAGGCACGCCCCAATTACTCTAAGAGATTCTACAAGATACTTAAGTATATTAGGTAGATATGCATATTAGCTTGATGGGAGAATATTAGCCCATATACTATATAGACGATCAAAAATTGAGCAAAAATATCTGTGTAAAATCCTAGGGGATGATGTATAATAGAGGGAAATTAAACTATTTATTGATTAAGGAAAGAGTAGGGAAGGGAAGTGTCTCTAATTGTAAGTATAATATATAATCATCATACACATATATTTAAATCTAAAGACAAATTTTATTGTGAATCACATATGAGAAGATACAAAAAAGAAAACAAAAAAATAATGAGTTGTGATAACTACTGATCATTTTGAATAATAATAATAGTAATCTTAAAAATCTATGAATCTTAATATAGTTTGATTATACAATAGTCAGACTTGTTGAACATCGTATCAGTACTGCAATAATAAAAGTTGATAGAAGTAAGGATAAATCAAAGGTATATAAACACATTGATAAACAATATCGCTATAGGAACATGTTATAATATAATGAGGTGATTAACATCTATCGAAAATTACTTCTCGACAGAGTTCTGTTTCTTCTTCTCTTCCTTCTGTCCCTGCGAATCCTTGCTGGGAGCATCCTTAACAGCCGGTTGTCCGGTGTGTTGGATTTTGATCTTTCTCTCGCCCTCGATCTTTGGCTGTTCTTTTCTCGGTGCAGTAATGGTCAATACACCATCCGAAGACAGGCTAGATGAGACTTCGTCGATGTTGCACTGATCAGGGATCAAATATCGCCGTTCAAACTGACGAGAGATCCATCCATGTTCGTCGCGTTTTTCCTCGTGTTTAGCCCCGACGATGACACACTTGTCGACTACCTTTACGTCGATTTCCTCAGGTTTGAACTGCTGCACGTCAAGGATTACCTTAAACTGATCTTTGTCAGCTTTTACAACGGACGAACCTCCGTCTCCGTTACGCAAAAGTTCACCCCATGGTCTGTAGTAGGATGAAGGCATCAGTCGCGAATTAGATCGCGTTGGAGAATTAGCGAGACCGTAGATCGCGGGTAGAAGATAATTCGCAGATGCCAGCTGTTCAGGGCGTAGTGCAACGCCGAAATGTTGGTCCACGAGGCTGTGAGGACGCTCCAAATCTTCCCACCAGTCGGAGAATAGCATTGGGATCAGAGACATGGCTTTTGATTGATATATGGCACTTTTCGATGATCAGAAATAAACTTCTTACTAAGATTCTCTTCTCGTCTCTTATTTTTTTTAATTCTTTTAGTTTATTTTCGAAAGACTAGCTTGATGCTTGTTCGCGTTTTAGATTTGAATCTTGCGGTTGCTTCTGTCAAACTGTTGCCTGACGTTCAGATCGTGCGGTATTTATCTCGGCGAGTTGCGCAGCGTGTGCGTGCTCAGTGGTAGGGATCGAGATTCTAGAAAGCTCTCGTACAGCGTAGACTGCTTGGCTATATTAGAGTTCTCATTGAGAGATACAATTTTATGGAATATTTTGGATAAAATATTTCACGATGACGAATTCGCGAGGCTTTTCACCTACGATTTTAGACCCATAAGATTCGCGGAATGATAATTAGCGATAGCCTGTATGGGAAGTTTGATCTTATTAGAACAGTCTGGAATATGCGAAAGGTTCTAGAACTTTCAATGTGTTTATTTGTATTATTTCTCGCCTAGCAGGAAAGCTTCAATCTTCGCAATTATCCTTCCAGATTTTTTTTCAACCGTTGATTATTTCATTCCATATGATATTTTCCTTATCGAGAAACTTCGCGATGTTTTCTCTGATTAGAATACCCTGCGTGATATCGATAGCTTCAAAGAACGATGCGAGACGTTCTAGAGCTTTCAATGTGTTTATTTGGTTGCCTAGCAGTTTGTAACTTACTACAAGCTTCAATTTTCCAGATTTTTATTATAGATTTTGTTTTTTTTCTTCAACGTTCATTATTTCGTTCGACATATTTTTT
This sequence comes from Tenthredo notha, assembly GCA_914767705.2. Classification (NCBI taxonomy): domain Eukaryota; kingdom Metazoa; phylum Arthropoda; class Insecta; order Hymenoptera; family Tenthredinidae; genus Tenthredo; species Tenthredo notha. Next base: position 8,164,936 of record OU611917.1, read on the forward strand.
TTATCTAGAAACTTCGCGATGTATTCTTCCATCAGAATACCCTGGAATAAATTGATCGCTTTCAATGCGCTTATTTCGTTCGATTCTAGATTTTTCTTCAACGAATTAATCGTTCGACAGCTTTAGGTACTGATGCATCGCCTAATTATAACGTAATATCGATTACGTTTAAAAATATTCTAGAAAATGTCAAAAAATCAATCCCTGACTTTTGATTTCGAATTCGAGAATCTTCCTCGTACTTTGAAATTTTTTTTCTATCATAGGTATCGGTATAATTCAAAGTCTGATTTTTTTACATATTTCAAATAGAATATTTTGACGATTTTTGTCCTATACTTTGACAATCCCTCATATCTAGACGCGTATCGGTCTATATAACTGCGCGTTTCCAGCACTTTCGGGAAGCTTCGATTACGAGATGCGTCGCGGTGCGTCCAGAGAGTTCGGCATCGACCGACGTCCCCCACCGCGTCGTGCCTTTGTGATAAACGCACTGCTTGAACAGTAGAGTGGGCGTACAAGTAGACGATGCGTTTATTTTGACCATTAGAAAGTTCTAGCTTTTTCTAGAAATCATGCATATAAGAAGGAAAAAATATAAAAAATTCTCAAATTTCTATAAAATTAATAAACCGAATGGATTGTTATAGGAAAGATCTTACATAACGTGGGATACGTGTACCTATGTATAGAAATTTTCTTTTGTATGCATCTTTTCGAGAAAAACATACATGTTATATTCATATATTATACTTCGTTGCAGAAATTCTACGTTGTAGAATAATCTCGTATTTTCTGATAGTGATGACATACGTTATTATAACCGTTAGACTAATCTCTAAAATTTCTATAGTTTAGATAACATATTATTGTAGGTACCTTAATATTGTTGATTGTATATCTAATAACCGCTATACTTGACACGACGTCTGATCTGCTGCTAAATAAATAAATACAAAAAATAAAAAAAAATAATCACCGATGTGGCTAACTGTAAGCAACGCAACGTACATCTTATATGGTTCAAATTTTGAAAATATGACTTCAGTTAACTGTCTATACGAATAAACAGATATTTCTTATTATCCTTTCTATATTATGATATCCATTATCGAATGGTCAACAGAAAAACTCAAAACAATACTGCCTAGTCAGATTTTTTTTTCGTATAACTTACAAGCTATTATACTTATATCTATTATAATCGTGTAAATTTGGAATCAGGTGGTTTTTTGGAAAGGTTAATAAATAATTTCTGACAATAGGCGAAATTATTTCCATTTAGATATTATTCATTTATTTATCATTATATTATATTTAATTACAAAGGAAAAAGTAAATAGATGAGTTCTTACATTCTAGGGACAGTCAATATCATACGCATAGTTTCAAACTCTACGATATTTGGTATAAAGAACAATATAATGAATTGAATGATTTGAAATTTTGGTTTTTTCTTTCAAACTCTTACAGCTATCGAATGGAAATATGGAATCTTATATCTAAGAAAACATACAATGAATAATCAGTCGAATATCATGAATTTCATCAATTACATAATTATTTGGCATCGCTTTTCTTCTTCTGTTCCTGGACAGCTTTTCCAGAATCCTTTTCTTTGTTCGGAGCTTCCTTAACAGCCGGTTTACCGGTGTGTTGGATTTTGATCTGTCTCTCACCCTCGATCTTTGGCTGCTCTTTTCTCGGTGCAGTGATGGTCAATACACCATCCGAAGACAGGCTCGATGATACTTGATCGATGTTGCATTGATCAGGGATCAAATAGCGCCGTTCAAACTGGCGAGAGATCCATCCATGTTCGTCTCGTTTTTCCTCGTGCTTAGCCTCGATGATGACACAATTGTCGACTACTTTTACGTTGATTTCCTCAGGTTTGAACTGCTGCACGTCAAGGTTTACCTTGAATTGATCTTTGTCAGCTTTTACAACAGACGAGCCTCCGTCTCCGGTACGTAAAACAGCTCCCCATGGTCTGTAGTAAAGAGCTGCTGGTGAATAATTACGTCCATGACGATAACCAGCTGGGCAATGACTCGATGATGGTATTTGATCGGGGCGAAGTCCCAGGCCGAAATGTTGATCCAGGATGCTATGGGGCTCGTCCAGATCTTCCCACCAGTTAGAGAACAGCATTGGGATTAGAGACATCTTCGATTTTTCTAAAGATTAGCGTAAATCACTTGATCAATCAAACGTTTTAGAAATAACTGCGTATAGTCAGTCGATGATATATTTCGAAAGAAATTGACTTTGAGTATCTTGAGACTTAAGGATCAGCTTCACTCTCTGATAGTTGAAACTCTTCTGATCATCACTGGCCCTCTGCGTCGTATTTATACGCGATTGTCACGTTGCGCCGATGCTGAATTCGGGTGGGGAGTCACCTGTCTCCGCGCTACGTATTGGCCTGCGAAACGAAAGATGCATCGAAACTGCCAGACGGTTCTCGGCACGATGCGTAGATACAAGAACTTGCTCGAACGTACTCTTATACGCAGATCCTGGACCTTTTCTACTACCGGATGCTTCCTCGCTTACATTTCAGTAATGTGGGTTGCGAAACGTCAGTTGTTAGAGTTGTATAATATCTATATGTATGATATAACTGACGGTCCGCAACTCACATTACTGAAGTGTAATCGAGGAAGCATCTGGTAGCATACATTGCGATTTTTTTTTTGTGTTTTTCACATTTGCGATTAGAATTTGATTAAAAAATACTGATTCGCGATCAGTCAGGATATAAAATACGGCTCAAATCATTCTGACTAATTTTCTATCGTTGCCACAAACGAGATTTCCATTTTCAATTAATCAAAGTAATGAAAATTTTGAACTTTTGTTTCATTATACATTTCTGAAATTCAATTTTAAATTACCTCAGAATCATTTCATAAGCGTATGTAATTTTCTGGTAATTTCTAGAATTGTATTATATGTATATTCATTTGATACATGGGTAAATATGTAACGTTCTTTTCGCTTTTGAATAGAATACATTGAATTATTTCGAGCATGATTTTAGTTCGTGAATTTCAAGTTCAGTCCTGCAGTACTTAGATCCTTTTGCAAACGGTCGACTATAGCTAGACTCCTTTTCATGCGCTTTAAACTGCTTTATATCCTGCATATAATACCGACCAGCTGCTATATTTACAAAAGGAACCTTCTTACAGCTGGGAATTATACTATTGAAGGATACTTTCGCCGAATTCGGCCTAGATTTACAGTTCCAAAACCAATTTACAAGAAAAAAAAGAGAAAGAAAATTCTGAATTTGATATCAAAAATCGAGATAAATCCCCAAAAATTTCATATAATCGGCGTAACATTCACGCAAATGATTTTTATTTAGCTTCGTTACAGCAAGACCTAAACTGCTGCAGGAAAAAAATAAATTTTTTCTCCATCATGATAATTGCATTATGCATTCTTGAAATATTGACATTGATTGCATATGATAGTCGCGAATGAATTCGAATATTCTACTAGGTTCGAGTGAATTCTCGAATATATTCGAAGATTCTACTAGTTTCAGGTAAATTCTCGATCATTCGAGTTCTATGCCAGCCCCACCACCTAGATGACGGTCATCCCCACCATCGTGCATGCAGCAGCTGCTCTTAGCGTATATAAATACGATATGAGATCCAGAACGTCATCACATTTGAATCTGAACTTGTTTAAAGTAAAGAGCTTAAATCTCTGACTAAAAATCGCTAGAATAGTAATAGAAAAATAGAAAAAAAAAATTGTGAAAAATGTCTCTGCTACCAATTCTGCTATCCGATTGCTGGGACGAAATTGAACGTCCTCGCAGTATCCTGGATCGACATTACGGAGTTACTATGAGACCTGAGGATCTATTCGATAGCCACTCGTCGAGAAATTCTGATTTCCTCGTATGTAGACCGTTCAGAAAATTGGCGAGAAGATTTCAACCCTATGAGATGCAGGAGCACAAATCCCACGGTGCCTCAGTGGTAAAGAACGACAAAGATAAATTCCACGTTACGTTAGACGTCCAGCACTTCACCCCCGATGAAATAACGGTCAGAGTTCTTGGCAACAACGTCGTCGTCGAGGGTAAACACGAGGAAAAGAAAGACGAACACGGATGGGTGTCCAGGCAGTTTTTGCGAAAATACCTCGTGCCATCTCAGTGTGACGTTGATCAAGTTAAATCGAGTTTATCTTCGGATGGACTCTTGTCGATCACCGCTCCAAGGAAACAGGAAATGGCTATTGAAAATAAGGAGAGAATAGTCGAGATTCAACAGACTGGTAAACCAGCTGTAATGAATAACAAAGCACCAGGAGAACCGATCGAAAAAGAGAATGAAAAAGATCTACAGCCTGCAGATGGGGAAAAGGAAAAGACCATTGCAGCTGCTTGAGATCAACACCATCTCCCTTATTGTCATTCATTGTTCTCCTCTTCATATTACTTGTATTCGATTATTCTAAGACTGATATTACTAAGCCTTAATATTACTATCATTATTTCATATTAAATTTGAATCCTTTCACGTGTACATATGTTATTAGATCCTCATAGCTAATGATGTTAATAAGCTCAAACTTTCGAATAAAGTATACCTAACTTATTTTTGTAACATATATATAATATCGTTTTGTATCAATAAAGGAAACGTTTGTTTTTTTGTAAGAAATAAGAGTTTGTCTATTCGTCTAGGTATGCCTATATAACAATAAGAGAAACAGATTTTATCCAATTATTATAATTCCAAATTCGTAGGGTCCGAACCGTTTACTTTCTCCCAAACCCAAAGCCATTCTTAATTTATTTAAACTAAAAAAATCAAATTAGGAATAATTAAGTCAGGATTTTAAGGAGCTCTAAATTATACGACTTATATATTAAAATGAATTCCATTTATCTAGAATATAAAGATAACGAATCCCGAAAGCATCATAGATCAGTTTTTTTTGTTTAAAACAAAAATAGAAATGAATCGTCAGATTTGAAATAGGTCGTAATTGAGTAGAGTCGCCATGTTGTATAATTGGACACGATGTCTAGGGAGTTTATTATTCACTATAAGTAATTGGTAGCCTTGGTAGGATCAGCAGGTTGTGTATAAACTGTGGTGGTAAAGAGTGCCACGGTGTTATTGTCCTTTAGTTATAACGTCAGGTAATCGTGATAGTGAAATATAGTTGAAATGATGGTTTCTCGTTAACACTAAGATACCCTTTACGTGAAATGAGAGAAAATTCATACTCTAAATACCGCTAACTATACTGTCGACGTGTAAAATGGCGTGGTTTGGCGATGGTCTGTCTACCTTCTCCAATTTGAAGGGACAAATAACCAATTTTACAAAGGAGGTTCTGTCCGAAGGAATCGTCGAAGAGATAGGTAAAACAATGGGCAATAATTAAAAAAAAAAATCACGTCTATACGCCAATTTCGTGTGAATGAAAATTTACAGTTTATTGTCTACTGTCAAAGTACCGTTCTGTATTACCAACCGATGAAAACATCGTGGCACGTCATTCATAATTTTGGCGGGAAGATTTGAATCGTCTAAAATTAATACGAACATTTTTTTTTTTATATTATTTTATACAGTTTAGCTATTTTTTCAAATTTTCTTTTCTTTCTTATATTTTCAGACGAACGAACGAAGGAACTTAACGATGCGAACGAAAAATGTGTTCAACTTCAGGAATTACTTGTTTCCAAAGATGCGGAGGTGAGAAATTTCATTTCATTTTTAATACATAAAAAACTATCGTAACTAAAACTTGAGATCAAAAAATTTATCGTAATACCTAATCATCACAATTTTTTGCATAAGAAATTTCAAGATTCTGAAACAGCAAATTTAAAAATCCTGATCTCAATCAGCGTAAGAGTTAGAACAAACGACATTTTTAATTTTTTTCTTTGAATTTAAACATTCCCTGAAGAAAAAAACTCCAAATCCCTGTAAATTTCATAATTCTATACTGTGAAATATTATACAGTAAAAGTTTCAAACGTTGTTGAAAATCTATTTTAAAATATTGATTTTGTAATCTAATATCTCGCGCCTATTCTTTCGAAGCCAAAAGATAACGAGTGGCGACCGATGTTCATGATAAACATATATACAATTTTCCCTCTTTGGGTAGAAAAGAAAAAGGAAGAAGATAATATTCTCCTACTATCATAAAAAATTCATCGAAACTTTGATTAGGATTTAGTTTTTTTGAAATATTCGATCAATTTTAAAAAACTTTTAATGATCGACTCAATTAGGCTTGATATTGGAGTTAAATTGCGTAAATGCTGATGTAGGTATTTGCACATAGAGAACTTTGAACCGAGAAAGCTTTTTGTGTACTGAAATATTGAATTGTATATAAGAACGTTTTTTCGTTTTTTTTTTCAAACATGCGTCTAACTCACCCCTTAGATAAGGGATGCGGATGGGGTTGATTCAGTGATTAGAAAATATTTTAACAGATGTCCTTTTCCCTAATAACCGTGACTGAGTGTAACGCAAACAAGCGTTCGTTTATCAGCCGCTATCTCGTCACCCCTTTCCATTTTATCCCACCCCAAGCTTTGTGCTTCGTCAATGCCAATCAATAAACTATTATATCTAAAGCCTGAGCTGCGAGCGCGAGAACAAGAAGAAAGATCGTTCTAGGCACTTCCTACCGATTCTGGGTTAAACTACCTATAAATACATCCATATCAACATCCAGATTGAGAAAAAAGCTGATCATTTCTTCATCCCCATAGCAAAAAAGTGTCCATCCTACGTATCCTATATGTAAAATCAAGAATGTTCAAATTTGAGTTTGAGACGATTACGAATTTTTAGAAACGTCGATCTCTAGAACATTGAAATTCCAAAGGTCTTCGAAAGTCGAAAGATCCGTAAATTTTGGTCCATTTGTCAGGATCCGGAGACAAAAAAGTTCATCCTGATCGAGATCCTCTTTATGGAAACCCATTTTTTATTTACTTCGATAACTCTGATCTCTCAAGTGATTGATAGGATTTTGAAACTTTTTTTTTTACAAAAAGTCAATCTCGTCACGATTAATTTGACCACTTATTGGTTTTGTTACGATTAATACTAATAATAGTGATTAAACACTGAATGAAGAAATGCGTGGATATCAAATTTCGGAGATTTGGCCTTTCGATCTTTATAAGCTGTCAGAATTCTGACCCTCCGTCGATGTTCTCCGTTCCAAGCTTTTCCGAAATTGAAAATGTACAGACTTTCGGGGTAAAAAAGACCCTTCCTAATTAAATATGAGTCTGTAATATTCAGATTCAAAATTTCAACCCGGCATGCGAACGTTTAACGTTTCCTAAATCCCCATACTAAAAACTAGTCTCGCATTTGGAAAGGGAACTATATCCTCGTGGTACCCACACACCTTTACTTTGTACACCTTGTGGGGTAAAGCGGGGTCTCTGTGAGAGGTGGGTAGTTAGGTTTAAGGGGGAGGTAGTTTTTATCACAGTACAAACCTGAGATAACGAGAGCAAACAAAAAGCATACCTACCTTATACCTACCTCCACGCCGCATGGCACTTCGCTCGTTTCACCTCCACCGGACTTCCTCCTGATTGTGGACACCAATATTTAAGTCACCGACGACAGGAATATATTATTCCTCCTTGCTTTTCTTTTTTTTTTTTGTTTTTTAACTTTTTTTATTACTATTTTAGATTCAGCCTTCCGCACACGTGCCAATCCTATTCTTTGTTCTATTCTACTACTATCTTATACGTATACACATTCTCATGTATCATATTTCCCTACTCTGTACTCTACACCTCAAATAGATACGAAATATTCCAATTTATCATAGATATTGAACCTGTGAAAATGGCTTTTACTATTCAATGATTGAATTTTTTGTTTCGCTAATAATCACATCATACGATCGAGGGAAACATGAATTGTACAGAATTTATTCAGTATTGGGGTACAAGGTTTTTTTTTACTTCTAAATTTCATGAAATCCATCGAAAATTCTCTTCCTCGATATAAAAGGATTCAAAAAATGCATTTCGAGATCATTGTTTTTGAGTTTTTATGCTGTTATTTTCATTTTTCTCTGTTATTCTGTTGTCACCATAGATTTCTCTTCTTCGTCGCCAAAACAGCGAGTTGCAAAAGGCCGTCCTGGAGTTCGACGCGCAAAAATCACAAACGGTGAGTTATAGCTAAAATCTATGTTAATTAGTTTATTTAAAAAATCATTCCTACCCGCTGATATCACGTAAAGTATAATACATTAGACGAAATTGTGATGGTCGTCAACGCGCTTTGAGTCGACTACCGTTTCCTATCAACCTGAAGCACAGAGTTAAGTAATCACACCTATGTGTATAGGTTTAATCCGATAATATGGCGTCGATATATACAGGGTGATCTAGAATACGGTACTTTCCTTACACCTTAAGGATGTATAATTCTGGTCTTAAATTTTTACGAGAAATCCACCGATGTAAGGAAAGTACTGCATTCTGGATCACCCTGTACATACACTCGTCTACGAAATATCAATCGACAATTACGCTGCTTGAATTACTTAGAATAATTCATCAATCATACTACAATCATTTCTGCGAAATAAATATACCTAAAATTTTTTTCTTTTTTTCATTTAACAAAAACATGAAACGTACTATATAAAGTCACGAGCTAACATTCGGGCCTTCTGTAGACCTCGAGCTTCTCCATACTGGCATGGGGTCTCGGGCAGCTGATAAACTTGAAGCCAAATGTTAAACACGAAACGAACTGTGCAACACGGTAACACGCACCCGTTTACTCGCTCGTTTACTACAAAATATGCGGGCTTGGGGTTCATCACCCGTTTATATACTCACACGAATATAATTATAGAATAGGTATATATATATATGTATGCAGACAATTTGCGCTTTATATTCAATCATTCTGCATCTTGGTCGGAATGCAAATAGCTCAAAACCTCGAAAGCCGAAAGATAGAAAAATTTTGGTATTTTTTAATCAGGATGTGAAGACAAAAAAATAGTTCATTATAATCGAGACTTATCTTCTGGATCCGATACGATCATTACAGCCCTAGTTATTAAACACTAAATGACTACATGCGCAAATTTCAAAGTTTCGGAAGTTTGGCCATTCGGATTTTGAGCTTTCGGAATATTGAACATCCGGTGTTCTTCGTTTTCAAGTTTTTTGAATCAGCTGAGTAGCTTTTCGCCGAAATACTTTTTCTACAAAATGTGAGTCGATAATGTTCGGGACTTTTAAATGTTCGGGACTTTTAAATATTCGGAACTTTAACCCGATCCCAAGAAGAGAAGATAAGAAGAATTCTGATATTTGAAATTTTCAAGAAATGACCGCAGCTCGTTTGAAGCCTAAAACTTTACGCGTACTTATACAAGGAATCCACTCAGAGTTAGGTTGACATCAATTTGTTGTTTGCCATAACCGAAGGGAGTGTTAGACTGGAACGCGACTAAAAGTCGGTTAGATACGTGTTTCGTATCTTAGGCCAACAAAGGCGGGTCCACGACATTCTCTACGTCTTTCCCATATACCTATATGGAGCTTGAAAACCATCATAATCATAATAATAGTACTAACATTATTAGATAACATAATTTGCAATACATTTTTCTATTTTTTGTCTCATTTCTGTATTTCCCATCAATTTTCACGCCACACGTATAATCGCGTATGGTGTTATAAGCCCGGGATAACGATACGGCCCTTATTGCGTGAGCATCAACACCGCATACAGCAGCGCAAGAGCAGGAGGCGGAAGGTAATTCAGCGACTTTTTTTTTTTTTCATCTGAAACTTCCGTTTAAAGTTATCATGAAAGAGATTGCGAGGTGCAGCAGCGTAAATTTTCGAGGAAACATTCACCTGCTTTCTCATATATATATTTTTTTATACCTAGGTACATACACATCATCGTAATTATATATCTATACTCGCGGTTCTTTTACCTATGACTCTTATACGTGTGTGGAATAGAAATTAAAAAGTAGATGAAAAATTTGAATAAATCTGAAAATAAATCGAATCGATCGGGTATCACGCATATTTCGGTAATATGGACAGCAGCTGTGTGGCTTTATAGTTGATATGCCCGTTGTTCTACACCATGAAGCTTTAGCTCCCCGCTTGTAGCATAGGTGATAAGGTATTACACACACGTAGTTATAGGTATAGGCTTTTATGATAGCCGCGATCAAGCAAGGGGGTTAAACGCGGCTGCCGATATATAATATAGGTACATTACATGGATATATGTATTGAAAAATTGTCTCGATAGTGACTATGACTACCCCTTAGATTCGTTGGCTATAAATGCAGCCCGCTTTAGGGAGCGCTGAGCCTGTCCCTGCCTATCAAAGGTCTAGGATCGCAAGTGTTCAGAACACCTTCGAACTCTGACCCTGTATACCGTTATACTTTGTGCGTATAGCTGTTGCTGCTGTTGCCTCGCGGATAGTAAGAAGATTTAGAGCCCCCCGAAACACGTAAGTAGAGTAGAAAAATTTTGAAAAAAAAAAAAAATCATGATCGTTACACCAAGAAATAGTATTATTCCGCTTTTTCTCTACTCTATATGCTATATACGTATAGTATCACCTGCGCCCGCAGTATTTAGGTAGAAAACTTGTCGAACGGTTTTTATTTTTTATTTTTTTTTATATTTTTTTATATATAGTATATAGGTATGTGAATGTGTGTATGGGGGCTAGCTTGCGATAAAATAAGGAGAAAAGTAAAGGAGAATATATAATGAAATTGAAATGAAGTAAAATTTGTATAAAATACTACATCGTTAGGTGTATATAGGGAAAAGACAAAAACAAACTGTCGCTGTCATAATACGTATCTTTTCGTCGCACTAGCGTAGTACGTGGTTATATATAGGTACTATATAATATATACATAGGTATTACATACATAAGCAACGCAAATTAATGGAAATTCTAATGACACGGCAAAGCGGAGGGCAGCGGGGGTCAGGCTACCACATCTTGAAATGGGTTGAACGTTGAATAACGAACCTGATTGTAATTCGAACAGCCTTTTACACAAGCATGATAGGCTACACATCCAAGAGACAATTTCGATTGTATCGCATTCACGGCGTCGACAATATTCTCGTTAATCCATCACAAAAATGAAAGAAAATAAAACAGAAAAAGAGATGGAAAGAATTCATCATCTTTTTCTTCAAACAAATAAGGATAAATTATAGTTGTTTTTCATTTCTGTTATTTCGTTTTTTAAATTTCACACATATATACAAAAATTTCTTTACTGTATTTGAAAATCTTTAGAAACTAACTTTCGGAGAGCCCGCGGTGGGTATAGGTATATCATTATCGCGGAGTCACTGTTCGGTGAAAAAAAGGAGAAAAAAAAAAAAAGAATGACAAATATCTCGATAAGATAGTGCATACCTATTTCGTTCGCACGTTAGAGAACGTCTACCGAGGCACACATATACACGTAAAAAAAAAAAAAAATGTAATACTAACATATGGAAACGACTGAGATATTGTCCGTATTAGTATTATACCTAGTCATCAGTATAACATAGGAGACCTCAGTTTCTTCGTATACCTCTGCAAGTCCGGGCTTCTCCTCGTTGTTGCTAGTGCGGGCCCGCTGCATGGACGAAGAGAACGGATATTGTATATATAGTACATATACCCTGCAGGAACCGCGTCGTCGTCGTTTACTGTGCTGCGACATTACGACAGAAACTCACGATACCTCAGTCGCGTCTAAAGCGTCGCGCGGTTTACCTCGCCGCGTCTTTTTTTTTACTTTATTTTATTTTTTGTTCAATTTATTATTTTTCTCTTAACGTTATAACGAATCACATTATGCAATTCATCGGACTTAAACTATTATAGAATCAGTCGCGAGTGTGAAAGATTTACTTCCGCTATGTAGTTTTTTTTTTTTTATTTTTTCTTACTTTTTTATCGACGTAATATTGATGATCGTTGAAATTAGCATCCGGAAATAGGAGCTCCGCATACTGGTAGAGAGAAATTATATTCTAAGGTATGTTGGCTACCTGCTTATTAATTATAGTCGAAATATTAGAGAATTAGAACAAGGATATATAGGTAAGTCTTGAAGACATATAATGGTTTTTTGTTTTTTTTTTCCGATTCCAATTGAGTGTAATCAAAATGCTAATCATTAGTAAAACCTTTCTAAGTATTGATGTCCTATCCATGAGCGGAAAACCGAACTACAATTAATCTACGTTTAAAAACGATAAGCGAAATAATTAGCACACGATGTGATATATAAAAGTCGTAAAAACAACAGAAATTAAAATATATTCGGGAGAAGAGAAAAATTTCTTCATAAATATATATATACATTTATTTATATGTCTCGCTTTATTTCCTTCCTGATTCTTATTTTCGCGTACATACGCATAAAGTATTGCCCACACACACACATATACGTATATAGATATATAACCAGAGTTTCTGACTGCGGCTCGCGATCGCGACCATATATTCAGTACGTAAAATTCAACAGGTCAAAGCATAATGAAGCCGGCATGCATATATATATAGTAATCCATTCATAAATTCATCAAATTTCCATAAGCTTTGTAGGTATATGTATACAGTAGAGCCAGCTTCAGCTTCCATCCATGTTATAATATATCGCGACGTATATATACCTACATCTGACACATATTAAAACGATATACCTATACCTATCAATATATATACACCACGAGGTTAAATATTGATAATCAAGCGGAAATAACCTGCGGTTATTAATAATTATTATGCACGTGAAAACAAAAATTCATGCATAAATATATGAGTTCAATAATTAATTGCATCCCTTATCTCTCTTTCTCTCTATCGATTCAAGGTGTTTAATTACTTCTCCTTGTACATATATTTTTTCGTTATATACTTCGCCTCGTTCTATTTCCATTTTTTCTTTCACAGATACAGGTATTTTATTACCATTCCGTGCACTCGCAGCTGTATTGATCATATATATAATATATATGGATAGAGAGTAGTCTTGTATCTATATTGATATATTACTTATTAATAATCGTTTTATAACAAAACCGCGGCAACAATTTGTCCAAAGATCAAGAACGACGAGTTTTAATTAAATTCCGCGTAAAACGTGTGTGCAGCTAGTACTCTACACACGTAACTTGCAGCAACAGCATCAGCATCAGCATAAGCCAACATTCAGCAGTTATACATCATAGGTAATATCAAATCGAAACGCAAGATTGCAAAGAGCGAAAAAAAATTAATCCATATTCTAGCGGATAACAAAATTATGTCTATTTTATTTTCATTATTTTTTTTTTTTATACAAAAAATGCTCATTCTATACCGCGAAAAAATAAAAGACAGGAAAAAAAAAGTACAGTACAATGAGAACGACAACGAGTGATGATAAATTCTACTATATATAGATATTACACCTATTGTAATATCGCAAATAGTCGAAGGTGGTTACCCGTGTATTAGATACATACCTACATGTGCGAAAACTTATTCAACTTATCGTAACCAGCTCGTTGTAGCCGTGAATTGACTCATTCGCAATATGTGGCTCAGAGTCCGAGGTACTGCTTATGCTTATCTGTAGGAACGCGCTGACTCCTTCGAATATCACCTTTTATATGCTCGTCTCTGCACCAAGTCTATATAGATGAAGGTATTCGAGTATGAAGAATTATTAGAATGAAATAAAATGTTGTAATATTTTTCTCTTCCGTTTGCCTATAAGGTCTGCAAAAATGAACCAAGCTATAGGTATAGTCGTGCCTATACGACTACACGTCATATGTAATGTTCATTGGCAGAAAAATTTGCAAGCACAGTAGTAATAGAAAATATACTGAGAATAAAGAAAAAAAAATAATGAAACCTCGAGCCCCGCATGTGCATCGCGTTCCCCAGTTACGTCACTGGGCGTCGTGTCGCGTTATTATATACCATTATTACTATTAAACACTCTCTTGGCATGTATGTACTACCACCGCATATGTATATGCATGTAACCATTACATTGATAAATCTACGTATACCTTACTGCCTACATAAATGCCCAAGGCTTGCAAACACGCACGATGCACGCGCGGGTGAACTCCGCGGTTTTTAACATTGCAAGTTGCATACGTTAAATATGTGAAATGAGAATGTGAAGGAAAAACCAATATATTGCACATACATATGCGTTATAAGTAGACGTGTTCAATTCTTAACCGCAAGTCTTGTAATTTTTTATCTTATTTATTTTTTCTTAACTCTCCCTTTCGGTCATTTGAAATATATATACTAATAAATAATTAAGCATATACCTATATACGATCGTATTCAATTAATACAACGATCTTTGAGATTCTGAAGAAAAGAAATCCAGGTACTCGAGTATACACATGGTACACGTATACGTATATAGGTAGGTAGAAAGAACCGCGGCAATCACTAGCCTCGGCTTATCTCATCGTGAGTTCTGTAAACCCTACAAGCGATTACAGATTTCATATAGGGGGAAGAAACTGCGGCTAGTGTTGATGACCGATTTACCTTTAGATTATCCAACTCTGAAATTTAATGAATATATTTCATTCCTTGGTCATTAATTTTCGAATTAAATCACAAGATTTCAAAACCCTTTCTTTTATTTACTTATTTATATTTTTTCTCCAAATTTTGGATGAGAATGATAATTGTATGCCAGGATATACAGCGAAGTATAAAGCAACATCCGCTGCAGGTATAATATCATAGTGTTTCGAGAAAACGTTCTTGCTATTCCTGATACCTGGAGCGACGTACCTGCACAGGTATAACGAAAGGTAACAACAAGGAGTAAGAGGGTTGCCTTATCGCTGCTGCCTTCTTCTCGCCTATTAGGTGCTGCTGCAGCCTCGTTTTCTGGCGTCGGTTTTATGTCGCGGAATCCGCGACCGCGACCGCCGTACATATATTGGTATATAAACGTTATAATACCTTGTTGAAAATTAACGGATAAAAATAGATAAGCAATATTCATATATGCCGTACATTAAATCTATATACAAGAAGATGCGGTCAGTAATATTGTATATAGAATTCATTTGGTATTTTCATTTTAAAAATCGACGAGCCATATAGAATTGAAATAAAAATTCAAATGAAAGGAGACAGTAAAAAGTATAAAAAAAATTATTCTATAAACTACATATTAAGATGAGGATCTTTAGCTCCTTTAGCTCCGGGTGTCTGGCTCTCCGCATATGTGTCGTTGTCGTCTCTTGTATGCGTGGTAAAACTGAGCTAAC
This sequence comes from Tenthredo notha, assembly GCA_914767705.2. NCBI lineage: Eukaryota > Metazoa > Arthropoda > Insecta > Hymenoptera > Tenthredinidae > Tenthredo > Tenthredo notha. The sequence continues at coordinate 8,180,304 of OU611917.1, forward strand.
ATAGCCAACTGGTATATAAACCCACATATACCTATGTACCATGTATACACATAGGTATATATATTATATTATACTTACTTCGATATCTTGACGCGGCCTGTGTAAACACACAACCGGCAATAAAATGACGTTTGTATTATAGTGTGTATACGACGCTGTATTATACCTACATCTTGTTGGGACGTTATTTTCTAGGGTGAAATAATTCTTCCAAATATAATAATACGGTATTGTACCTTCCTAGACGCTGCAGCGGGTGTATTTTAGAACTGCAATGTAGTGTGAGGGTGTAAAGTTTAAAAATAAATTTATGAAAAAAAAAATAAAAAATACGGTGAAAGTTAGTTGAATATATAATTATTCGATATCGAATGAAGAAGAAGAGGAAGTCGGGGTCCTCCGCGTGGATAATCAGCATGACCTGACCACCGCACATATATGCACCCACCTAGATTGATAGGAACTTCCTTTCCCACGTTCGCTATCAACGAACTTAAAGCTTAGTTAGCACTTCGGGTCACCTGCCTTGTACATTCTTATTCCTTTATGTTTCGTCGTTGTCGTTGTTTCAACACTTTGCCATTTTAGTATCACACCGCGTTTACTCAAATACGTGATACCGATACGAGCTAAACTCGACTGCGAACGAGGGTAAAAAGCTATAGCATAAGAGGATTAAGCAGGCCCATGGTATATAAATTGTTGCCAATTAAGACAGAATCGTAAATCCAAAGGATTTACGTTGCAATTATTTTCTTTTTCCTTTTTTTTTTCTCCATATTCAGGGAAATTTTAGATATAGGCGTATTTTCGGGTCGATTTCATCGATTTCATTCATTTCTTACTTATATATGAGCTCGAAAAAGTTCCCGTTGTAGAAGCGACGAGGCCCTCTTTCCTTCCTTCGTCATGCAAGTCAAACGACGCATTATTCCTTGACCTGACCCAAGGAAACCTCCTTTCATATTCATCAGTCTTTGCCCGTACGACCATTTAGTTTCGTCTTTTGAACACGTCCGTTCAAAACCTCGTTTCTTATACTCGCGTACACGTATCTTTGCATAACCATTCGAATCGCTTCGTGTTATACGATATACATATATATAGGTACCTATGTCGTCGTTTTCTCAAACGATCCTGCAGATGCGATAGCTCCAGATAAGAATTATCTCTCTTTCCTTAGGGATCGACTTACATGCTATATAACTATATATAATTATGCGATTTGAGTCAAGGAAACTCGCTGAGTTATTTGAGATTTATTTATGTATACGAAAATAAGAAGATTCAAATAATAATCGTGAATTTGTGTTTATCCAACAATTTCTTCTTTTATACCTTTATTGAACGTAATATATATAAAAAAATGTTACTCATTTTATGACGCAGTAATTGCATACGTGTTCATAGATATATAACTTCACATATTACAGCCACTACACGTGTACAGGTAGAAAGCATTGTTCAACAATTTTGTTATATACGGGGACACGAGATCTTATGTAATAAGTTAATTCTGCACAAAGTTTTTCCCCCGTCGACTGACCCCCCACTGGTGCAACTTTGTCCTCGAAGATCCTAATTAATATTGTCATAAATTTATATATATATATATATATATATAATACGTATTTTATATACTTATACACGATAGGGAATGAAGAAGAATAATTTTTGCACTTAAATCTGTTTTAGCGCTTCTAAGTATCTACGTAGGTATATAATATATAATTTATGTATACATACATATATACATGTGGCGAAAGAAAATTACCTTACCTTACCTTACCTTACCTTACCTTACCTTACCTTACGTTATATAATTTAACATAATGTAATGTAAGTACTCAGTAATATGTAATTAAATAGGCCGCGATTCAGAGTCTCTCTATATTTTTCTCTCTCGAAAGAGTTTGAATATTCACTCGGTGTACGTAATTCTAGGTATATAAGCGAAATGCGCGAAATATAAACAGTTTATATATACGTATCTAGGCATATACGACTATATGTACTACGAATGATGACATATCTCTTCCGTTCCGTTATACCCTAGTTATAAATTGTACGATTTTATTGTGAGAAATTTGATGATATAGTAACGAGGAATGATATCGCTAAAAATCCTATAAAATAATCATGATGATTATAATTGCAAAAGATTCATTTCATCGATTATATTATACGATATTTAAGCGATTAGAAAGAATTCGGTATATTTATCGGATACGAATATAGTAGATCTTGAGATTAATTGTAGGTATATGTAATCATGGACTTGTGTTCAAAGTTTTTAAGATATAGTACTTATATACATGGTAACGTGCGTAATACTGTACAGAGAAAGAAAAGGAAAAAAAAAATTAACTTGCCAATTTTACCTTGTAGTTTTATTATCTTTATTTCTCGGTTTTTTTATTGTATAAGTACTGCATGGTATGTTATATCCTCATACATTATACGTTTTATGATATCTCTTTCAGGATGGAGACAATCAGAATGACGAAGGATCAGCTTTCTTCTGGGATCCTCCGAGGGTCAAAAATCGCGATACGAAAAAGGATAATCAGACGAAACTTCTTCAGGAACAATTATCCCAGGCCACCGTAAAGATACGGGAATTGGAAACTGAGTTAAAGACCGTTAAACGGGTAAGACTATATATTTATACGTGTATGATAAGGAAATAATTTAGTTTGAAAAAGAGAAATTGGAAATAAAAAATGCAATTTCTGATTCATCTAATTAATGATTCACAGATGAACGCGCAAACATCGAAAGAAGAAGTACTCGATGGTAATCAAAGAACGGAGCTACTACGCGCGAAACAAGATATGATTAATCGCGTCATTCAAATGGGTGAAAAGGTATAAATGCGAATTCAAAAAAATAATACATTACTTTAGTACTTCGTGTTAAAACATGGAACTTATTTGAAAAATCAAAAAATATTAGCTTTTATATATTTTTCCTCAATTTTTCACATTTGAAGAAATAATATGTAATCGGTTATTTTTTTTTTCATTTTTTTTCTTTCTTATCACCAATACTTACTTTGATAATTGAAATATTTACAGAATCGTGAGGCAGAGAGAAACATGAAACGCCTTCAATTAGATGAAGCTGTTCTGGTGAACGATTTTCGAACGATAATATCTCAGCTGGGATCAACGGAGCAGCAAGATCTAATAAGAGCGGCTCTTAAGTCTCTGGAAAGTGAAAATGAGAAAGAAAAATTGAGGCAGTGTAAAGAGAAGTCTGATGATAATGAAAAGAACAGCCAATTTGATGATGGACAGTTCGAAGCTATATCTTTGAAAACTGGGGATGAAAATGAAGAGAAAACAAACGGGGATCAATCAAATAAAGAAATCGAACTACAGAGGAGGATCAAACAGCTAGAACAAGAAAACGAATCGCTTAATACAAGCGTTGTAGAATTAGATCAACAGCATTCTGAATCAATAGGTATAAAATAAATTTTCTGGAAGCAAATATCTCTAAGATAATCAATTCTTTGCTGCAAATGTGATTCATCTTAAATTCCTTAAATTATTTCAATGTATGATTTCAGAGAGATTATTATCAATAAAAGAAGAGATCCAAAAGAAGCATCAAACTCTTCAAAATGCTTACGAACAGCTTTATGCAGAGTACAACGACGCACAGAGTAAGCTAATTGCGGCCGAATCGAGGCTTCAATTTGCCGAGGCTAACAACAACACGATAGTCGATAGATTGACAAAAGATTCTGAAACTTCTGCAGACGCTAATAAAGTCTTGGAAAATTTGACAAAGAGAGTAAAAGACATTTTACGAAACGATGAAATCCAAGTTGACGATGACAAGTCGATTTTCGAAGCTGTAGCCGAACGATACGTCGAAATAAAATGGAAGAAAGACATGCTGGAGAGAAGGGTTACAGAGATAAGTAGAGAGCTCAAAGAAGTTAGTGAAATAAAAGAATCTCTTCAGCTTGAGGGCGACGACATGCAGCTTAACATCGAGTCATTGCTGGGAGAAATCCAACATCTTAAATCTAATTTACCTTCGATTCCCGAGGCAAGTGAGGAGCGCGTTGCTTCATTAGAGACAGAGACTGAGTCCCTACAGGAAGAAATTGGGCGCCTTAATACAGAGAACAACGCAACTAGACAGAAGAATTCGGACTTAGTTATTGCAGTAAACAATATTGAAGCCACGCTGAGAAACCAAGAGAATCTTGAAGCTGAATTGAGAAATACTAAGCAGCAGCTTGACATCGCTCAACAACAGCTGGCTGGTGCTTCTAAGAATGTTGAAAATAATGAGAATATGCTCGAGGACTTGAGCCGTAGATTACACAGCTCTTTGGATGAAAACACGAAACTTCGCAACCATATTTCAATACTACAAAGCTCTCAAGGGTATTACGAAGACCAGTTAGAAAACGGGCATGAATGCGTTGAGGGATTGAAATCTGATGTTGGAAAGGCAAAGGAAGAGCTGGAGAGTTCTAAAGCTAACGAAAGACGACTAGAGGAAGAGGTGAAGGCATTGCAGGATGCAAAGGTCCAGGTTCAAAATGATCTTGAAACTGCCTTGCAAGAAAAAGAAGAACTTCGAACTGCGTTTAGCACTTCAAATCAACTAAATGACATGGAGTACGATTTATTGAACATGAGAAAAGAGCTGGACGAAGCTTTGAGTGAGCTAGATCTCAAGCAAAGTCAAGTAGAAAAATTGAGTCAAGACAACGAGAGATTAAGTAAGGAAAATTCTTCACTGCTTGATCAACTAGCTGCGACTCAAGACGAGTCTTTGGATAACATAGAACTTCTGAATACAGAAATGGTTCTACTTGAGCAAAAATACAATGCCTTGGAAAAAGATGCCGCCAGTAAGAAGGCAGAGCTTGCCGACGCGCTTGAACAACTCCATGTTAACGAAGGGAAGTGTGTTCGCATTGAAAACGAATTAGCAACTGCTAAGTTAGTCACTGAAAAGCTGCAAACTGATAATCAATCAATGGATGGATTGAAGATCGAAATGGAAACCCTGCGATCGGATAAGGAAAGACTTGTGGAGTTCGAAGATGAGGTGACTAAGTTGAAAGATGAATTGGAAAGCTTGAAAAACGTGGAAGAGAAATTAAAGAACAGTGAGGAACAACGCAGACAACTAGAAACTGAGCTATTGTCGCTTCATTCTAAAGAAGAAGAGCTGGTAACTGTGGTAAAGAAGTTTAACGAACTTGAGACAAAGTTAAAAGATTTGATAAACGTGGAAGAAAGATTACAATTGAGTGAAAGCAGATGCAGTCAGCTAGAAGAAGAATTAGAAAATCTGAGATCGAATCAAGCGGCTAATCCTACTCTAGATGAATTGGAGAGGATCAGAAATGAAAATACGAAAATGTTTGAAACGTTGGCAGAGAAGACGCGAGAAAATGAATATTTAATGGCTGAAATAGCGAAGCAACACCGCAAGGAAGAATCTCTGTTGGAAAATAACAAAGATTCTGCAGCAATGGCGAGAGAAACTATCAATGGTTTGAGTCAGCTAGTCAGAGAGAAGGACACAGAGTTACAGAATTTGAAATCAAACCCAGCAGCAACAGAAGGGTCGGAAACTAAAGTTGGGGAGCAATTATTTGCCCTGAAAAAAGAAAGAGATGAACTCGTGAACCTCGTGCAAATGAAACACAACGAGAGCGTACAATATCATGTTGAAATACAAAGATTAACACATTTGTTGAACGAACAGCTGTTCAATAATCAACAACTTAAGGCTGAGCACGAGCTCGTCCTTACTACGGTGAAGGAAAAGGAGGCGGATCTTCTCTGGGCACAAAATGAGCTCCAAGTTGTACGTCAGAGATTGAAAAACTTTGAGGAATCGAATAATTACGGAGAAAATTGCGGCGTGGTTGAGCATTCTGTTCAAATTGCACAAGCGGGAATTCTAAACGAGAAATGCAACGCCTTGGAAGCAGCCTTGGTTCAGGAACAATCGAGTAATAGAATTCTTCAAAACCAGCTCACAGAAAGTCAGAATAAAGAAATAGCTGCTGGCAAAGAATTGGAACGATTGAGAACTCACCTCATGGAAATGGAGGCGAGTTATACAGAGGAAGCTCTGCTGGCTGAGGAAAAGCAGAAGGAGTTAGAAACTAAATTAATACAGGCTGAGGAACGGGTGAAAAATAGTTCCACAGTTTACACTTCGGCGAGTATCAGAGCGAACCAACAAGTCGAAACTTTACAGCAACAAATGACTTTGATTGTTCAACAAAGGGATGAAATACAGAAGAAATTGTCCATCTCCGAAGACAAGGTTTTGGCCCATGCAGCTTCCCTCACCAATTTACAAATAGTTTTGGAACAATTTCAAAGAGGTATATATATCAGGGAACGCATATTTCGCCACTATGTTATCTTTGCAACGATTCTATTTTATCGGGCGTTTGAGATAAGCTTACTAATCGCTTTTAGTCCATTTCTCATTATCACAGTCAATGAATCATCCCGTTCAATCACTTATCTAATTTCATTCCCCCTAAACTCATTGATTTCTTCTAGCGTATACGAAGTTTTACCAAGCATGGCATCGACGTTTTTGAAAAGCATTGGTGCAATATAGTTTAACTTAATTTGAAGTATAATGAACTGGCTTTGCTAAAGGTTTATGATTTTTTTTCACAGACAAAGACAAGGACATCCTATCAGCTACAGAAAAGATACGTCAACAGCTTGAAGACTCTTACGGAAGACAAGCAGAGCTTTGCAATGAAATTTCCAATCTAAAGGTTTGTTAGTTATTTGTTTAATACGTATTTTAGTTTTTCAAGTAAAGAGTTCATTTATCATTTCTGTAAAAGCAATATACTGGGTTAGCGGATCTCGTGATGATTGATTACTCTATTTTTCATTCATAGGATCAGTTAACAGAAGCTAAAGAGTTTCTACAAGCAGCATCAAGACTTAGTGAACAACTGGACAAGAAAACTGAGAGGATTGACGAACTCAAGCGAGAAGGTATTTTCGTTTTTTATCAAAATTAATTCACGTTTTATATTCTGCATTGGCTGCATTTTGGTTTCAAACTTTGCATGAAGATTTTTAATAGCATTATTGTGAACTGTAGAGTATAGAATAAACCCTCGACGTAATCGATAACAGCACTAAAAATACATGAAGTTCTGATTGTGAGAAATAAATTTCATTTCCAATTACGATACTTGATCAAATCTCCAGCTTTCTGATATTTACTTTTTTGTTTGATCACACCCTACCAGTTATTATCACATATCAAAGTGAACTACACTAATTATATTCCCACTAAACTTGATAATTTTTGAATGTTTTGAGTGTTAAACGCAGAGAAAGGAACATTTAATATTTCATCAAATACTGCATTGAGCATCATCAAACCATCTGTATACTAATTGAAAATCCCATGATATGTAACATACATATTATTATACTAGCAAGGTTTTCCTTTAAAAAAAAAAAACATTTCAAGCATCAAATCGGCTGTGGCCTGTGACTAATACACAAAAATGAAAAAAAAAACGCACATAAATAATCCGGTGGCGTAGTCAAATATCAGCTGGTAATTCTGGGATTGTTAATACTAGCCCAGGATTCTTGCTGGTATCCGGCTACGAACCGGTACGACGCCTTTGCACACTAAACAGCATCTCGTTTGGCTCATGCATTGCCATTGGTGCTGGTTTTCCTACTATTCTTTTTTTTATATTACATACTTATAAGTTATCATTACATCAAATATTTCTACGGTATATTTTTCACAGGGTGATTAATAGTGCGGCGACACATTTTTACATATTCTTTTATTCTTTCACGTTTTCTTTTTACCAATAATATTCGTAATTTTTTAATCTTATTTTCGACATTATTTGTTACCACAATTTACCTAATTTAGTCTGCTGATTTTATAAAATTTGTATTTCCCCTCTTCTATCTTCAGAGTTGAGTACATGCATCATTTGTTGCTTCAAAAATTTTCTATAGTTTGAAATAAAACTTTCATTCATACACATTTGCAAGTTACGAAGACGTAGCATGAATTCTATATTTTTTCAGAACCATTTCATGTCATTTCTGCATGTTTAATTACATTGATAATGATAATCTTTGTGGAGTATCGCCTAACGTGACATACTGAACAACGGTATCCATTAATTGACCGCTACCGTCTCGTTCTACTTCTAGTTATTGTGCCCTATATTGGTAATGTCGCAATTTCATATGATTATCAAGTCTTATGTAATAACGTTGCAGTTCCAACGCATATACATAAGATAGCAGGTTGTTAGGTAATTCAAGGACTTAGTGGCTAGTTTCAACTATATATCTAAGTTAGCGTTCATTCCAACGCTAGGCCTAAGGTAAATAAGTTTACTTTTAATAATTCAGACAAAAAAAGAAAAAAGCAACTCTAGCTTCAATAATTCTTGAATTACTTTCAACGTTCCAACAATCAGGATAAATCGCTCACTGTTCTTCATTTTTCCACAAAAGATAGAACAGTTATAATATACCATATTAGGAAATATAATCAAAGTACAAACAAGACACATATTCAAAAAATATTATCACAAGATTATTATTGGTTGTTGTAAATGATATCTAATGAACTCACGTCGTTTGCACGAACGTTTTGTATCCTTGGTACAACACTTTGAATTTTTATTGATCAAGAAATTAGTTGCATATGCTATACATTGACTGGTTCAGATTAAAAAATATAATTTACATAAGTCATTGCGAACCAGAAATTGCTATAATTTTTTTCCAGTTTTTGTTTTAATAGGACAAAATTATCGTATCTGAATATTTTCAAACTTTTGAAACAATACTTTCAAATCATGATATATTTGAGGCAAACTACACCTTACAGTTTCTATGTAGAGTTAAACGTTTAGAGAACAAAAAAATCATTTAACATTTTGGTAGCGTCAGAGTGGGTAATCTCATGCGGTAACTGTGAGCGTGTTGATTTTAGGAGCTCATATTACCTCGTGGGATTTCCCACCCGCTACCACTATCCTACAAATATTTATAAAATATATTTCAATACTTATTTTCAATCACATCCACCCAAAGTAACTTCCGAAATCTCAATATAGTCCAAAAACTTTGAAGAAATTAAAACTTTCTTACTATTTCTTTAGACAATTGATCGGTAAATGTTTTATTATTTTATAATTAGAGTATAATTATTCCCTCGTTATCGTTTTATAGCTTGAGGTATTTAAGAGTAACAGAGTATAAGCTAGTTTAATATAAGATTATTATTTTTAGCAGCATGTGTGAGTAATTATAGTTTGCTCGAATGGCATGATATAAGAGAAGAATGCAGCATGTTTAATCGAGTTGTGGGTGTGAGTATTACATCAGGTACTGGTGTAGCGTCACGACTACCAGTGCTTGTGTTATACTTGCGCTTATGGTCTCAATACCTGCCAGCCTGAAACCACGCAACATCGGAATGCACATGTTATAAGAGACAGAGAAGGCAGAATGTCCGTATTATTGTTGAAAAAAATATCAGCCAGTAAACTTTAAGTAATTAGAAATATCTAGTCACAATAAACTTTACATGTTTTTCAAAAACGAGTTAAATGAACTTCTAGAATTGAATTCATAATTTTCCTGTATCTGTGAGGCTCCCATAAACCTCCGGCTAAAAATTATACATTAATTCTTACAGTTGATCGGCTAACAGAACTAGTGAATACTGCCGATGACCGAATACAAGGGGCGAACAGAAACGGCGAGGGAAAAGTGGACAGGTTTGTAAAATTCTCCACCTTCAATCAACTGGCTATATTTCTATTATATTATAATATATTCATTGGATTTGTTACAGGGCTCTTGTAAAGAACTTAATACTCGGCTACCTATCCTCATCAGCTGCTGATAAATTATCAGTTCTCAGAGTACTGGCTACAGTTTTAGATTTCAACGAATCGGATCGAGACAAAACTGGACTTAACAGTCCGGCAGCAAGTAGTAGCTGGTTTGCCGGCCTCTTAGGAAGCAACGCTGGACCCCAGTCTAAAGTAAAAAAGCATTCATCATCGCTTTATTGAAGACATATTGCTATCTGCTTTTTTTAACTACAAATGCTAATTACGAAAATCTTTTTAAATTCTAAACATTGTTAAATCTCTGTGTTTTCTGTAGGATCAAGAGGCATCGTTATCTGCAGCGTTTGTTAGATTCTTGGAGAGCGAATCAAAGCCAAAAGCTCAGCTCCCGGCTCTACCAATATCAACTACTGTAAATAGATGGACAATTATGTTTAACTCCTGTCTTGATGGATACAGAATTTTAGTTTTTATCCTATTTTGTGTATTTTTGTAGCCTCCACCACGGCCAGGTCACAGCAGACAACATTCCTCGTCGTCAACTCAGTCAACCTTACTGCTATCAAACATCGCACTGCCAACATTCCCAGATTTTGTTCCCGCCCGTAATACTGGATCGATTCTAAAAGAGGTTTTGAAGGACAGCTGATATTGAAGACATATCATCACCGCTGTGACATTATTATTTTATTGATTTCAAGTTCGATTATACAGGATTTGCAATTTTTTTATTATTTTTTCAACATTAAAATTACGAATTCATAAATTCGTATTGGGACAGAAACAAATCCTATCTGTTGGTTGATATTTGTTAATTTATGTGAACTATCACATTCACTGAGCTTTTGACGTATATTAGAGTGCATCTTAAAAGGGTGATTTTTTCAATTTTAGGGAGAAAATAAAAAAAACCACCCTATCAAGGACCACTCTAACATACAGGTATAGATAATCAGTTTCAATAATTCCTGAAACTATTTGAAACTATGCACGGATGATTCTTTCCTCTTTTGTAAAATAGTACATTTTTTATTTTATTCTTTCGTCACCTTTGTTCTCTACAATATGTCATTGTGAATAACCAGACTCTGATAAAATAAATTAGAAAAATGGTTAAAAAAACAAAAAATTGCTCATGTCAGGGATAGAGAGGATCCTGATAGATTTTCCTTTTTAATTCGGTGCCCTTGTGTTAATAGTTATTGCTAACTAACGTAGGTATAATAGACTATACTATAAGCGTATTTTCAAAATACTATAAATAAATATAACGATTCAAACTACTAGGTGAAAAACGTCAGTTTTTCACCGTTCAATAATTAATATTGAATCGAAGACAAAACTAACGATAAATAAAAGCTTCCCAAGTCTGTATAATCAATTTGTTGGAAAAATTTGTATTAAAATGTGTATAATAAAGATTATTTAACTCTTTACCTATAATATCAATAATCATATCCTAGTAAAACTAATCTCCTAAATATACATTTTCAACATTTTATGTATATATTTTATATATTTTTAGAATTTTCCTAGAAATATTTAGGCAATTAAATCATCCAATCAATCCAAAATCATTTCTTGTAAGTAAAAGAGTAATAATATTTATTGAGAATGAGAATTCATTTTCAGAGAGAGATTTGAAACCTCTAAGCGGTTTGAACGTAGTAGTTATCGTTCCTCGATCCCCGTACGATCGATCCTACAAATTCGTAACGAGAGTCTCTCGTTCTGCGCACGTAGCTTACTTCAGAGCTGTTGTGAACAATGGCGACGTTTCGACAGAAGTGACATCCTTGTTCATGAAATGTGTTTTTACTTTGTAATATTAGCGATTATCGTAGATATTATGTGCGATTTATAATATCTAGTGTTATTTTAACCATAATCCGAGATGGCAGGTAACGCGAACGCGTTGTCCAGTGATATAAGTCGACGAAATCCTCAGGATGAATACGAGCTAATTCAGAGGATAGGCAGTGGTACCTACGGCGATGTTTATAAGGTTATTGCCGGTGATATGTCCACCAATTCTACGACCTATTAAATCCCAAAATCTAACCGAGGTGTATTAATTTCAGGCTAAAAGACTTTCCATGAACGATCTCGCCGCTATCAAGGTTATCAAACTCGAGCCAGGTAGGTCAATATGACATTCAAGATTATTCATATCTCTATGCTGCTGCTGCTGCTGCTGCTACTGCTGCTTCTATTACCGTGCATTAACTCATCTAAGAATATTCAATTTCTACGACAATTATTAATTGGCTAGTTAGCTATTCATGCTAGTTAGAAATTACCACCAATTCGTTATTATTCAAATTTAATATCCCTACACCCACCCACTTATCATTTATATGTATATCATTATTATTATCATCTAGGTGATGATTTTGCCATTATACAACAAGAGATTTTGATGATGAAAGACTGCAAGCATCCCAACATTATCGCATATTATGGAAGTTATCTCAGGAGAGATAAGCTATGGATTTGTATGGAATATTGCGGGGGTGGTTCTCTGCAAGATATATATCACAGTGAGTTTTGAAAGCCCTGTCAAACAAATAAACTCAAAATATTCACCTTATCTTCATAACAATCGTATGATAAAAGGTCTGAGATTCTCATTCAATCACCATTTTCGTTATTTATTCCAGTAACTGGACCCCTCTCGGAGATTCAAATAGCTTACATGTGCCGAGAGACACTTCTTGGACTCTCCTATCTGCATGAGAAAGGAAAAATGCATAGGGACATCAAAGGCGCGAACATTTTACTCACAGAAATTGGGGATGTAAAATTGGCGGACTTTGGTGTGTCTGCTCAAATAACGGCTACAATTAACAAAAGAAAGAGCTTTATAGGAACACCTTACTGGATGGCACCTGAGGTAGCATAAAACTTCTGTAATTGAAAGAAAAACCTTCTAACTTTCATCAAATCTGAAACTTTTTTCATTTTCACAGGTCGCAGCAGTTGAGCGTAAGGGCGGATACAACCAGCTGTGTGACATTTGGGCCTGTGGAATAACATCGATCGAATTAGCAGAGCTCCAGCCACCGATGTTTGACCTACATCCAATGCGAGCTCTTTTTCTGATGTCAAAATCGGGCTTCAAGCCTCCGACGTTGAAGGACAGGGATAAATGGAGTCAGACTTTTCACAATTTTGTCAAAGTTTCTTTGACTAAAAATCCCAAGAAGAGACCAACTGCGGAAAAACTGCTACAGGTGAAATGACAAAACATTTCACAAAAGTCTATCATCAACCATAATGAAGCGCCAAAGTCTAATTATCTCTTAAATATTTACAGCACGCCTTTTTTCAAGGCGATATGAGCAAAAGACTGGCTTTGGAATTGCTTCAAAAAGTCTCAAACCCAAGTCACATGTTTACCGAATTAGAACCAGACGATGATGGCGCGGTACCAAACGTCCCACAACGAATAGCATCACGTCACACAGCCAAAGCCAGACCAAGAAGTCCCATTCCACAGTTAGATAGCGATGGTAAAAATGATACAGATCCTTCAAAGTTTAATGCTGCCGATGATATGAACTTTTCCATTAAACAGAATGATTCTCAAATGAAGTTGGTAAATATTAGCGTCGTTTGTTACAGATCGAATAAATTTAGAAGAAGGAACATTGCGGAGAGATTCTTCAGCACCTTCGGTAGACAGTAGCCCAGCCTGGGATATCATAGACATTATGAACAATGTCAAGGTAACGGAATGTTTTTGCGTTATGAATATTTGTCGACAATAATAACTTGCGAGTAAATTAAAATCAGATTTGCATGTTTTTGAATATTCCTTTGTTGTTTACAGAGTGTACATAATTGTGACGTGCATCCAGATTGTGGAATTGGAACTGCGTTTGAGGATGTCCAAGAAAAGTGAGCTATTTTTTTTTTTTTTCTTTCATTCATAAATACCTAATATACTCAAAGATATACCATATTCTAATTTTGACAAACATTCTATAATGGAGAATTTGGCAAGGGTTTTAGTTCAGCTACACATCCATTCTTCCACTGACTCAATACAGCTGCTTATATCCATTTGTCATAGAACATTCTCTAGGTGTATATACGTTATGGGGTAAATCCTTAAATTTCCTGCACTTTATAAACATACCATTAAAACTGTTACATCATCGAACCACATGAACACATCTCATCTTCATCAAGTGATCATTTTCGTTAACATTCTCCCCGCATAGATGACTATCTGTTATTTGCCTCCTTATTATTGAATGTAAACGACTTTACACTTATTTCCTAAGTGTGTGAAAGCATCGAAAACTCTTATATGTACACCAATTCAATGGCGAGCCATTTATTTCACATTCTTAGTGTTTAATGTATTGATTTGCTTAATTTTTTACTAAATGCTATAGAGACTGGAATTAGCACGCCTGCTTATGCTTATCGTATCGTAGATGTAGTATAAACACCCGTAAAGTGCTATCAGTTTAGAAATATTAAACAGCAATGAATACTACTTCCGCGATTCTAGACTAGAGAATATCTGGAAAAAAAAAAGAAAGAATTGAGAGAAATTATTTATCAGAACTAAGCCACTTTGTTTTTGTAATAGTAAGCATGGAGCTAGAGATACAACCGATAGTAGGCTGTCACGTCGAAGCAAAACTGGCACCGAGATTTTACATATGAGCCTCAGGTAATTCGCAAGATAGAGTTTTGCTTGGTGTGAAGGTATATTTTATTTATGGAATTTAAATGAAACTATCAGACGAAAAATTAAACATGATAACAAAAGAGAGGATCTGTTGAAAGTACAGTTTCAAAACTAAAATGCTTTCCTGTAATCGGAGTTGCTTTTTACAACAATAATATCAATAATATACTGTAGAAAAAAAAGAGAGAAACAATTGTTACAATAGTACAACACACAGCATGTGCTCAGGCATGATTAATCACTGGATAAAATTCTATCCAACTTTAATAATATAAATTGTGACTTAGTTTTATTATCGATATGTTGCGCACGCCATATAAGCTGCTGAAGTAGTGTGAAAACTATCATCAATAGTTTATTTTAATTGCTTTTTAATAATTCCTCAGTATTGATTTAATCCTGTAGAATAATCCCACGTATAGCTTAACTTGAATTTTCCAAATTCTGTAAAATTGAAGCTGTAGAAATCGGTCCAAATAATGCTTTATCATATGAGCGGCTCTTAATCCAACGTTTATCAATTAATTAATAATCAAAAATTCAGTCATTTCCAATGTAGCGTATTAATTTCTTTTATCAGTTTGTAATTGTAATAATTTCTCCCAACAGGAGTCTATTGCAGTACATTGATGAGGAGTTGTTGCTAAGGTATTGGCAGGTAACCTTTTCCCTTGCATCTTGCACCTCGCACGCATCTCCAATTTTCTTACATTCACATATTAACTTAACTATTCGCGTGACCAATCATTGATGATTTTTTCAAGTTCATAATGAAATAATGAAATCCACAAAGGCTGAAATACTTCAACGATGGTCACGGCGAGACAATTACATCATTATTAATAAGTCACGTATCATAAAACTCCATAAATTAGCTCCGAGAAATTTCATTTTCCCTTAATGTGGTAGAAAACACTTGAATTGTTCAAAGATTAAATGTAGTTAATAGTCTGATTTAAGATTTATATTAGAGAGAGTATTCATGACTAATTTTCAAACTAATCACCGTAGGTAGTTGATTTAGAGACTGTACAATATAGACGATATGTGAGTGATGAAAGGTACAGTATTTTCGTTGAAGTATATTTAACGTTGCCTGTTGCACGATCACTAGCTATTCTTTTCTGTATGACAAAATTTTGCGCTAATTGTGTTGGTGGTGGACATGCACAATTCAAATGCTTAAAATCTTGTTTAATCATTGAAGTGGCTGTTTTTTTTTTTTTAATTTTCTTTTAAACTTTTTTTATACTATCACCTGCTGCTATTTGACTAATAAACGACAGATCTGTATGAATCTGAACATAAATCTGTTCGACACATTCGATATCAAGCATCCAGAGTAAATCCCAGGCTCTAAAGTTGAATCTTACACCAACTCTATACATTTTATGACAAACCGTGAACCGTGGAACTCGTAAAAGCAGTTTAAAAAAATAAAAAGCAGGAAATAGGACTTGAGTGTTTGGTGATGGACGATGGTATACCGAAAGATGTTTAAAAAAAAAAGATCACGGATAGCTTTCTGTTCCGTGTATGACTTCCTATTTCCTGTGTGCAGGGGGAATGCAATGTCGATGGTTGCTGGGCATTGCGATCAGCTATATTCCCTGCAGTAAGTAATTGAAATGCTATCATACAACCGTACCCGATGAACACTGGTATTCATAAATAATACTAAGAGAATAACTAGACAGATTTTCACTTTCTAACAAAGTCTAATAGCTGTTATTATTTGACATTAATGATTACCACTTGCCTATTTTTATTAGCTTTTTCATTTTGTCACCCGATCACTTTATCATGGTGTAAATTATTCATTAGATTTTATTTTATTTTATCTAATACGTTCTCTTTTTCTATTTCTTTTTCATTTTCTTTTTTTTTCCATTAACATTCACTCCACATCCGCAAGCTGTGTATTAACTCCGATTAACAATGGTGATTGATTTTGTATATTTCCTTATGCTTCTTGAATTTTCATTTCCAGAGCGACTCTGCCTCTTGGAGAATCGTCCGGTGACTGTGAGGTACATAGAGACTACTACAACAACGTTACTGGTAAGCATAAAAATATTCATACTCATTCACGAGGTGTAGCCAACGGATCAGAATTAGGATATTAGATCTTACTTAATAGAAACTATGAATTAAAAGATTCCATTTCGTTTATTATTCATTATTTACGAACTCGTATCAATTCATTTTTCAAAAAGGAATGATTAACAGTATATTATGATATAAAATGAAAGAGAATAGATAAAACTTCTACAAATCAATGGGTGACTTCAAAACTACTATTATTATTTGTGTTTAGTTTTGTAATGTGATGTTAGTTGATTTAATGTTCGTATGTGTTTTAAATCGTGTTGTATTATTGTTGCTTAGCTTGTCTTGAGACTAGAAATGAGAGTAATAATAATCACTGTTGCAAATCAACACACGGTAAGCTTTTTCATAACTTTTCATTTGTCGTTGAAGGAGTCCAACTAATTCTCTAAAACTTGTAGTTTTGTTTTTA
This sequence comes from Tenthredo notha, assembly GCA_914767705.2. Lineage (NCBI taxonomy): Eukaryota > Metazoa > Arthropoda > Insecta > Hymenoptera > Tenthredinidae > Tenthredo > Tenthredo notha. Next base: position 8,197,407 of record OU611917.1, read on the forward strand.
CGAATAACATATTAAACTAATATTTGCCTGGGAGAAAAATAAAGCATATTATTTCGTTCGTACGCGATAAATTTGTATAAAAATTATCGGATTAGGCATCGCTGATATCAAAGAATTTATATTATGAAAAAGCTAATACCAAGAAACTGAATGTTAGAAGAGAGGTCAGACTTATGCTGTAGCAGCAAAATCTCTGGATTACAAGGAGATTCGGGTATAGTATTGTTTCACTACTGTTGAGTTGAGTTTAGCTCAGAGGCCAATGAAGCCGAATATTTAATCTAGGGACACACGACTCGAATAGTATTTATTCATGAAACTTATATCTGATACCATGACGTGGACATTCTCCGTCCAAATTGTAAATACTTGATACATATTTCCATGGAACAGGATTCGGGCTGCTTGATTCTATTTCATATGTCATTATTACCAGTCTGGAGGCCTATCTCCTGTATCATACTATACCGTTAGGCAGTAGTGTACAGAGTAGGTTGGGTGCGTAGGGTTGCAAGCGAGTCCTAGACGTCACAGCTCTGTGGACGAGTTGTATGGGTTGGTGAGTGGCACCCTCTCCTTGGCAGCCGTCAATGGGCAACGTCAGCGATCGCTCTCTGATAGTGGACCGAGAGATGAGGCGCCACGGTCCAATGGTAGGAGCACGCTTGATGAATTTCACTCACGTGTAGTATTCACTCATATGTAACGTTGCTATGACAGATATCCAAAAAGTCTATCACGGTAATAGAATGAAAATAATGAAAACCAAATGAAGATAATTTGTACAGACTTCATGGATATCAAATAGAACGCCGTCAAGTTTATTAACAGGCTTACCGCTTGATTGCTATTACTCTAACTTACATTTCCTCAAAGATTAACCAGCAACGTCTGTTCTGTGTTGCACTATTGAAAGGCCAAGAAAAGCTTGCTTCATCAAACTTCTGTTTGATCTATAATTTTCCAATCTATCAATCCGATTTCTAGGGGATAGCGAAGCACCTGGTAATGGAGACGGAGAAGGTGTGGGACCCGATCTCTTATCCGATACACCGCCTGTACCACCTAGGCGAAGGGATAGAAAGAGACACACACCACCTAGGCCTGTTAGCAATGGGCTACCCCCAACGCCAAAAGTTCATATGGGAGCATGTTTTTCAAAGGTTTGTGCAAAATTAACGATTCTTGTAATCTTTTTCCTTTTCTATATCACAATTCATCAGTAGGATAAAGATGACTATTTTTTGCACAGGTGTTTAATGGTTGTCCGTTGAGGATACACTGTACAGCAAGCTGGATTCATCCTGACACAAGAGACCAGCATTTACTTATAGCCGCAGAAGAAGGAATTTACAATTTAAATCTCAACGAATTGCATGAGACTGCGATAGATCAATTGTATGCTAGACGAACCATATGGATGTACGTTATCAAGGATGTTCTCATGTCTCTATCGGGTCAGTAATCCAAGCTTCGAGCAATGCATTTTATCCAAAACTAAAATTATTCAACAGAGTATTAATCCCTTAATGTGGTAATATTTCAGGTAAAACTCCTCAGCTATACAGGCACGACCTTTTGGCAATGCAAAGCAAACAAACGCACAGGTTTTCGTTGCACATGAACAGAATACCAGAGAGATTAGTACCGAGGAAATTTGCTCTTACGACTAAAGTTCCCGATACAAAAGGGTGTTCGAAATGTTGTGTCGGACGCAATCCTTACAATGGGTGAATGATGATATATTATATTATTCAATAAATGTATTTCTCTGAAGGAATGTCTTCTGAAAACTCTTGTATCTGATCTAGGTACAAATATCTATGCGGAGCAATGCCTGCTGGAATATTTTTAATGCAGTGGTACGATCCTCTGAATAAATTCATGCTATTGAAACACTTTGATTGCACATTACCGACGCCGCTGAATGTTTTCGAAATGGTAATCACACCAGAGATGGAATATCCAATGGTTTGCGTATCCGTTAAACAGGCTTATCAGCAGAATAAATTAAAATTGGATCTTATAAACATGAATTCTGGAGCAAGCTGGTTTCATAGCGATGAACTGGAAGATATGGATGGATCGGGTAGGTGCCAAAGTTCAAATATCACATTATTTATTTCCTCAAATATTTCATTTACATCTATAAAAGTAATTGTGAATTTATCCCAGCTACTGTTATTCCGAGGAGAGAGAATCTCCAAGTAATCAATGTGACTCAGCTTGAAAAGGACGCAATATTAGTATGCTACGACAGTAAGTTTGTCTTCAACAATTCACAAATTACAGCACCAACAGTTGTTTACATTATTCTTTACTGTTTTAGATTTGATTAAGGTCGTTACGCTGCAAGGTAAACCGAGAGTAAGCAAAAAGCAGATCTCGGAACTCCATTTCCACTTTCAAGTCGAATCTATAAGTGAGTATAAAGAAATCCAATGGCTCTTTAATTATTGGAAAGAAAATTGAGACAATTTAGCTACACGATACTTTATTTACAGTTTGCTTGCCGGATAGCGTACTTGCATTCCACAAGCACGGCATGCAGGGAAGAAGCTTTAAGAACGGCGATGTTACCCAAGAAATTATCGACCCTAGTAGAACGTACAGGCTACTTGGTTCCGACAAGTGAGTAGCAAACGATGATACAATTAGTGTGATGAAAAATCGTTAAAGTTCCCTTTTATATTGAAGATTGAACCATCTACTGTCTCATCTTTGCTTTTCAGCCACCCAAAGCTCTCTGCTTCGTATAAATCAATGTGTTTTTACCTGTTCCTAAATTTAATAAGTAAATACTAGGAACTAAGCTATGAAATCTGTATGTTAAACAGGGTTGTGATGCTGGAGAGTCACTTGGTTCACACGGGAACGTTAACCGAGTCCGAAGGGGCAGACTTGTATATACTCGCAGGACACGAAGCCAGCTATTAGCCTAGCACCTAGCCAATTTATTATAGCTAAAAGCAGCATGCTTATAGCACGTAAATAAGTAATTATCTTGAGCTACGATTCATTCAAATAATTTGCTCGGATTGTGCGGTAAACCATAGGGACTGTAGCGGAGATATTCTTATAAGGTAAACAAAATTTCTTTCGGCTATAAATCAGTTACATATTATAAGATGTAATAACTTATATAAATGCTTGAAAATAAGTTAATAGTTTATTGTATAATGTACATAATAATTTTCTATAGTATGTATATCAGCACAAAGTTTCGTTTGATGTATGACTTTCGTTCAATTTTCATATCATAGAGAATGTCTGCTCTTTATTCTCGCGTTTATACTTCAAAATAACAAATGGTTTTTGTTTGAGAATATTAAAATCTCTTTGGCAGTCCTTATAGTATATCGTATTAAATTGCTAGGGTAGTAGCATAGTTATTATTAACTAAATAAAACGCTCCTCAGAATAAAAACGATCATTCAGTAATAAATTGTCAATTTCCAAAGAAAAGGAAGAAAAAGAAACAAAACGATATCTAAAGATTTTTCATTTCTAGGAGTGTTTTGTATTATACATACTACATACATATTATTACTATTATTATTATTATTATTATTATTATTATTATTATTATTATTATTATTATTATTATTATTATTATATAGTAGTAGTAGTAGTAAAACTAATGGCGATTAATCATGTTCTTGAAAGAAAGAAAAAAGATAAAGAAAAACATGTGGATCAAAGTAATGTGATGTGATCGGCTTCAAGACTGGGATAAGCGTGTAGAATCCTTATTGAAGTTATATTTTCTTGTTGCTAAGTAAGTACATAAAGTAAGACAAAGTAAGAGTACCGGATGAGAAAACGGGCCCGGTTATTGAGAGATTCAATACGTTGATGTATAATTAAGCTCAAAGAGATATAGGCCTGTTGTCAGATGGTCTTTCGTCTAGTCTTGTACTCTTAGGTTGTTGCTAACCAAAGTTTTTATTATTAAAATACAAAATTTGCCGATTTAATTCAATCCTAGAAAAAAGAAAACAAAAAAGAAAATAGATGAAAAATAAAAGAAACTACGTAATAAGTAGTAAAGAACTTTGCAAAGTTCTCCAATGACAATTTTCAATGTAAATAGGATGCAAGGAAAATGAAGAAAGTATTATATTATTAAACCATTTCAATCATTTATTGTATATGTAAGGTTTGACTGCTTACAGTTTCATTGCTAAATAATAGGATATAACGCAGATATGCAAGTGGTGTAGGATTAAATATAGTTGAAATGAAAAGTAAAAATTAAAAAAAAAAAGAAAACTAATAATAACAAATCAGGAAAAATTAATAATCCTAAAATATATCTAAAGATAAAATGTATAAGTTAGCAATGTGTGCTAAATAAAAGCATTGATTAGAATGTATTTGAACCTAAACTTGGTACATTACTATAAAAATATCGTTTTCCTACACCACTTAAATAATAAATTTCCCTGTAACATATATAGAGATTATACATTACAAGCCACAATTGCTTTTAAAAAGTCTAGTGTGGCGTTATAATGAATTACAAGAAAATTTATCTAGATTGATCCTCTTGAGATAAAGACACTAGCTATTGATTAATTAGTTACGAAATATTTTATAATCTAGCTGACTCGTTGTTTGTCACAAAGTATAAACTAATAGGTCACGTTCTTAGCATGTTTATCCTTTTTCCTTTTATTCTTTTTTTTTCGTTTATCCATTTGAATGAGTAATTATTGATATTGATAGCTATCCATGTTTCACCTGCGAGCTTCAATGCTTTCCATATCGATGAAATTACAACGTGATCTATTAGTTTTGGAGTGAAAAAAAATAAAAATAAAAATAATAAGACGTCTGAACGAGAAAGAGATAGTGAAATTGTAATAGTTCTGTAATATAATAACTGGAGTAACTTACCTCGTGTCGCAAACACCAAATTAAAAATACTCAATCAAACTTTGCATTAATCAAATCAGTGTAATAAATTGTGTTAAAAAAAATTAAAACACAGGTTTATTCGGCGAAACGTTGTATCTTTTTGAAAAAGAAAAACTAACGGATAAAAAAGAGAAAAAGAACAAAAAAAGCAAGGAAAAAAACAAAAAAAAAAACTCCAAAAATAATGTTTAAAAAAAAAATCCAAAAAAAAAAAACTATGTCTTCCTAAATGTTTAAATTTTGAAGAAAAAAAAGAAAAAAGAATTTTAAGACGTAGTGAATTCGGCTATTAAAAATGTTCAATCATCTATATTATTATTATTATTATTATATTGTATTGTACCTCATGATCTTATAAACTTGGGGTATTTTGTCCGAGACAAATTTCTATTTAAAAAGCGTAATTCTTATATATTCATTAAATTCTGGAGTTTGTTGTTTCGATAAAAAAAAACGTGCGTTCGTCTAAGCAAAACAGAAAAAAATAGTGCTTTATATCTTTAGAAGTAGTTAATACATACTATAAATTAAAATTTGAAATATTGGAGAATAGTTGAGTAGAGAAAAGCGTTGGAATTCGTCTAGCTTTAAGCGATTTTCTGACACTAGAGAGTCAGAAAGGGATTCATAAATAATGAATGTTATTTCAAAGTACCTACAACATTTATTATTAATTACGCACATCTAAAATATCATACTTAAGTCAATTTTCCGCTTTATTACTCTATGTTGTTACATTGGTTTTTCGATGAAGAAAAAAAAAGAAAGAAAACGATCCAACGCTGTTCTGATTTTATCTATTCTATTCTATACTATTCTATTCTACATGAATGAGTTTAAAAAGTATTTTCGAGCGTATTAAATATTCCTAATCACGAAAGTTAATTCTTCATTTATCACAAAGACAATAATCATTTGAATTACACGATATATAAAAAAAAAAAAAGACATGTATTGGGTGTTTGACTTAAAAGTTGAATCTAGATAAAATCAATAATAAGAAAATATCTCTATTTGCCGCTCGTATATACTATATAATATATAATATATTAATCAAAAAAAAACTTAATATTATGTAACCAGTTGTCGTTTAAAAATATGATGATATTTTATACGAAAACAGTAGTTGAAAAAATTAAGATGAGAAAAAAGAAAAAAAAAGAATAAGATATTTTGTCAACTTTTAAGTGACGCTCTTTTACGTGCACGCGCGTCAAACATATCCATATTTTGCTCATGACCACAAAACATTTAAAATATGTATTCTCTTATACAAAAAAAAAAACAAAAAAAAAAACACTTATTCACAAATTATTAACATTACAACTGTTAATAGTTGACACATAGCAATTTATAATAGATCTCTTGGTAGATTACTTATAGGTCATATAGATAGGACAATTAGTGCAGCGATTGAAACGTACCTGTCCGAAATCGACCAGATAGCTGGTTTTGCTTCGACACATCAATTTCCAATGCTTTTCCTTATTTATTATAGTTTTATTTTTATATCAATTTTAATTTCAATTCGTTTCAAATCTCATTTATTGCAAAGTGTACATACCTACCTACCTATAGACATATACCTATCATTAGACAAAAAATAATTTTCAAATCGATTACACAGAATAGAAGAAATGTTTGTGTAATTTTATTTTATTTTCTTTTCTTTGCTTTTATTTTTTCGTAATCGATTTCTGCAGGATTTCCGCAGGATTTCTGCAGGAATATAATATATATATATATATATATATATGCAGAATATTTTAAGAGGCAAAACCTTAGCGTATATTGAAAAAGAAAAAAAGAAAAAGAGAATTCTATATTTAATAACATGTCGTATTGTAAAGAAATTAATTTATATAGTCGTTAAACTCAAAAGTAATACCTACCTACCTACATATATTATATACTATATTAAGTAATATAAAAAAGGAAAAAAAAACACGATGAACATTTTTTCTAGAAATATTTCAAATGTTATAAAATATAATAAGTATAATATAATGGTTTATTCAATACATCATCAATAGAAAATTTTTAATCGAGATTATTTAGCTGCAGTGCATAAGAGGTAAATAAAATTAGTAAACAAAGATATATAAGATTAGAAAAAAAATTTTAAAAAGATTCAAAAAAAAATTCCGAGCGAAATTCACCACCCAGTTAATATATAATAAAATGGAGAAATGAATAGGAGCGGAAATTATATCTATACATGTATATTATCTCGAACGATTTTTAGAAAATATTAGAAGACTTATCATTATAGTTGGACGCCGGTTTGAGTTAGGTATGTATAAATAAATGAATTGGCTACAAAACGCCCCAATAAAATATATGTAATAGAAATTAATTTATTCTTAAAATTCGTGAAATTCCTGGACTAAAGGGCTAAACAGATAAATACAGCTTGAAATTCTTACCCCCTGTATTTCTATAAATTTTAAAACTGAATATATATATATTTGAAAAATTGAAAAATTGAACAAAAAAACTAGTAATAACTATAACTACTTAAACGAATAAATTATCACAGCTGTATATAATGTGTACTATAACATATTACATAGTTCGTTTTCCGTTGAAATAATGGATATTTGTTCTTATTTTTTTTTTTTTCGGTTCTTTCTTTGTTAACTTCAATTTTTTTTTCTCCTCTTCATTACTTGTCCTTTTTTCCTCAATTTCAAGTTCTGTATGTACGTATAAACATATATAATATGAATCTATCTATATTAATTAAGAAAATAATTACGTATACTAGATATATAATTACGTACATATTATATTTTTACTTAAAATTGTTGTAACTTTTAAGCCCCAATTAGCCGACACTATATTGTGTAAATAGCTGTATTCTCGTATAATACCTATACCTACTAAAACATCTACCCCAAGAAAAAAGATCAAAAAATCTAAAAAAAAAAAACGTACATTGAATGGAATAATAATTCAGATATATACATAAATCAGATCTTTACATCGATGTAATAATAATTAATAACTATAATTAACAATTATTATAGTATAAAGAAATAATCCGACCAGATATTATCAGAATTATTATATTATTATAATAATTAAGTGAAACTGGTCGAGAATTTATTTGTACTGGTCTCGCACTTTTGTTTTGGCTTCAGAATCGGAGTGACCTATTATTAAACTGTAGTGTCCATTACACTAGCAACAAATCTTTTGACTTGGTATTGTTACTTCCAACGATAAGCCTTCCAACAGTTCTTGATCCAAAATAGTTACCAGGCCGGGAAAAGGAAAGAAAGAAAGAAATAATTATTTTTTTTTTCTTCCTTTTCGCCACCCGCGTGTTCGACGTACACGCACGTATACGTAAGTCGCGACGCCGAACATGACGTTACGGTCATCCAAAAACGATAACATATGATATGTGTTAACGTAACGTTGAGTAATACGTCCGTTTTACCTATACGTCGCATAATTATATTTTCATGTGATTCAGAATTACTGCTTTATATATAGAGCATAAGGAATTCAAGCGTTTCCTTTTTCTTGTTAATATTCAAATCACGTTTTTATTCTTGCAGAAATGAACCGCGGAGATTTGCCTTTCGGGGTGAAGGAATCTAGTCGTGGAATTTAATTTTATAAAAAAAGAAAAAATGTATAAAAAATTACACTAAAGTCTCGTGAGTGGAGATCCGCGTATTAAGGAAGTAAATACAGTGGATCAACATCGTGATTTAGTAATTGTGGTGCTTTTTCGCTTTCTGGGGGCGACCGAGGGCCGAGACCATCTCGATACCAAAAATAGCCGAGAGCAGGCAGAACGGCTGTTCGGATCTGTCCTCTTCTGAGTGCCAGAGCCAGAGCTCGGTTCTAGGTTCGATAGAAATTTTCGGCTCGCTGCTATTTTAGCTCGAAAGAAGAAGAATTACACTTCAATTTTTGGTCAGTTATTTGAAAAAAAAATTAAAATAAAATAAAAAAAATAAACTCGATAAACACACGAACGAATCAACATTATAATATCATCACACTATACACTATAATCAAAATAGTTTAAATAATAAATACGAATTTCTAAGTGATTTTACATTATAGTTATAAACGCGAGTGAGTCCTGCGAGGTATTAATAATACATATCGTCAAAAGTGGTGCGGTTACAAGGTGATTTTACAATACTAGTCACATTTTATTTCTCTCGTGTGTTGCCGAGGAGCACAATCTCTACAACGACATACAAAAATGTTACGAAACGATTTATATTTCGAAAACGATTTTTCATCTCAAAGTAAATCGTGAAAAAAATCATTTCGATCTCTATCAATCCTCCTATATCTTTTAATCTCATATCGTGTGACAGGTGATCAGTGATCACCGGCTGGTTACCTGCAGGATCTTCTCCTTAAATTTCATTCATTTTTCATTAATCTTATAGATATTCGGGTGATAAATATGCGAAATGTATATTTTTAATGAAAATTTGAAAAAAAAATTACCTCAACTTACTTCTTGTAAAGTTTATTTTGAAAAATTTGAATAATTACCATTTTACCCGAATATCTTGATTTCTTTAAACTATTATCTACATATAAATGCTCTGGACACTCGACAAGATGGAAATTTCATCCCTGCTTAACACACAATCGTTGCAAAAATATAAGTAAACTATTTTTTTTATTTTTTAATTTTGTTTTGTTTTCTATCATTTCAAGTACACCCTCGGTATTTACAAAAGAACACAACTGGACTACGTGGGTAGCTTCAATCGCAATCTGCATCTACCTGTAGCCTGCAAAACTCGCGACTATAATACGAGACAACGAATGCCTCAGTCGGCGTCGGGGCGTACATAGCATCGGCCAGGGTGCGGACACGCGCATCGACCACGCGACGAACATGCTCGAACGTAGCCTGTACTCATACGTGGTAGTGAACTGATACAGGGGTGAATGAATAGATGAATTTATGTATATCGATAAAATAATATTAGATACCCGAAAATTCTGACGAACAACAGTTTGATACGCTGTAAGGGATGGCGGACAGCGAGGGTGGCTCCGAGCAAGATGATGTCTCCTTCCTTCGAACGGTGAGTTAAAAGCAAATATTTAATAACTCACCCTGTACCTATTTCACCCCTGAAATAATCTCCGAAATTTCAATCTCAAAATAAGATCACAACTTGTTACTTTTACCGATTCTATATCACTTTATGGGGTAGTGGTGGCTTTTGGGTTCAAAATTATATCGAATGTTTTGGTCAAACGTTCTTTCAATCTCAGACACACGCTGCGTACGCGCACGTCTCTATGTTTACGATATTCAACATATCTATACGGTATACTATATACAATAGTATTCGCTGTTTGTATGTAGCAATCCATACATATATACATACATACATATATTGTATAATTGTTTGGCCAATCGTAGCGTCAAAGGTTTATTGTGAGGAAATTCGAAGTGGATTTCATAGTCGTTACTTGTAGCGATGGTTTATGGGGTGAATAAGATGCTTTGGCAGATAGCCAACCCCCAGACTAGTATGCAGATGCGTATTTCATTATTTTGCACCATTTTTATTCGACAGTTATTTTTTCGCATTTCGGCGTAAACCGCACATATTTCATTTATTTCTCTATCAGGATCATGTTCAATTTTCTGTGGGCTTAGAGCTTAGAGCTTAATTACTCCCGCGAAATTGCGTGCTGGTTATATATCTAGGAAGGTATATCTATACCTTTACGTGTCACCTTTTAATTACGCTAAATGAATTCGCGGGGTTCAAATCGCGTTCGTCACGATGTTCATCAATCTTGAAAAAAAAAAATAATAAATCTTCTCGCTCCAAATCAACGAAATTAATTATAGGTACAGAGAGGATTGTCTTTTTTGTATTATTTAGTAAACCAGATACTGAATAATCGTTCAGAATACATATATCAGAAAAAGTCAACGCATAGATGATCCTTTTTTAAACCTTCGTGCAGTTTCTACGATTACGTTCTTTTCTTGCTAAATCAATGTACTTTTTCTTTTCGCATTTGCTCATTGAGCACCATCGTTTACCCGCTAAACATGCAACCTTTGTTACTGGCAACTTTGAACATCTGTATAACATCTTTAGGTAAAATAGAATGAAAGGATTGCTTGATTTCGCCACTTTCGAAAATCGACCATTCTTTTTTTTACCCCCTTTGTAACATTTGATAACAGGCGAATCTGACATACGGCTGGTATCTCTACGTCGTCGAAAAATCCCACGAGACGATGTGTAATTCGATCCCATTATTTTTCCGCTACGTTTCTTCTGATTGTATTTTCTAGACCAGAAGGAAATTTCATACAAAAAATATAGATGATAAAATTAAGACACTCACCTGCAGCTGGATTTATCGCGATGAAAAGATTTTTTTTTATATCCAAATTTCCTAGATATTTTATTGGGATCGTCTCGCATATTCATTTCTGTTCTTATTTCAACTTTTTTTTTTTGTATTTCACGAATATTTTTTTCTTTAACTTTACTCCTATTCACTTGACGATTTTTTCTATCCCGACGAGATCAGTATTGGAGACAGCGTAAAAATAAACATCGCTCGCGCGTTTGGCGTTGAAACAATTTCACGTTTAGATTTTTTTCTTTTTTCTTTTATCTCATTTCTTTGTCATATTATATTTTACCACGCTGCGCACATGTATGTCACGTACAAAGGGTGGATAATAAAAATTCAGGTCACCTTTCGCCGCTCCCTTTTATTATGCAAACAGAAAATCAGATAAGCCGGAAAACAATGCAAGAAAGGGAGCTGGAAAGGAAAGGTTTAACAGCGAATCGTAGTTCACCCTTAAAAAACTGGAAAAATAAGCTGAAAGTACATTAAACGAGTTATCTCCAGCCTAGATAGCTAGGACTCGTAATTAGAGAGGCAGATATAATCAAGAGACTAGAAAAATGGACGGTGTACGTATATATACTTAGTTCGAAAGTCATAAATTTATTTTTAGGATTTAAGCATCAAATCAAATGAGCCTCGGTTAAAAGTTTGCTCGTTAAGAGCCTGGGGGCTGGGACCCGTGTCTCTCTTCTCGGTTTTAGTGATTTTAAACCGTATGTATGTATGTATATGTAAACTTGGCCAACGTAGAGTGAAATAACTGTTGCCGCAATCCCTGCCGCATGGAGAGTATAATAAGGTGTATGCCGAATTTTTGGGGGCAGAATTCTGAGCGTGGGGGTGCGGCGTGGTTTGTATTAATTTTTAAAATCCTCACCTGTCTCATTATGTTAGGGAAAAAGAACGTATAATCTTTCTGAAAAAGCTGCGATAGTCGTAGATATTTTTTTTCGCGATAATTTTGGCTCAAATATAGATCATGAATTATGAAGCAGGCAAAAAGCTGTTCGAACATACATGCGACAATCAGATATTATTAATATTTCGAGGAGAAATATATTTACCCCTATTTGTAGTGTATATAGGAAATTTGACCTTTGAGGTTTCGTACAGAAAATATGTAGTTGATAGTTGATTCTGCCTATGCTCTACGATAATCAAATAAATTCGAGTTCTAAGGATTCCAAGGATTTCAAACCTTGAATGGCCAACTACATAATACATATTCTCTATCGAACTGGAAAGCGCGCGTAGTGTTCGCGCGACTCTCGTGTGTGAAACTAATTGTCCCCGTAATTATATAGCCGCTATTTTACACCTGTTTATTATATCCTGAGTATCGAATTACCCACGGTAATTAAATTCTCAAATGTTAATTGGCAACGTCAAAACTCGATCGACTCGTTATAGAAGTGTTGATAATTCATCGAGGGTAAAAAATGTCAAGTGCAACAGTCAGAAAAAGTCTAGAAAAAATAGCACTACCCCTCGTAATTTTGAAAAAAGTGATTTACAATCCACAGTTGGGGATAGAAATATTTGTCAGGATTTTATTAACGAAGAAGCAAACTTCTCCCTTGACTTTATCTCCACGGAATGTTCCATAATATTAATTCGAAGCAGAGTATCTGCTTCCAATTTAAAAGCTATGGTGGGTTAAATATTTTGTAGACAAAAAGTTTCGCGGGTGTTAAAAGAGTGTTCACATATTTTTATTCAAATTATTATAAACCATGTAATGTCTCCAATTATAATTAAAATCTTCGTAATTGTATTGTATACTATTTGATAGTGCGTAGACTCATAAATCGAGTAATAAAATCATGTTGTTTTTGTCTCTCGATTTATTCATCAATCAATATATAAAATTGACAAAGATCGATGCTCTGAAACCAGGAGGACACGGAGTATACATATAGTTAAAGGGATAAAAATTGCTTCGTAGCCTTGACCTGCACACATAGGCTTATAAAGTCTTCGTTTCGATCCGGTGGTGGGTGGGTTTCCCCTGCAGCTTGCTTTCACTACCCTTAAACATCCATCGGTACGAAGTTTAAAGTAAACATTTCTGTAAACAAGATAAATTATACCTAACTCATTTCCAGCAAACATTATATACCTAACTAATTTTCTTCCCTTCGAGTTATTATTATCTCTCAAATTAGCTGTTTAATTTGGTTGAAGTATTTTCATTAAAACAAATTATACCTTACCTCGCAGTATTCAAATAGTTTTACATTTTATTTCTTATATAGATCAAATTTTCGTGACATGTACTATTTTGTGTCATAGCATGTGTATGCAAAGCAGACGAATCGCGTGTTTATCAAAAGTTGACCTCGTGTGACGCAGACCTATGATAATTACACTTTAATATTATGCATTTCTGTGCAATATCGTGCCCTAGGTCACGAAGTCTATTTACATATTAATTACCCGTTACATTTCCTCCAATATCTAATTTCAATATTACCTATAACCCAGCTACATTACAATCGTGACGTTAATTATACCATAACTTAGTTTAATTATATCATAAACCTGCCATACAAATACAAATACAAATAGAAATACTAATATTAATCGTATAAGAAATGCATCGCAGGCGACAGTAGTGTGGCCGCATATTAGTCCGGCAGTAGTAAGCGTATATTATGCGTCCGACACTAGTAGCGAAGTCGTACTTGGTCAGGCAGTGATAAAAGGCATGTAGCGTAAAGACAGTAGTAGCGAAGTCGTACGTAGTCAGGCAGTGATAAAAGCATGTCGCGGTAAAGGCAGTCTGACCTTTACTTACGGTAACTACTGCCTAGTTCTGGTCGGCCTCAGCTGAGGCTGCCGGGTATAATGCGGTATCTTACTACTAATCGCTATAGCGTGTGTAGCAAAGTATTGCCATCTCTGAGTAAGCGTCTCAAACTGGAGAAGATATTCGCTACCCTCAGGGGCATAATCGTGGTGGTACAGCTGAGCTGTCATCGTCTCGTTCTCCTTGACGTTTATTAATTATTTACAATTGTTTATCATTTAATAATCGCTGATTTAAGTTCGATAATTTATATTCATTTTCACTCAGTTATTCATTAACGGAATAAATAAATGTGTCAGAAACATTTTGGTAAAATTCATTTACAGATAACACTTTTATTTATTTATTTGTTATTCAAGAAAATTATCAGTTTAATGACATTTTCAGGTTAAGTTATGAACAATTATTTATTTATTTATTCGATACTATTTAGTAGTGAGAGTTTTCTCTATCCTCTATATTATAATCGTGATATTGAATTATCTCATTAATTTTCATCCCCCTCTGTGTACTGTATCGGATTATTTTTTTTTACACCTACGAACTATAAAAAAAAACAAAAAAAAATAATTAAGAAAATATAAACAACCCTCCTTTTCTCACCCTTATTTTTTCTATTATTTTATCAACTATTATCTTTGATATCTCATCTATCTAAAACCTCGTGTAAAAATTCTTCTACAAATTATAAGCATAATATAATGCTTGTAATTACCTCGAGGCAATCTACCAAAATGTAATCTATACAAATGGTAGGAATTGGAATTACATCAAAATAAATAAATAATAATATCCGTATTCAACCCCGAGATAAAAGCGATCTTATATTTACTTTGGAAAATTTCATATTCTCAGATAATTTATCAATATTAATAATTATGGTTTAAATTTACAGGAGGACATGGTGTGCCTGTCCTGCACAGCCACCGGAGAAAGGGTCTGTTTAGCTGCGGAGGGTTTCGGAAACAGGCATTGTTTCCTAGAAAATATTGCGGACAAGAATATACCCCCGGATTTATCGCAATGTGTATTTGTAATAGAACAAGCGCTGTCGGTACGAGCCTTACAAGAATTGGTCACCGCAGCTGGTTCAGAGACGGTATTCTAATTTTTATTTCATTTATTATATCATTCATTGGATTATAATCATTAAATATCTCACATAGAGAGAATATAATATAAGAAAGAATTATTCAATGAACATAAAATGTTTTTTTTTTTTTTGTTCTTCAATTAATTAAAAAAATGACTAAAGATTTATAATTCACATTCATAAATAGGAGTAGGCCATAAAAAAAAATATTCATGCTATTCAGTCGATGAAAAGTATAAAATTAAAACAGAGTGTTTGCTCTCTCCTTTTATGTTACTAAAATATTATTGATGTATTCAGAAAATATTTACTGTGTTTTTTTTCTCTTTATCAATTGGAAAAGTTTCTTTTATTTTTTGTATACCTAATATACATCGTTCAATATTTTCTTGCAACAGATATGATCTTATTTTTGTAACACAAATTTAGAAACTAGCATTTCTGAATACATCGTCATGTCTCTCTCTATCTTTTGGTTTTTTTTTTTTTTTTTTTTATCTTGTCTGGTCAATCGCATGTTCCTTTATATCCTCGCGTAAGTTTATAAATACACAAAAGGCAATAGTCTTCCCTGACCTATCGTACAAAGTTTGTCAAATTTGTCTAAGGAAGATTGACCTTGTTTAAAAAATTCAACCATTTGAATAGTAAATATTGAGCTGCTGTTTTGTAGCATTATGATAAAAAAAAGCAACAAAAAAAAAAAAGATGAAAAATTAGCAACTACATTAAAGAATTTAAGTCGATTTGTATTTTTTTTTTATTTGCAGCAGCAAGACTCTTTAGTAAGTATTTTTTTGGAAATTTATCATTTCAAAACTTATAATTATTATTTATTTATTTATTTATTTGTTTATTCATTTCGTTACATATTTCGTGTTTATTTCGCTGCTCATTGTTATTTTTGGCTTTTTCAAAATTAACATTAATTATGACAAGAAATTTTCTTAGGTCAATTACATAGATACCTATAATCATAATAATAATAACAACATACAAAACAATAATTATACGTATAACGATTGAAATGATCCTTTTAGTTAGTTATTATATCCTTGAATTTTTATTTTTTATATATTTGTAAAACCTGTATCGACTTCCAACATAAATTGGCACTGGTATCAGCTAGAATATGTTTTTAACTTAATAATACAACTAACAACGATTGAATATGTAACACTTGAATGCGTATTATGGCCTTCTCTTATCAGTAGACTAATCGATAGAAGTATGATGTACTTAAAAAGAATTTTATTTTATCAGTAGAGAATCACTCTCACTTAATACTCGCTAATGAAAGTGATGAAGCATTACATTCTTAGTTAGTTATAATTGTGTTTCGATAATACTTTTCAATAAATAATAAAATTAATATTCTTGAACAATATACATAAAACAAATCTTCAAATATGATATATAAACTTTTCAAAAACAGTCTGATAATGAAACATTATTCTTGTACAAAACGGACATTCATTAACATAGAAATGAGAGAGATTATGTAAAATGGTGTATTCGAGGAGCAAATCTAGACCTTAATGCATTTTTAGGGAAAGGGTACGGGGTCTGGTCATAGAACTTTACTCTACGGCAATGCAATCTTGCTTAGACATCAGAACAGTGATATGGTGAGTTGTAAAAGAAGTAATTTATAACAAGGGTAAACATTATTCCAATAAAATCAATTCTAAGATCTGAATTTATACATTTTTCCAGTACCTGGCGTGTTTATCAACCAGTTCTTCGCATGACAAACTTGCATTTGATGTGGGTCTACAAGAACATTCTCAAGGTAACTAATTGCCGATTATAAAATCAATAATAATACCTCGAAAGCTCATCAATCTAATTTTCATAATCTATTTCAGGCGAGGCTTGTTGGTGGACGGTACATCCTGCCTCCAAACAAAGATCAGAGGGTGAGAAGGTCCGAGTGGGTGACGATCTCATCCTAGTATCAGTTGCTACAGAACGATATCTAGTGAGTTTTCAACTTAATTATAATTAATAGAAGGTGTTATTTTAACAAAAATTTTTTTCCTTCTCAGCACACAACGAAAGAAAACGACTTATCCGTGGTAAATGCATCTTTCCACGTAACGCACTGGTCGGTACAACCTTACGGCACTGGTATAAGCCGAATGAAGTATGTTGGCTACGTTTTTGGTGGCGATGTACTGAGATTTTTTCACGGAGGTGACGAGTGTCTCACTATACCATCGACATGGAGTACGGCAGCTGGGCAAAAGTGGGTTTCGATCATCCAAAGCATTTTTCAACTGCAAGGTTTTCTCTCTTCATTAATAAATTTATCTCTATTGGTTTCAGCATGGTAATTTACGAGGGAGGCAGCGTCATGAGCCAAGCACGATCCTTGTGGAGATTGGAATTGGCCAGAACCAAGTGGGCGGGTGGTTTTATCAACTGGTTACACCCCATGCGAATTAGACATCTTACCACGGGTCGTTATCTCGGTGTCAATGAAAATAACGAATTATATTTAGTCGATAGGTAAATCATTGCCAGATTAGAATTGGATTTCTCAATCCAAATAATAATTCAACGACAATATACAACTGTTTTTCAATTTTAAACATAAAGGAATGAGGGCACTATAGAAACTTCCACCTTTTGGCTCCGGCAAGAGAAGGATGACCAGAAAGGAACCCTCGAAGATAAGGATTTGGAAATAATTGGAACTCCGATCATTAAGTATGGTGACTCCACTGTTATTATGCAGCATGCTACGACTCGTCTCTGGGTATCATATAAGGTACATCAACAATGATGGAGGATTATTTCGTTTCTTTGTTTAATGTCTTTTGAATAATCTCTTTAATTGTGTTATTTTCCTGCTCTCAGTCCTACGAAACGAAAAAAAAAGGTGTGGGAAAGGTAGAGGAAAAACAGGCAGTATTACACGAAGAAGGAAAAATGGATGACGGACTTGACTTCTCTCGTTCTCAAGAAGAAGAATCACGAACAGCTAGAGTTATCAGAAAATGTAGCAGTTTGTTTACTCAATTTATCACGTTAGTGTCTTCTCATATTTGAATCCAGTTTGTCCTTCTGAAAGAACACAGTACAGACAATTACATGATTTCATTAATTTCAGTGGCTTAGAAACTCTGCAGTTGGACAGACGGGCTTCTATGTTCTTTCAAAATGTTAATCTCAACGAGATGGTTATGTGTCTGGAAGACTTGATCAATTATTTCGCTCAGCCTGATGAAGACATGGGTATGAATTCACCAGAACTGAACTTCTTTTCTAATCAAAAAAAAATAACCAGCTAACTTAAACGAATTATTTCATTTTCAGAGCATGAAGAAAAACAAAACAAGTTTCGAGCGTTGAGAAATCGTCAAGATTTGTTCCAGGAGGAAGGAATTTTGAACCTAATTCTTGAAGCTATAGACAAAATCAACGTCATAACTTCGCAAGGTTTTCTGGTCGCACTTTCTGGTGATGAAAGCGGACAGTCTTGGGATCAAATTTCTGGCTATCTTTATCAGCTGCTAGCTGCTATCATCAAAGGAAATCATACAAATTGTGCTCAGTTTGCAAACAGCAATCGTTTGAACTGGTTATTCAGTCGTCTTGGGTCACAGGCTTCTAGCGAAGGAACAGGAATGCTGGATGTACTCCATTGCGTTCTCATAGATTCCCCTGAGGCCTTGAATATGATGAGGGTGAGCAGATTTATCAAATACTACAAACCAGAAGTCGCAATTATATTGTTTAAAGAATGATAAATCTATGATTCAAACTCTTTACAGGACGAACACATCAAAGTAATAATATCGTTACTTGAGAAGCACGGACGGGATCCCAAAGTCCTTGACGTATTGTGTTCATTGTGCGTTGGTAACGGGGTGGCAGTACGTTCATCTCAGAATAATATTTGCGACTTTTTACTACCCGGAAAAAACTTACTCCTACAAACTCAGCTGGTCGATCATGTGGCTAGCATAAGACCGAATATATTTGTTGGGAGAGTCGAGGGTTCAGCTCTTTACCAAAAATGGTATTTTGAAGTGACTGTTGATCACATAGAACAAACTACTCACATGATGCCTCACCTAAGAATCGGTTGGGCTAACACAGCTGGGTATGTGATCTAAATATATGAATTCTATTTTCCTGTTTCATATAAGAAGTCTTATTCTAAGATGATGAAAAATGTGATTTCATTTTACAGATATACGCCGTACCCTGGTGGCGGTGAAAAATGGGGAGGCAACGGAGTCGGAGATGATTTATACTCGTTTGGATTTGACGGTGCTTCTCTCTGGTCTGGTGGTCGAAAGACACAAATAGTACAGGACGCAACTGAACCTTATATAAAAAAAGGGGATGTAATTGGTTGTGCATTGGACTTGACAATTCCTGTAATAACGTTTGCCTTTAACGGGAATCACGTGAAAGGATCCTTCCGGAATTTCAATCTAGACGGAATGTTCTTTCCGTCAATAAGTTGCTCCTCAAAATTGTCCTGCAGGTTTCTGCTAGGCGGCGATCACGGTCGTTTGAAGTTTCAACCTCCTGAAGAATTTTCTCCCTTAGTCGAAAGCTTGTTACCGCAACAGATTCTGTCCCTAGATCCTTGCTTCTATTTTGGTAATATGAACAAGGTCACCCTTGCCGGACCCTGGCTAGTCGAAGATGACACAGCCTTTGTACCAGCACCTGTAGATACTTCTATGATCAACTTACCAGCTTACATTGAACAAATAAGAGATAAGTTAGCTGAAAATATCCATGAAATGTGGGCTATGAACAAGGTAGAAGCCGGCTGGATATTTGGAGAGCAAAGAGACGATCTCAGGAAGATCCACCCCTGTATCATTCAATTCGAGAGACTCCCTGTGGCAGAGAAACGCTACGATACTCAGCTGGCTGTACAAACGTTGAAAACCATCTTGGCTTTGGGTTACTATATAACTATGGACAATCCGCCATCCAGAATCAAGACTCTGAGATTACCAAATGAACCATTCATGCAAACAAATGGGTATAAACCAGCCCCGTTGGATCTTAGCGCGATAACATTAACGCCAAAGATGGAAGAGCTGGTAGATCAGTTGGCTGAAAACACTCACAACTTATGGGCGAAGGAAAGGATAAGTCAAGGATGGACTTACGGATTGAACGAGGATTCAGAAATGAGGAGAAGTCCTCATTTGGTACCTTATCTCAAGGTTGACGAAGCGATAAAGAAAGCAAATCGAGATACAGCCAGTGAAACTGTTAGAACTTTGCTTGTCTATGGGTATATGCTTGATCCGCCAACCGGAGAGCAGCATGAAGGTAATACGACAATTTTCTGGCCTAAAAAACTGTTGGATATTTTCTTTCAATCTGTGTATGTATATATTTGCAGCTTTACTCTTGGAGGCGAGCAGACTGCGTCAATTATTGTTCAGGACTTACAGAGTGGAGAAAAACTATGCTGTTACCAGCGGCAAGTGGTATTTCGAATTCGAAGTCCTTACCGCTGGACCTATGCGAGTAGGTTGGGCTAAGTCCGACTGTATGCCTGGTAGCATGCTTGGTAGCGATGAAAATACGTGGGCTTTTGACGGATACAACGTAAGGAAATCTCAGTATTAATTCATTCCTTATATCTTTCGTTTTTTCTCATCCCAACAATATTCACACACAGTGGCCCAAAGAAA
The DNA here is from genome assembly GCA_914767705.2 of Tenthredo notha. NCBI lineage: Eukaryota > Metazoa > Arthropoda > Insecta > Hymenoptera > Tenthredinidae > Tenthredo > Tenthredo notha. The sequence goes on from OU611917.1 coordinate 8,218,291, forward strand.
CCGATCATTGTTTGATCCTACTAAGTGTAAATCCTCGATGTAATAATATCTCGACTATCCAATTTCTCCCTGTTTAGATGAGGCACTTTTTCATAGTTTAAGATACGTTCTCTCTGGGTGAACAGCTGTTTATAATTTGAATTCTAAATTTCTCTGAAAGTCAGTCCAGTTATTTGTTTTTTTGGGCCACTTTGTCTTATTTGAGTAAAAATCCCCAATTACATAGTAATAAATAAATGGGAAAAGGCGGTAGCTAAGTTCTACATACATAGTATCCAGTTTTCAATTGGGGTAGTAGCGTAATCTTATATAACGTAACTTGTAAGTTAATTAAAGTGCTTCTGATCATTTAATAAGTCATGTTTTAGAATCTTTGAACAATTGAGTTAGATGATTGGTTTTACGACGATGGAAGTCGACTTGTTTTTGTCCATATTTGCCGAACAATAAGTTTTGAGTGGCAATAATCATGTATAGAAGCATTTCAACTTTTCAATTGAGAAATAATAAATGTATCGAGGATCAAACGCCGACTCGTAATTACAAATAACGGATGCTGAAATGCTAGGTGAACAAAGTCCACTGTGGTTCGAACGAGTCTTTTGGTCACAAATATCAAGTGGGTGACGTAGTTGGCTGTTTCATTGATGTACCAGACGGAACGATCAGTAAGAGAGCCATTTCCCAATAGCCAATCGTCCATCGTTTATTTTTCATTTTCTTAACTATTTTTTTCATTTTTTTTTAATATTATAACGTGTCTTCGTCTCGCTGAATGTTTATATATGTTGAGTTGATTTTGCACCTTTCCCAATTAAGGACCGTTTCTATTCTTATACAGGGTAAAACACAATCTTAAAAAATTAAAAATTCTAACAATACGATGATTAACACGTGGCGAGCTTTTTTTTTCGCCATGTCTTTAATACCCAGGCATAAAAATATATTGTAAATATTTTTTTCGTTTTGATACCATTTAATCTCATATGATCAGTCTTTGAAAGATTATGTTGTATACATCAACGCAGGGGCTATTGAAATAGATATTTTAGTCATAAAGGCGCATTGATAAAGCCAATGATTGCGGTTGCAATTTGTTTCGTCAATTGAATATTGAATTATTGAAAATTTTATTTCAAGGAGGAAAAAGTATACTCAGGCACAGCCGAGTCATTCGGCAAGCAATGGCAAGTTGGAGACGTTGTTGGAGTTTTCCTGGATCTTATTGACCGAACTATTAGTAAGGCAGAATATTTAAGCAAACGCTTTAGCTGCCATTACTAGCTATAATTTAAGAGTATAAGAGAAGAGTGCTGGACACCAGTGCACCAGATCTATGCTTCATACTATTTTATTCTCACACATTCCCACGTCAAAATTATTTGCTTACAATTGACGATTAATAGCTCCTCTTCATCAAATTAGTACATAAATTTTCGTTTCTGCCTGAGCTTGTATCACAGATTTAAAGTATCAATCGGAGAAGATCATCCATATTACCAAAGTCAACGCACCTCATACCTTTGCTTATTATAAATATGTATGTTAAATAGCCCTCGGCTTATTGACCCAGGCGCTTTTCCACTCCATAATTTCATTGGTCTCCAGTGCGCTTTCCTTGAGCTGTACTCTTAACTTTGATCAAGCTTTAATTCGTACCTACTAATCGCTGACTCAAATTTACCCCAAAGATTGATTTCCTTAACATATTCAATAGAATATTTAACAGGGTAGGATTAAAATAGTAGAATAATAAACGTAGATTAGAAATACTGTTAGGAAGTCTTTTGGGGAACGCTATGAAAACTGTAGTGTAAATTAATATCCTACCAATCGCTGAGGCAACTCTGATTCTCTGATGGATGAATTAAAACATTATGGTTTTTTGTTTGCGCTTTGTACAATAATGGTGATTATGTTGCATTCTTTTGATTAACTGTTATAAAAATTTGTCAAATAAGGCTTTTGCATGACTACTCATTACTATTGTATAATGAGACTTTTTATCTGCATGAGATTACATGAATAATTCTTGTGTTTAATTTATTCGTTTATAATAAGTTTTCTATAACGCTGATAATCGTTAATTGAATACTCAGTCAATTGTGATCAATCCTTTCTAAAACAAATAGTATAAATATTTCCATTTCCATAAATTAGATGAATAATATGAAGAAAACCCAGACTTTATTGAATGCACTCGTTTCAAATAATATTTCCAATCATTTATTCTTGCACCAGAACTTAATACTTTTCGTTCTTACTAAAATAATGCATATAATCATTGAAACGAGAAATTTTCTTTAATTTCTCTGTCAAACCATACAACAGCTCTATTATTCTTCAGGTTTTTCGCTGAATGGCGAGTTACTCATGGATGCTCTTGGCGGAGAGACATCTTTTGCAGATGTTCAAGGCGATTCATTTGTCCCAGCCTTTACTCTAGGCGTTGGACAAAAAGCTAAATTAACTTTTGGACAAGATGTAAATACCTTGAAATATTTCACCACCTGTGGCTTACAAGAAGGCTACGAACCCTTTTGTGTGTAAGTAATTTGCTTGCTTACTCCAACTAACACCGGCAATATCGTTTTTAAATAACTTATTACAATGTTTTCATACATTTATTCAGGAATATGAATCGCCCTGTTACCTTCTGGTATACCAAAGATCAACCAATCTTTGAAAACACCGACGATATGGCTGATACGAAAATCGACGTTGCTAGAATCCCAGCCGGATCTGATACACCGCCCTGTCTAAAAATTTCGCACAACACTTTTGAGACTATGGAAAAAGCCAATTGGGAATTCCTAAGACTATCACTGCCAGTTATTTGCCAATCAAGTTTCATAACCGAGGGAGAAAAGCTGAGGCGATGGCAAGAAATTAAAATGCGTCAGAATAGACTTCTCGTCGAGCAAGCTGAACAAGCACAGCAAACTACTCAGTCAGCTCATATGGAGCAAATAATAAAGTCTGGATTCAGTATGAGTGACATTAAAGGTAAACAAACCTCTGTACACTCGTATTCCCTAATCTTTGTGCTTTTCTTTATTCGTTTATTCATCTTTCAGGTCTGCAGAGGAATTATTCTGAAGATGCAGTTGAGGCTGATGAAATGATGAAAGAATCTCCGCTTCCGATGCAAAGGAACAAACCATCCAGACCACCAAGGAAAGGCTCATTATCTAGGTCTAACATGTATGGATCAAGGGGTGGGACTCTAGAAAGAGCTACTAGCGAAGCTGAAGTAAATGGTTATGGAGAAATGAATGGAGACGCAAAAGATGATAAGAAAAAAAGGGGGCGATCACCTTTCCGGTAAATTTCACCCACTGCTTATTAATATTCTAAATATCTAATCCTAATATTCTGTTTTTGTTAGCAAGCTTAGCAAAGAAATGGAGGATGTATCGTAAGTTAAATAACTATATGAGAATGATATCCCAGAATTAAGCAAAGAAGTCATTTTCTTTATCTAGAGTCAAAGCTAGCAGCATAAGCCTCTAGTATTACTCTGTTATGATACTTGGGTAGAAAAATCATAGCTTCAAGAAGTTTTAAACTGTAACTAATTATTCATATTACCATTTGTTATAATCATATAGTTTTTTCAATCGGTCTATTTTAACTGCATGCAGTAGAGATGGATCAGAAATATTCCTTGCGATAAAAATGAAGGAAAATCATGGATTTAATTCTCCTATACTTATAGTTTCGATTAAAATTAAATGTTACATCATTGATACTAATTTTGGGCAAACATTAACTAAACAAAAACTATTCTACAAATTTACATTTCTTCAAATCGGAAATCATACTTCGTTCAGCAATTTTTCAGGAATATATGTTTTCAGGTTCTTCTCCCGTAAGACAAAATCACCCGAGGCAAAATCTAAGACTCCGGAACCTCAGATGAGATCAGATATTTCAGATAGGAGCACCAAGCCTTTACCTCTGATCAGAGTAGGATCACGACCGGCACAAGTTCGAGTCTCGACTGTAAATATCAAATACACTGATCGATACCATGCGTTATTCATTTGGGAAGCTTAATGTAACTAATTTTTTGCTTTTTCTAGACTGATTTGAAAGTAGTACCTCCACAAATTCCAGAACGGAATGCACCGAAGCAAATGTCCGTTTTGTCCGGTACTGGGGTCGAGGCAATTGGAAACGAAATATACGATGCAGATTGTCTGAAATTGATGAACGAATACTTTTACGGAGTGAGAATATTTCCTGGTCAAGATCCGACTCACGTTTACGTTGGATGGGTCACTTCGCAGTACCATTTGCATACCAAAGATTTCAATCTTTCAAGAGTTAGAAAATCGTCTATTGTAATCGTGGATGATTATGAACGGCAAATGGACCAGTGAGTTGAAACTGAAGTGAACTAATTAGTCTCTGTACTAATCCAAAAGAACTAAAAGCTGGAAATTGATACGTTTTTAAGGGTCGATCGGCAGAGCTGTTACATGGTGAGAGCTGACGAACTGTATAACGAAGTAACACAAGACGCATCTGGCAAAGGTGCTTCCCAAGGCATGTTTGTTGGGTGTTTTGTGGATATAGCTACAGGATGGGTATCTTTTACCTGTGAGGGAAAAGAGACTAGTCACAAGTTCAAAATGGAACCAGACACGAAATTATTCCCAGCCATATTCGTGGAAGCAACTAGCAAGGAAATACTTCAAATAGAATTGGGGAGAACGTCTACTACCTTGCCATTGTCAGCGGCTGTTCTACAGAACTCAGAGCGACATGTTATTCCTCAATTTCCACCGAGATTGAAAGTACAATGTCTTAAGCCTCATCAATGGGCCAGAGTTCCAAATCAATCTCTTCAAGTACATGCACTCAAACTTTCAGACATCAGAGGATGGTCCATGCTCTGTGAAGATGCTATTTCTATGCTAGCTTTACATATTCCAGAAGAGGATAGATGCATCGATATTCTCGAACTTATAGAAATGGATAAACTCTTAAGGTTTGTGTTGATGAAATCGATTTTTCAAATCTATATTCACATAATTTCAACATTTTACAAATATATTACATATCTGTGTTCCAGTTTTCATGCCCACACGCTCACACTATACGCAGCGTTGTGTTACCAATCAAATTACAGGGCAGCACATGCTCTTTGCTTGCATGTAGATCAGAAGCAATTGCTCTATGCTATTCGATCGGAATATATGTCGGGTCCACTTCGACAAGGATTTTACGATCTTCTGATCGCCTTACATCTAGAGTCTCATGCCACAACTATGGAAGTTTGCAAAAACGAGTTTATTATTCCTCTAGGTAATAAGCCGTCATTATCTGTGGACTTTGTTTATGGTAGACATACACACTGATGTATAAGTGATGAATATAATGATTTTTTTTCTCAAAGGGCAAGAGATAAAGGATCTGTATGAAGATCCCGAAATGAAGCACAGTTTGAGGTACTTGGAAACTGAATCTGTCCGACCACAGATGAAAATGACGGACATCAAGTGAGTATTCATTTTTTCAATATAGATGTGAACCCTTTTACTAATTTTTCGGCATCAAGTGTACTTCCTTCTAGCGAAAACCAGAGCATCGAGAATATTCGTAGTCTGTACAGTCCCTTTTTCCCACTTGACGTGGTTCGTAATTATGTTATGATGGCCCTTAATGAGGCAGTGGAAGTTAATCAAGTTCATAATCGAGATCCAATAGGAGGCAGCAACGAAAATCTGTTTTTGTAAGTCTCTACACTTAAATGTTCCATTTTATTTTGAAAAGCAATGTTATTATATTAATCTGTACGTTGCAGACCACTTCTAAAGCTCGTGGATAGACTCCTACTTGTTGGAATGCTCAGGAATGAAGATATCTTCAAACTGCTTATTATGATAAATCCTGAGACATGGGATCCCACTTTTGAAAAGGGTAAGAACCGATTTATAATACTTCTCATATTACAAATAATTTATTATTGGACCCGAATTATTGCAGAGGGAAAAGACGAGCATAAAAAGGGACTCCTGCATATGAAAATGGCAGAAGGTGCGAAATTGCAGATGTGTTATCTTCTGCACCATTTGAATGATATTCAGCTCCGCCATAGAGTCGAGTCTATAATTTCCTTCAGTCACGATTTTGTTGGAGATCTTCAGTCGGATCAGCTTCGACGGTACATCGACATCAAGCAGTCAGATCTTCCGTCTGCAGTTGCTGCAAAGAAAACCAAAGAGTTTAGGTGTCCCCCTCGCGAACAAATGAACGCTATTTTAGGATTCAAAAACTTGGAAGAAGAAGAGAAGGAGAACTGTCCTTGCGGGGATGAACTAAGGGAAAAAATGAACGAATTCCATGACGATTTGATGTCTTATGTGTCTCTCCACGCTCTACAAGAAGCCGCTGATGCTGCTAATGAAGTTATAGAAATTGAGAAACCTGGGGCTATGAAACGAGTCTTCAATTTCATAAACGCAGTCAAAGAATTCGAAGAAGAACCCAAAGCAGAACCTGAACCAGTCAAGAAAACCCCAGAAGGTATGTTTACTGGCCTTTCCACAATTTTTCATGTATTTGCTTATCATCATCCTTTTTACAGAGGTATTCCGCAAGGTGCTGATAGCGACAATAGTGAAATGGGCAGAGGAATCTCAAATTGAAACGCCTAAGCTAGTTCGAGAGATGTTTAGCCTTTTAGTACGGCAATACGACACCGTTGGTGAATTGATTCGAGCTTTAGAAAAAACGTATATAATAAACAGCAAGACAAAGGAAGATGTCGCGGAAATGTGGGTTGGTCTAAGCCAGATTCGGGCATTATTGCCTGTGCAAATGTCCCAAGAAGAAGAAGAGCTGGTTCGTGAACGTCTCTGGAAGTTGGTAAACAATCACACGTTCTTCCAGCATCCGGACTTGATTCGTGTATTGAGAATCCACGAAAACGTAATGGCTATAATGATGAATACACTGGGTAGAAGAGCTCAGGCTCAATCTGATGCCCAGGCACAGAGTCAGGTTGCCGAAGGCGAAACACCGGCTAAAGAAAAAGATACTTCCCACGAAATGGTCGTGGCCTGTTGTCGTTTTCTTTGCTATTTTTGTCGTACTTCAAGGCAAAATCAGAAAGCTATGTTCGATCACTTTGACTTTTTATTGGAAAACAGTAACATTCTATTATCAAGACCTTCGCTAAGAGGTTCGACGCCACTTGACGTAGCTTACTCCTCTCTTATGGAAAATACAGAACTTGCTCTTGCTCTCAGAGAACATTATCTCGAAAAAATTGCCATCTATTTATCTCGATGTGGACTACAGTCGAATTCCGAGCTAGTTGAAAAGGGGTATCCAGATCTTGGGTGGGATCCAGTCGAGGGCGAACGCTATCTAGATTTTCTACGTTTCTGCGTTTGGGTAAACGGTGAGTTTCATATAAGAATATGAAACGATTAGCCTGTGAAATACGGAGGATGTTTTTACTAAAAGAAATTCCCTGCTCCTGCTTTCAGGTGAAAGTGTTGAAGAAAATGCCAACTTAGTAATAAGACTGCTCATTCGTAGACCAGAATGCTTAGGGCCTGCTCTTCGCGGAGAAGGAGAAGGTCTGTTGAGAGCAATTATGGAGGCAAATAAAATGTCTGAACGTATTGCAGATCGCAGAAAGGTAAGTTACGCGAAATATCAAAGTCAGAGAAATAAATCAAGGCTTGTGTTCTACGCATGTAATTTATTGTCCATAATTTGAATATGAAACCATCACCCATATCCAATTGTATATATCACTCCGATTGATTGGTTTTATTTTTTGCAAATGATTTTTTACATTTGTTAATAGTATGCTGATCCATTCCTATCTGTTGTATGTTTTTTTTTCAATCAATATTTTCATAGAGTCTGTAAATGTTAGAGAAAACCAAAAGCCTCCTATTGGCATGTAAAAATACTTGTGACTTTTTATCCTTTCGCACCACATGATAGAACTACTTGCTTCGAGAAACCCAGCCTTGCAAGGCATGTGCACGATCCGTATACTAATTTGGTATCAACTTAGATCTATAAACAGGTACAAGACGAGGCAGAAGGCACTGCGATGGTCGTTCAGTTCGAACATCCTCTCCCGGAGTCTGACGATGATGAAGATTACATTGATACCGGAGCAGCTATTCTGAATTTCTATTGTACCTTGGTCGATCTTCTGGGACGTTGTGCACCGGACTCTTCTGTTATAGAACAAGGTAAACCTTGATCTTATTTTCGAAGCAGAATTGTATCGAAATTGATTTTTATTTCAAATACATTTATTTTCCTTAGGAAAAAACGAGTCCCTTCGAGCAAGAGCTATCCTGCGTTCCCTCGTCCCCCTCGACGATCTTCAAGGTGTTCTGTCGCTGAGATTTACCCTGCAAAATCCAGCTGCTGGAGAGGAGAGACCCAAGAGCGATATGCCGTCCGGTTTAATTCCTGGACACAAACAGAGTATTGTTCTATTTTTAGAACGTGTTTATGGCATTGAGACGCAGGAGCTTTTCTTCAAATTACTTGAAGAAGCTTTTCTGCCTGATCTTAGAGCTGCAACTATGCTGGACAGAGTTAGTAGACTAACTTTATTCGAATTAACGTTTTTAGGCTTATTTTTAAATTATCTCAACGCAATTGAGCAAATATTCGTCATAATTTCAGAACGATGGCTACGAATCCGACATGGCCTTAGCCATGAATCGATACATAGGGAACAGCATTCTACCACTGCTTATTAAACATTCTAAATTCTATAACGAAGCTGATAATTACGCGAGCTTGCTGGATGCCACACTCCATACCGTATATCGTCTCAGTAAAAACAGAATGCTTACCAAGGGTCAGCGTGAAGCTGTTTCTGATTTTCTTGTAGCGTTAACCAGGTAGAAATCTAATTCTGCATAGTTTATTCAAATTTTGTCAACTGTCTTATCAATATAAATGAACATTCTAACTTTTTACAGCCAAATGCAGCCGAGTATGTTACTCAAGCTTCTCCGAAAATTGACTGTGGACGTTTCAAAATTGTCAGAATACACGACTGTTGCTCTAAGGGTGTGTAGAAATATTCTGCCTCTAATCATTACATGAGTTCATCAAAATCTATGTTCTATTCATTTATTGTTTGTTGGTTTACAGTTGCTAACTCTGCATTACGACCGCTGTGCTAAATACTATGGCTCTACAAGCGGCCAAGGAATTTACGGGGCATCTAGCGACGAAGAGAAACGTCTGACTATGGTCTTATTCAGCAACATATTCGACTCATTGTCTAAGATGGATTACGATCCGGAATTATTTGGCAAAGCCTTGCCCTGCCTAACTGCAATCGGTTGTGCTTTACCTCCCGACTATTCTCTCTCTAAGAATTACGACGATGAATGGTACGGCAGTAAGTCTGCATCAACTCAGTCTCCAGATGGACCGTACAATCCTCAGCCCATCAACACATCCAGGTATGTGTTATGAGAGAAATATATCTTCATGCATAAAATCTACTGGTGTGATGTTAATATATCAATGTGTATTAATAATCTCAACTTCTTTTACAGCGTGGTATTGAACAACGACTTAAATTCGATAGTACAGAAATTTTCCGAGCATTATCACGACGCGTGGGCTAATAGAAAGCTAGAAAACAGTTGGGTCCATGGAGAACAGTGGTCAGACGTGAACAAAACTCATCCTAGATTGAAACCTTACAATATGTTGAACGACTATGAGAAAGAACGCTATAAGGAACCTGTTAGGGAAAGTTTGAAGGCTTTACTAGCGATCGGTTGGAGTGTAGAACACTCTGAAGTTGATGTCCCATCTACAAGTCGTAATTCTATGAGACGGTCGTCTAAAAGCCAAGTGAGTTGAACATTGCACTTGCCTTGATCTTGAATATCTTCACTTTTGCAGTAGAGAAATTTTACCCTGTTTTCTTAGCTAGTTTTAATACTACTCTCAAAATTATAGTTCAGAAAGAAGCACACGCTAACGAACTCTAAGCTATAATTCAATGAATTGTTTATTTAATTTTTTTTATTCCCACAACACAAATCTAACTGCAAGTGTTTTTGAGGACACACAATTCCAGACTGATACGGCGAACCCATTTAACTACAATCCTCATCCGGTTGATATGACCAATTTGACACTGAGCAGGGAAATGCAAAATATGGCAGAACGTTTGGCCGATAATGCTCATGACATTTGGGCAAAGAAGAAGAAAGAGGAACTTATAACTTGCGGTCAGTTGAATTGAATTATTATCAATGTATTGGGGTCAATCAAACTTGTATTTGTGATGAAATGAGAGGTTTTCTGATCTTTTGCAGGAGGAGGTATTCATCCACAGTTAGTGCCTTACGACTTGTTAACTGATAAAGAAAAACGTAAAGATCGAGAACGGTCCCAGGAGTTTTTAAAGTATCTACAGTATCAAGGCTACAAATTGCACAAGCCAGTTCGCGGTAGTACAACCGATACCGAAGTTGCTGGTGCTGGAGCAGCTGTGGAGTTACGATTTGCATATTCCTTGCTTGAGAAGCTGATTGCATATTTAGATAAGGCTACCATTAACATGAAGCTTTTGAAGCCTTCGGATACGTTTAGCAGGAGAAACAGCTTCAAGACTTCGACTCGGGATATAAAATTCTTTAGTAAAGTAGTCCTGCCATTGATGGAAAAATACTTCAGTACCCATAGAAATTATTTCATAGCTGTGGCCACCGCAACGAATAACATAGGCGCTGCGTCGTTGAAAGAGAAAGAAATGGTCGCTGCATTATTTTGCAAATTAGCTAGCCTGCTGCGTTCAAGATTAGCTGCCTTTGGCGCGGACGTAAGAATAACTGTTCGATGCTTACAAGTGCTGGTAAAAGGAATCGACGCCAAATCACTGGTCAAAAATTGCCCAGAATTTATCAGAACGTCTATGTTAACATTCTTTAACAATACAGCGGACGATCTAGGACATACTATACTCAATTTACAAGAGGGAAAATATAGTCATCTTAGGGGAACACATCTGAAAACTTCGACCTCTCTCTCTTATGTAAATAGCGTCGTTTTACCCGTACTAACTTCCATGTTCGATCATTTAGCTGCTTGCGAATATGGCAGTGACTTATTACGTAAGTATGATGATGATGAATTTGAATTGAATTGTTCTTCAGTTGATTTTACGCTTCTATCACAGTCGTTGTTACATTTTAATTTACAGTGGACGAGATCCAAGTGGCCTCATACAAAATGCTTGCCTCTCTTTACACACTGGGTGTCGATGCGACTCTGACTCATGATCGAAAGTATTTGAAGACTGAAATCGAGAGGAACAAGCCTAATCTGGGCTCCTGTCTCGGTGCTTTCTCCAGCTGTTTTCCAGTCGCGTTTTTAGAGCCTCATCTCAACAAGCACAACCAATTTTCTCTTCTAAATCGAATCGCCGATCACTCGCTAGAGGCTCAAGACATAATGACTCGCATGGAGTCGAGCATGCCGACTTTGGAAACTATCTTGACCGAAGTGGATCAGTTTGTGGAGTCCGAGAAGACTTACAGCGATGCTCCACACGTTATTGATGTAATATTACCTCTTCTCTGCTCTTATCTGCCTTTCTGGTGGGCTCAAGGCCCAGACAACGTCAATCCAAACGAAGGAACATACGTTAGCATGGTTACAAGCGACCACATGAATCAGTTGTTGAAAAATGTATTGAAACTGATCAAAAAGAACATTGGAAACGAGAACGCTCCATGGATGACACGCATCGCAGCTTACACTCAACAGATTATTATCAATTCTTCTGAGGAACTACTGAAAGATCCTTTCCTACCGCTCGCCGAACGTGTGAGAAAACGAACAGATAACATGTTCCATAAAGAAGAATCATTACGCGGTTTTATCAAGTCTTCCACGGACGATACTTCTCAGATAGAAGCACAAATTCAGGAGGATTGGCAGCTTCTTGTCAGAGACATATACTCGTTTTATCCACTCCTTATAAAATACGTAGATTTACAACGTAATCATTGGCTGAGAAACAACATACCTGAAGCTGAAGATCTCTACAATCATGTCGCAGCAATTTTCAACACTTGGTCAAAGTCTCAATACTTTTTACGAGAAGAACAGAACTTTATATCAGCTAACGAGATTGACAATATGGTTCTGATCATGCCTACAGCTACGAGAAGACCTACAGCCGTTTCGGATGGCACGGCTCCGTCTGGAGGTGGAAAGGTAATTCTTTTAGAATAGTGTATTGAAATTCTTTTCCCATACCTAACAGGAATGACTCTTCATTAATACGAATTGAATTTCTTGTATAGAAAAAAAAAAAAAATCGAGACAAGAAACGAGACAAAGACAAGGAAGTCCAAGCGTCGCTTATGGTAGCTTGCCTCAAACGTCTGTTACCTGTTGGTTTGAACTTATTTGCTGGAAGAGAACAGGAATTGGTTCAGCATTGTAAAGATAGATTCTTGAAGAAGCTTCCTGAATACGAAATAACAGAGTTTGCCACAACCCAGCTTACTCTGCCTGACAAAATTGATCCCGCTGATGAAATGTCTTGGCAACATTATCTCTATTCAAAACTCGGGCAAAAAAAGGACGTCACAGAACCAGTCAAGGCTCAACAACTAGACGATGTAGTTACTAGAATTGTGGCAATGGCCAAAGTACTTTTTGGGCTTCACATGGTAAGATACAATAGTGTTAGATAATTTGGAATCCCAATCAATATTTATAAATAAAGCATAAAGTAGTGATCACGAATCGTTACATATATAAATCACCTAATCTGCGTTTAAAATATTATAATACGGCTTTAAAATTTCAATATGCGATGGTAAATTATAAAAAACAATTATTTTGCTCTTCATTTGCCTATAATTTTTTTAATTTCTATGTGTACGAGTAGATAGACCATCCCCAGCAGCAGAGCAAGAGTAGCTATCGCTCGGTGGTGTCTATTCAGAGAAAGCGAGCAGTTATTGCTTGCTTCCGTCAGACCTCCCTACATTCCTTACCCAGGTATCCCATTTGGTATTTTAATTGATTTGCTGTGTTGTGGTTGTTTTTGCTGTTATTTAGCCTTGATTTGAATTTTATTTCAGCCCATAAAAGTTTTATAAGATTCACACTTTCAATAAGTTATATATTTGTTTAGATTTAAAAGCGTAGAAATAAATCTTAGTTTTTACATTTCTCAACTAATATTTGTCCTCGGAATAAGCATGATCGTAAGTTTCTGATCGAGGTATCAGATCTCCTCTAATTAAGATCTCAAGGAAATGTTTAGTGTCTTTATGTGATCAATGTTGAAGAAATTTAACAAACTTTAACTTATTATTTTTCTCACATTTTTAACAACTTGAGTGGTATTTGCACGCTGCTAATCCCAGGCCACAAAACCACCGCCTTCAAGGGACGGATGGAAAAGGGTATTGTGTGCAGCCAGAAAAAGAGCAGCTATTGCTTGCCTGAGAAGCGAACCTCTCTATAAACTGAGGAGGTAAATCTTCATTGTAAATACTAACAGCCAGCCAAGGGGCTTGTTTGTTTAAGGGCAACATTATTGAATAACTTTGGATGTGGTTTACGATTGCTTTGCATATTATTCATTGTTGGCGTTCATACTTTCAGACATCGGGCAATCAATATCTTCGCGAGAACTTATTACGAGCTCTGGCTGCAAGATGAGAATGTAGGACAAGAAGTTATGATTGAAGATCTGACGGTGAGTAAACTGAGGCCGTGTGTTTTTCCAATTGCTTAGTATCCTTTTTTGTCAAGGAATAACGATACATGTGTCCTACAGCAATCATTCGAAGAAGCGGAATTGAAAAAGATGGATAAAACAGAAGAGGAAGGTAAACCTGATCCCTTAACGCAACTAGTAACTACATTTTGCCGTGGAGCAATGACTGAGCGCTCGGGAGCTCTTCAAGAAGATCCTCTCTACATGAGTTATGCTCAAATAGTATCAAAATCTTGTGGCGAGGAAGAAGAAGAAGGGGAAGATGAAGGAGGAAGCGAAGAAGAAGGTGGCGCATCCATCCATGTAAGAATATCAAAGATTTCATCGTATAAGTCTTTTGTGCACTCCACTATAAAAAGTAATAGAGGTAGCCCAATAACATTACTAATTGAACCTTAATCCTCCTTTCAATCGCTAACCCAAGAGGCCTATGCATAAACTGATGGTGAGATTCCAACTGACTTTTAATATAGCGTTAAAATTTTACTGATGCAATGGGTTCTAGAAAAATAACTTGAATGAATATTCCGTTGTGTTTTTCTTAGGAACAAGAAATGGAGAAACAGAAACTGCTGTTCCATCAAGCTCGTCTTGCCAATCGAGGAGTTGCCGAAATGGTCTTACTCCACATCTCAGCTTGCAAAGGTGTTCCGAGTGAAATGGTAATGAAGACTCTAGAGCTGGGCATTTCAATTCTACGAGGTGGCAACATAGAGATTCAGAAAGGAATGTTGAACCATCTGAAAGAAAAGAAGGATGTAGGATTTTTCACTTCCATTGCTGGTCTGATGAATTCATGCAGTGTACTGGACCTGGATGCGTTCGAAAGAAACACAAAGGCAGAAGGTCTTGGAGTTGGATCTGAAGGTGCTGCGGGAGAAAAAAATATGCACGATGCTGAATTTACTTGTGCTTTATTCAGGTTCATTCAATTGACCTGCGAAGGCCATAATTTAGGTGAAGATTGTTTCTATAATTCATCCAGTTCCCAAGTAAATGAAATATCTGTTATTGAAAGGAATGAAGATAAATAATGGTGTAACATTTTTCCGTACACAGACTGGCAGAATTACTTGAGAACTCAAGCCGGTAATACAACAACGGTAAATGTAGTAATTTGCACTGTTGATTACCTGCTTCGTCTCCAAGAGTCGATTATGGATTTCTATTGGCACTATTCGAGCAAGGAACTCATCGACCCAGCTGGAAAAGCTAATTTTTTCAAAGCCATCGAAGTTGCGAGTCAAGTATTCAACACCTTGACTGAAGTTATTCAGGGTCCTTGCGCTCAGAATCAACAAGCTCTAGCGCACTCCAGGCTATGGGATGCTGTGGGAGGATTTCTGTTCCTCTTCTCACATATGCAGGATAAATTATCCAAGCATTCTAGCCAAGTAGATCTTCTCAAAGAGTTATTGAATCTACAAAAGGACATGATTACGATGATGCTCTCCATGTTGGAAGGTGAATCTCCGAATCCAAATTCTAATAAAATATAGTTGAAGAAAAATGATTAAAATTCGAAACGTTTAATTTCAGGTAACGTCGTCAACGGAACTATCGGAAAGCAGATGGTAGATACGCTGGTAGAGTCTGCAAGCAACGTTGAATTAATCTTAAAATACTTTGATATGTTCCTGAAGTTGAAAGATCTCATTTCTTCTCCCAGTTTTCTTGAAGTTGATGTTAATAATGACGGCTGGGTGTATCCCAAAGATTTCAAAGAGAAAATGGAACAGCAAAAGAGTTACACCAGGTAAATACGAAGTTATTTTAAACTTATCTATTCTACTCGTTTTTATAAGATCATTTACTCATCTTTAAACGTGCTCGTTTTTATTTTCATTTGCAGTGAGGAAATAGAGTTTCTACTAGCCTGTTGCGAAACAAACCACGACGGAAAGATAGATTATGTTGCATTTATGGATCGTTTCCACGAGCCTGCCAAAGAAATTGGTTTCAACCTCGCCGTTCTTCTGACTAACTTGTCAGAACACATGCCAAACGAGCCAAGACTAGCACGATTTCTCGAAACAGCAGGCTCTGTGCTTAATTACTTCGAACCTTTCTTGGGAAGGATTGAAATTCTTGGCGGTAGTAGAAAAATTGAAAGGGTTTACTTCGAGATCAAGGAATCTAACATCGAGCAATGGGAAAAACCTCAGATTAAAGAATCTAAACGAGCTTTCTTCTACAATACGGTAACAGAGGGTGGCGACAAAGAGAAACTTGAGACATTTATTAACTTCTGTGAAGATGCTATATTTGAAATGCAACATGCTAGTGCTTTGATGGCTGTCGAGGAGAGCAGCGGCATTGGAAAAGCAAGAGAATCGTCTTACACCTATATGACTGAAGATGATGACGAAAGAAATAAAGATCCGATAAGAAGAGGCATCCAGGCTTTCAAAGACGGAGTTTACTTCTTCTTCTCAATGTTTTCTCCCACCAATATCAAGAACAAGTTTTCAGAAATGCAACAAATGACAATTCCAGAACTGTTTGTCGGATTTTTCAAAATGATATTCTACGCATTTTACTACTCCGGATTTGGCGTCGGTTGTGTTATTAGATACTTTATGCGATTGTTACTTAGCTTAATGAGAGGACCCCATATTGATGAACCGATTGTCGAAATCAAAGAGGAAGAAGAAAAACCTTTACGACTTTTACCTGCCTTACCTCCAACGCCTGACGAATCGAACTTACAGGTTTGTTCGTTTTACTAAATACAATTCCAAGAAAATATTATATTCTATGAACAAAAATGCTAACTAAATCCTGTTACTAAAAATCAAATTTATTCAAAGGTCCAAGCATTTGGAATGGATATAACGAAGGAAGAAGGTGGACAAATAAAGATAGCACCCCACGAATCTGCTGCCTCCACACCTCAGTCAAGTATGGAAGAAACTGGCGAGAGCACCCCGGATGAAGGAGGGGGTGAGGATCACCCTCGTGGATCTGTGGATGGTGTTGTTACTGAATCAGAGGGACCTGTGACTTTGGCAGACTTATTAGGGTACGCTATTCACCATTTATATTATACACTTCATCTTATTTGTACAATTTTAACATCTTTTGAATGAATCTTCAGCGGGGAACAAGCGCGGGCACAGGCAGCTGCTACAGCCGAAGCTGCAGCAGCTCAGCAAGCGGCTATGGCAGCTGTTGAAGCAGAAGCTAAACACGAAATCGCAGCCGAGCCATCTTCTGGACCGAGTATAGATCTTTCTGAATACACTCACCGCATCGTGTCTTTCCTCGCTAGAAATTTTTATAATCTAAAATATGTCGCATTGGTACTGGCCTTCTGTATAAACTTCATGTTACTCTTTTATAAGGTGAGACATAAACGTATTTGTGCAAAACTTGACATTATTCTTTCAAATTCACCATCAATTATACCTATATTGTTCATTTCTTTTTCAGGTCACTTCTCTAGGTGAAGACGACAACGGGAGTGGCAGTGGAGAAGATATCGCTGATTTATTGGCAGAGATTTCAGGCGAGGGTTCATCTGACGGTGATGCTAGCGGTGGAGATGGAGGAAGCGGTAGCAACGGTAGTTCCGAAGAGGAGGAAGATCCTTTAGAACTCGTGGAAGTATCTGAAGACTTTTACTACATGGCACACGTGATGAGACTAATGGCTGCTATGCATTCTATTGTATCGCTCGCTATGCTTGTCGCATACTATCATCTGAAGGTACTAAGAATGAGAATTATATTCCTTATTAAAAAGAGGCCTGCGTTTGTTTGTAAAAATTACTTTCGGTGATGGGATTCGGGTTTGAAAATCATACGTTTTATGTTGTTGCCAATTAGGTACCTCTAGCAATCTTCAAACGTGAGAAAGAAATTGCCAGACGTGTTGAGTTCGATGGTTTATACATAGCAGAAACACCCGAAGAGGACGATATCAAGGCACATTGGGACAAGATGGTGATATCTGCTAAGTCTTTCCCAGTTAATTACTGGGATAAGTTCGTCAAAAAGAAGGTCCGACAAAAGTACAGCGAAACTTACGACTTTGATTACATCAGCAACCTTCTTGGAATGGAAAAGACATCGTTTAGCCAACAAGAAGAAGAAGGCTCTGGATTGTTACACTTGTAAGCAGTTTGCATAAACTTCCTCACACCTATGATTTCTCCGCTTCTTCATTACCAAATTCGTTTAGGTACCTAATGCCAGTTTATTTTATGTTCTAGCATCATAAACATTGACTGGCGTTATCAGGTGTGGAAGGCTGGTGTTACAATTACCGATAATGTAAGCTTCATCAAAAATGTTTATGGTTTTCTGTTCGGATTATTATGGGGTTTTAATGAGTGAAATTCTGTACTTTTCAGGCCTTCCTCTACAGTTTGTGGTACTTTACTTTTTCTGTAATGGGAAACTACAACAACTTCTTTTTTGCTGCCCATTTATTGGACGTTGCAGTTGGTTTCAAAACTCTGCGAACAATTTTGCAGTCAGTAACTCATAACGGAAAGCAATTAGTCTTGACCGTAATGCTCCTGACTATCATTGTCTACATATACACGGTCATAGCGTTTAATTTCTTTAGAAAGTTTTATATCCAAGAGGAAGATGACGAAGTTGATAAAAAGTGCCACGATATGTTAACGGTACTGATCTTACATCATACTCTTAAATTTCTAGTTATGCAATATAAAAAAGAATATTGTGTTAATAATTCACAACATTATTTATTTTCAGTGCTTTGTATTCCATCTCTACAAAGGAGTTAGAGCTGGTGGTGGTATCGGTGATGAAATTGGAGAACCAGATGGCGACGATTACGAAGTATATCGTATAATGTTTGACATCACGTTCTTCTTCTTTGTCATTGTCATTCTGCTCGCTATTATTCAAGGTATGTATGAAATAATATGAATACGAATATATAACAAGGAAAAAAAGTTTTATTCAATATCGATTTATATTTACAACAAATATTTATCATTAAGGTTTGATCATCGATGCTTTTGGAGAACTGCGTGATCAGCTTGAAAGCGTTAAAGACAACATGGAAAGTAACTGTTTCATATGCGGATTAGGAAAAGAATACTTTGATACAGTGCCGCATGGTTTCGATACACACGTACAGCAGGAACATAATTTAGCAAATTACATGTGAGTATGAGATTCCATGATTGGAGTTTATGAAAACGATTAATTCTCATTGAATTGAGAATGAATTAGAATGAAAAATACTCGTTTTCTGAATTGCATATATTGTGGTAAATGCTTTCCAGGTTCTTCCTTATGCATCTGATCAATAAACCAGACACAGAGTACACGGGTCAGGAGACATACGTTTGGAATATGTACCAGCAAAGATGTTGGGACTTCTTCCCAGTGGGAGACTGTTTCCGAAAACAGAACGAAGCTGTTGAGGAAGAAGCTAAGAAGAAATGATTCTAAGGCGTTACACATTGCAGTGAAAATATATTGAGTCAATTGTTATATTCTTTCTTACTTCCGAGCCTTGCCGCGGTGAAGTGAGATTTGTATAAAAAACAAAACCTAGACTTATCAAGTTTATTATCGATTATAAAATACTAGAAACTATACGTAATTCGGTACCTTGAATAGTTAGCTGATTTAGAACGAAAATTATTATTTAAAAATCCAAAACTGATAGAAAGTTCATTACCTCTTTACAGAATACAACTGATCCTCTGTATGAGTTTTTACTTTGAGCTGACGATTTCTATTTTATATTTAAAATTAGACGATGATAATGATATAACAATAAGTTATTCACAGCAACGAGTTTTCTCAATTCTTTTATAATTTAACTTCGGATTTTGAAACAGTTCACATATTTTTGTAAGTCTTTAATACGGAATCAATGATTCAATCCGGTAGTATACTAGGCGATTAGAGAAATTTTCATAACGTAGTTTCGCCCTGTTTATATAATTGCGGAATTCAAATCGCCGTTATTATTGTACTCTAAGCTTGGTGGACGAGACCCAATGAATTAATACTAAATCGATAGCACAAAAAACCTAGACGAATTAGCGGTTGATAGATTTAGTATTACTTTTATTATTATTTGTTTATCGGGAAAATACGATTCGGTCGTTATAATTCTCCTATTGTATATCTCAAATAAAAGGTGCCGACGGTATTATTCTATTGTTATAATTCATTCGTAATGTAAGATTGCCAATTTTGAGAATTATTATCCAGAACTACGTAAGTTTAATTATACATATAATACATACTTATAAAATCTTATTACGCTGCAGTGTAACATTTTTGCAGATATAATTATTGACGACTGAGCTGATATATGTTATGTTATAGATTAAAAAAAAAAATTGTCAATATATTGTAAATAAAGATTTTTCAGCAGCGTTAACTAAAAAAAAAAAAACAAGTACAAAAAATACTCACATCGATGGCCTAAGTCTCAAATGTCGTAACCCACAAAATTTCGGAAATTGACTTTTTTAGCTTTTTCGACTTTTTTTTTACTTCTTTGACTTTTTTTTACTCTCTCTCGGAAAATTTTTCATTCGTGGATTACGACATTTGAGACTTAGGCCATCGAATTATACTAAAACAATTACCTATTTTTAATAACATTTCACACGCTGAGTTATGAATCCTCATAAAATTACCTGAAATTCTTTATAATACAAGTGAAAATAGCAGATAATAGGAATCGGGGTGAAGGAGTAGGTGAAAAGGTATTTTTCGATTTGAAAAATCATTTTTATTCATTTCATTATTTGTTTTATCAATTTGTTCATCTCGCGTAGTTGTTTGAATCGGTAATCATTTTGCCGCCGTCACATATCGATATATTATTCGTCGAGTAAAGATCGATATAAAAATCGTTCGATAGTTGTAATGATCGATATAGGAACCGTCATACGACGCCATGTTGTATTGTAGATGGTATGGTGTGGGGTGTACGTGTTGTTTCGTTATTTTCGAATAACATTCTTTAATTATTTATTTATCTGATAATATTGGCAAGTTTATTGTGATGTGAACCATGAATATATCTAGGCTGTATTAATACAATGAATATATTTCAATCTAAGACTTGATAATAAATAAGGGATCGTAATAATAAAAAAAAAAGAAGGAAATTTATAATTCACGGACTGATAATAAAGTTCGACTGATATATTTTTTTTTACTCATTGAAACATTGTATTGTTTACAACTATCTCATCCTACCTCGTGGCTCAACCTTCATTTACGCGATTCCTATTATTAAATTAAAGTGTTTTTCATTGCAGACTATTCGCCCGGTTACCTTCTATAACAGGTGCTAATGTTTTTTCGTTATACCAGTCTTTGTTCATTTTTATAACCTGACAACTTCACCGAAGCCTCTGTATTCTTAACATGTTATTGCATTTTTGACAAAGTGCTAAAGGTAAGATTCATCATGGATATCAGAAAATTAACATACTCGCACGCTTTGACCCGAATATTTTTTCTTTTGGTCATTTCTTTTCCTTTTTTTTTTCCTTTTTCATTCTGTCTTTTTCCCACCACCATGGCATTTCTATTCCCGCTACTATGGTTTTACATTATTTATTGATTCCGCGATAATATTATTAACTATAATCACGTGTGCACAGATTTATCTGTATATTGGTTAATGGTTTGTTTATAATTTCAATAATAATAACAATGATAATAATAAACAACAACAAAAAATAATGGAAAAACCAATGGGATGCAAAACATGACCTTGGCAGTTTTTCGTTTCTACATTACTCACTCTATTCAATCGGTCAAATCGTCAATTACAGAAATTGAACAGATCCTCACAAATCCACGATGTGGTCGTCACAAGGTAGCAACTCTGCCGTCGGCACTGGTTCTGCTGCACAGAATTTACGCACCTTGGGTATGACGTCCGCTATTACATTGGCGGGACCTAAGCCCAGCGATCATCTTAGGACTAACGAACTTCGAGAAGCTCTGAAGCCTTATAACGTCTTTGAATCTGAAGAGGAACTTAATCATAGAATGGAAATCTTGAGGTTACTTTCCTCAATATTAAAGAGCCGATTCAATAGTTTTCATTTCTCATTGTTCACCGAATTGAACGGGACTTCAGTTTCATTAAAGGAAGAAGTTTTATCGTATTTTTAATAATTTTTATTTATTTATTTTATTCATATTGTTTGTATTGTTTATATCATCCAGCAAACTGAACAGCTTGGTGAAACAGTGGATAAGGGATACAAGCGTGGCTAGAAACATGCCTCCAAACGTCGCGGAGCAAGTCGGTGGTAAAATCTACACATTTGGATCATATAGACTAGGTGTACACCACAAAGGAGCTGATATAGATGCGTTGTGTGTTGTACCTCGCCATATTCATAGGTCAGACTACTTCACCTCTTTCTTTGAGTCGCTGAAACAACAAGCTGAAGTTTCAGATTTGAGGGTGAGCAAAGAACTTTTGAATAATTATAATAATTGACTTTTTATTCAACATATCAAGCTTATGAGTATTGATAAATTGTTGAATAATCCGTTCAGAAGCAGAACCATTGCGTTGCCTCCAAAATCATCCTAAATAATAAAAAATCAATACAAACACATGAAATTAATTAAAAATTTTTTTCAGGCGGTGGAAGAAGCCTTTGTACCTGTCATAAAAATGAACTTTGATGGGATTGAGATTGATATGCTGTTCGCTAGACTAGCGCTCAAAGAAATCCCAGACACTATGGTGAGTTTTATGGAATATATTGAGGCTTTCATCAAATTGTAGACTTCTTTTCTGATTAATATCGTTTTCAGGATCTCAAAGACGATATGCTGCTAAAAAATCTTGATCAAAAATGTGTAAGGAGTTTGAACGGGTGTCGAGTTACCGATGAGATACTGCGTCTGGTTCCAAATATTGAAAATTTTCGCCTTGCGCTTAGGGCAATAAAACTCTGGGCTAAAAGTAAGCCTTCCAAACATCTGATGGATGCAAATTCATAGTCTGTTTATTACAATTCATCTTCATGATGATGAAATATCGAACAATGATTACTTTCAGAGCACGGAATATACAGCAACGTTTTAGGCTACCTGGGTGGTGTTTCTTGGGCGATGCTCGTCGCTCGAACTTGCCAACTTTATCCAAATGCTGTAGCCGCTACCCTGGTACACAAATTTTTCCTTGTATTCTCACAATGGAAATGGCCACAGCCTGTTCTTCTGAAACAACCTGATAACGTGAACTTAGGTTTTCCTGTTTGGGATCCAAGAGTAAGTTTCTATTTATTTTCAAGATACGCAGTGGACTGGTCTTATAATATTTTTTGTTTGTTCAGGTGAACATTTCAGACAGATATCATCTGATGCCAATAATCACACCTGCGTATCCGCAACAGAATTCGACATTCAATGTTTCCGCATCAACGAGAACCATTATGCAAGAAGAATTCAAGTGTGGTTTAGCGATAACCGAAGATATTATGAATGGTACAGCAGCATGGGACAAACTGTTTGAGCCACCAAATTTCTTCGGCAAGTACCGACATTATATCGTCTTGTTGACGAGCAGTTTGACGTCTGAAGATCAGCTCGAATGGTGTGGATTGGTTGAATCGAAAATACGACACTTGATAGGTAATATATTGAATAAATTAAACAATTTACGTGTATTCAAAGCCATATTTTATTTTCAACATTAAATCTTGTCTACTCTTTCTTCGCAAAATTGATATATGTTCATTAAGGCTGTGCGAGTAGCAGAATTTTTCGGGTCGGGTCGGGTCGGGAAAAATCTATCAGCTTCGGGTCGGGTTCCCGATTTTTCGGGTTTCCCGAAATCTTCGGGTTTCCCGAAATCTTCGGGTTTCCCGAAATCTTCGGATTTCCCGAAAACTTCGGGTTTCCCGAAAACCGAAAATTGCCAGAACTGCATAATAAACATTCATCAACCAATTCGAAATCATGTCAGTTTCAAATTTTTTAATAGTTAAATATTTCTGTGATGAAATATTTGCAGTCCCATGAGCATCGGTGTTTCAGAACTACGTAAGTACAGTACTACCTCAATATAAGCGCTCATATAAGTTTTCGGGAAATCCGAAGATTTCGGGAAACCCGAAGATTTCGGGAAACCCGAAGTTTTCGGGATCGCCGAAAAACTCGACCCGATACAAACCCGACCCGAACCCGAACTCGGGTTCCCGAAATTTCGGGAACTCGCACAGCCTTAATGTTCATGAATATACTAATAATCCTTGGATGCCGGAATGGCGAAATTCTAACTGTGTCACACAGGTACACTGGAACGAAATCCGCACATCACTTTGGCCCACGTTAATCCAGAGGTCTTCCCACCGATGGAGCCTGTTAAAGACAGGCAATGCTCTATGTGGTTCATTGGCTTGATATTTGCCAAAACTGAGAATCTGAAAGTCGACCTAACATACGATATCAAGTCTTTTGCTGATTCGGGTAAAGAGATCTTATTCATTTATGGAAATATCATGTGTCTTGTTTGATTTCAATCCTCTTTTGGGTACAACTTTATCATGTAAGCTCTTCTTCGTATGCTTGATACTTTTTATTTTTACTTCTTGGCCACTCTAAAACTATTTTGAAAGTGTGACACTTCTTTTACAATACATCTATGCAATATATTTCAGTTGAAAGACAAGCTGAGCAAATAAATATGTTGAAAGAAGGGATGTGGATCGAAGCTAAGCCCGTTAAGCGCAAGGAACTTCACACTTATATCTCTCCCAGTCTCATAAAACGAGAGCGTAAGGTATTGGATGAACAGCAAATTTCATTATCTGAAAAAAACGATTACTTTTAAAGTGTAATTCTACTATGTAAACAATTTATTCTTTTTGAATAACCAAGTCTCATAATATTCGCGTATTTGTCTTTGACCAAACCATAATGAATGAAATTCTCTAGGTTTCCATATCCATTGGACCCATCGCGAATGGAAGGTCTGGAGGTAATGTCGGGGGAACAGTTTCTCCTGGTGGAGGAACGGACTTGGCAAATAAGAAAAGATTGTCTGACCACAGCGTAGATTCCTATGGTAAAAAACAGAGGATTCACGACGCTGAGCATCAAATTACACAGGTAAGATCAGTCCAAGCAATTTAAAAACCTTTTTACATTCATCCTGTAACTTGCACTTCCTATACTAATATATTTTCTCAATCATTTTTCTCAGGGAGAAGAAGGCTCTTTGGTAGTTGTACAGTCGTGTGGCGAGGATAGCAACTCTGGATTCAGCCTGGACGAATATAAAGACAATACAGCAGCTGCAAAGGACGTAAGAGATCGCATAATACTTTGATTGGCATATAAATTTTATGTTTTCTAAATTTATATCATCGTTTCAGTCTGAATATGACTGGATATTAAACTGGATATAGTTTCTTATGAGTGGCTGTTTGTGCACTTTACATTTCAGGAAGGGCCGACCGGTGGCACGGCTGTTGTTCAGGAAGGATTCGTGTGCACTTGACCGTTGCACGGCTGTTATCTTCCACCGATCCAAAGATGGTCATCAGGATCATCTAGAATGTAAGCACTCCTCACACCAACATCCACTGCCCGTTAAGTAAGTCTTTTGTTTCGTAAAACAAAATACCACTGGTACTGGAGAAAGACGGGCCGTCTAAAATAATTACTACACTTCAATTCGTTACCGATATAGTGATATTAAGCGTTTAAATCTACGTCAAACGATACTGTAAATGGTTAATGCTACGAACGAACGTGACGCGCATTTCCCTAACATCTCTATTTCTCTATCTCTCTCTCTCTCTCTCTATCTCTATCTCTATTTCTTTCTCTCTCCTTTTCTTTCTCTTTTTCTTTTCCTTTTTGAATTACTCTTTGAGTACTTTTCTATGATTGATTGATTGATTGGTGAAATCAATTGCTCAGTTTCTCTGCCATTATTGATCATAATTCAGGCTAATCACCCGAGAGGATTAGATATTACGATAAAAGTAGTAGAAAAAAAAATAATACAAGATGTTCTTTGGTAATATACTGCTGCCGCAAATCACCGGTGCTAATTATAAATGTCCTTGATAAGAAAGTCACTGCTTTAGATATAAAAAAATAGTTGTTGATAAAATTCAGCTCACAGAAAATCAATAGCAGCTCGTTTCTTTGAAAAAATTTTAAATGCTATCACGATCATACGTTGAGTCAGTCATGCATTTTAATAACTGTGTTCCTCATACATGACTATATTATCTTGATTAATTTCTCTT
Organism: Tenthredo notha; assembly: GCA_914767705.2. Lineage (NCBI taxonomy): Eukaryota > Metazoa > Arthropoda > Insecta > Hymenoptera > Tenthredinidae > Tenthredo > Tenthredo notha. The sequence continues at coordinate 8,244,303 of OU611917.1, forward strand.
TCATCTTCTCCCAATTGCCGAGACAGTTTTAGCGTTAGGAGAGTATCTTATTAATGATAAGTTTATTCAGGTGAATCGTTGCGTGTCGGTCGTTAAACCAAGACTAATATTGAAATTTAAAAAAATATAAATGAACTTTTTTACTTTATGTATTCAGATATAAATACTTAAACGGCGCGTATGTATTTCGTTAACACGGTGCTCGCGGAGTGATTTAATTCATCGGAGTAGAAACTTAAGATATTTTTCTAATTACTAAACACATTCACTTGCCTTGTATTTGTTTATCAATCTCCAGTACTCATATAGACGCAGTAATAATAACACGCATTACTTTTTGCGTTTCGTATAGACTGCTTAACGAACAAAGATTAGTGACTTCTACTACGTGCCTGCCTCTCTGTGTTAGAGATATGCACGTTCCTGTACATAAATACATAATGATTATCAAAATATGTAAAAGTTTATCAGTCTAGCCACAGTATTTGATTACCTGTAATTTATTTTAAAATCGTAGGAGTATATAAGTTTCGTTTCATTTCAAACGAGATTTTTACGCGTACAAATCAATCATTTATTTATATCTTTACTCCCCGAGTACCGTGAGCCTTTGTATCATGAGATTAGTTCATATTACGGTGTATGCGTGTATTTCGTTTGAAATTGAGGCGGTGATTTCATTCCCTACTTAATACGATTTCTCTGGAATCCAGATTAAATTTGACCTGAGATTAAGGCAAGTCTAACAACGTCGAACTTGTTGTTTGTACTAGTCACTTGGGCATATATATGCATACCATACATGATTATGCGATCAAAAAATGGTACATTGAATTCTCCATTTATGCATACGTAGTACATACAATGGGTATAAATACGTCGTTTTTAGCAGAAGTTTAGAATGATAATTTATAAATGAATATCCAGCGCGCTGTTTATAAAGTTTCATTAGAATTTTGTTTCGATTCAGATTTTTTTATTTATTTTCATGTCTCCGAAAATTGTATCCGCAGTTTGTTATAATAAATTAGCTAGATGAAATAAGCTTTGAGAATATTGGATGTAAGTTAGAATTAAATATCTTTCGTTCAATTATTGAAAACAATGAATAATCATTGAATCTTTTGAAAAATTTTCTCCGATAAAAGTTTTTTTTTTTTTTCTTTCAATCGCTCGACCACGCGACAAGTGGTATGTCTAAGTGCAATACTTTATTTTCTACCCGTTTACAAATATGACATTTTTAGGCAAACGTAAATGGAACGTTGAGAATTAGCAGAGCCGAGACGATGTCAAAATCTCGCAGCTCCATCAACGTTTACTGATCGGAATAAAATTCGTTAATAACTATTTCGCGTCAAGTATAAAATTTTCTTTCACTCAGTTGAATTGAATAGTAGGTATTTAGCAATAGTAATAGCTCTTATTATTCAAACATTTTTTATTTATTGTCCGTTTCTTAATTTAGTTAGGTATTGTCTTAACGGGTGTCCATTTATACGTCACTGTGACCTAGCGCTTCTGAAATAAAATTAAGCAAGCACATTTAACGTTCCTTGAAATAGGTATTTCTTATACCAGAATTTGTCGGTAAGGGTAACTAAATTTCTGTCTGCTGTGCGGAGAATAAATATCAGATATATAAATGGATACGTTTTATAATCTGGTTGAAAATATCAAAACTTGAGAATGATTTCAGTCTCTACGTGGGTAACGGATTATTTATGCAGGGGTAGACATACTGGGATTATATCAATTCGAATAGACATTCCATTGTTTAAGTTGAGCTAGAAATGAATAGGAGTTACATTTTTCTTTCTCTCTTCAACCGCATGAACCTAGGCATATTTTAATAAAAACGTAATCCACAGTTAGATAGAATTCTAAAGAAATTTTCTCTAGTTAGATATTTCGGTTGCGCTATGTAAGTTAGAGGACGGGACACCCGTGATTATATTGTCACTAGATTTCTTAGACTATCGAGGGTATGTATGAAATAAAAGTATAAGAAAACTGAAGAAACAGAAAAAAAAGGAAAAAAAAACAGAAAAAACCGAAAAAAAAAAAAAAACTTGCTGTAAGTAATAATAATATGATAATGATAATGATAATTAGTCTCAACTGGCATATTAAAAACACATTCAGAATTCAAAGTCCATTACGTCAGTTTTGAATTTTATATTTTTAATAACACACAGAAGTATATGTATAAAGGTGTAAGTAATCTGAATTTTTCACTATTGTTTTAAGAAAAGTAAGATAAAGTTTGGATTACTTATAAAATCAAGTGTAAATTCCGTTATTTAAAAAAAGTGTTTAACTGGTGTGACAAATCAATGTTTCTTATATGGAGATATGGCTTTATTAAACCAATTAATGTTATAAATTACGATGAAATTTTGTAACTCTATCTAATATACGTATTATAAAATAATTACCGAGTACAGGATATAGAGGCGAGAGTTTATTACTAACAATCTATTTGTTGTTACATTAAACTCTGTCAATTTCATTTGGAATTGAACTGCTTTCTCATTGTCTTCTCATCGCCTCCTGCTTAATTATATTCGATCTCTGGTTTATTAACTAACACTACTAATTTTTAGTTAGCCATGCCTCTTCAACATTGATTGTATACACTATTAAACAGTGCGATACCTGTTTTTTTTTTTTTTTTTGCAATAATAACATACTATAATAACATAAATGTATACATTTATATAACTGGTATGGATAAATGTTGGTATAAATGTGTACGCCACAACTGTTTCAGCAATAGGGTGTTTATTATCGGCTTATCGTGACAATTACATAGGGTTACACTTTATTCATCGAATTTAGTTTTTCATGTAACATTGACTGGGTACATGGTTCAATGTGCAGTGCGAAAAAGACCTTTGAAATATCAAACAGCACAATCGTTTACCATTTATAATATTCCATCGTCTGTACACTATGTATCTTTCTTAAATAAACAATAAATACATTTTTCTTTTACCTATATATCTTATGAATAATCTAGTAATACATTGTGTAATTAATCTTATCCTATTTATAAGACCTCAATATTATCAGTAGCGTTGTAATATGTATACAATTAATTACAGGTGAAATAGTTTACTAGAGATATTTAACTAGATAATTGCAGTTCATAATATGCAATGCTATGCTTTTATATCCTTTGATGATGTCTGCAATTATCTATGAATCAACAAAATCCATAACATATCTAATAACTCGATCGACAATTTATTTATTATACTAAAAATTTGTAATCCCCGCCAAGCGTATGGTTATTTCGCCAACATCTATGATAGCATTTCCGACTGGGCTACACCGAGATACACTGGTGTGGTGTAGCTATCTTCATCCTCTTTTTTTTTTCTATGAGGAAGAGAGAGATAGAGATGGCTACACTACACCAGTGTAGCTCGGTGTAGCCCTAGTCGACAATGTTATGAGCTTTGTTATACACAACCCGCAGATCTTTTGTGCGACTTGAGTTCTATAGTTTCCTTGCAAATGGTGTCACCGGCGTAAACTGACCTACGACAATGACGTCCCCCGCCCACGACATTCTTAGGTAAGCCAAGGACGCCGTGCGCTAAGTTTCATTGTTCAGTGTGCAGCGCGGCCTGGCGCTGATTACTGAATTCTGGGACCCAACGCACGGTGTTTTAAGAATGTTGCGGGGTGCGGGACGCCATTGCGGTAGGTCAGTTGACGCCGGCGGCGCCATTCGCTAGGCAACCATAGATCTCAAATCGCACAACAGATCTGCGGGTTGCGTGTAATGAAGCGCATCAATTTCTCAGTCGGTCGATCAGCTTTTAGCATTTCTCTTCGTTCCAAAGAAATAGGAACAAAAAAATAAAGTTTCAAATTTGAATAACCGCTGAATCTAGTCTAATAATCTCAATATGTGATAGGGGTTCAAGAAATCCACGCGGAATTATAATTATATTATAATATTCATTGATATCATTCTTGAAGTTATCTCAATTTCTACCACATCACAGTCTCGACGTTTATTACGCGCGTAATACTCATCCGTAATATACGTAGTATACAAACATACTTATTAAGTTTAGCGAAAGAAGTATTTTATAATTGTAAATAAATATTTCTATACGAGAAAGATCCGCATTACACAATATTAGGTACAATAATCGTCATTATACACTATAAAGTATAGACTATGAATCTTTCCCAAATATTTCTAATCGTTCATTCTGTTTCTTGCACATTCGTGCACGGCAGTAGATAGGGACTGGCTGTCCCTTCTACAGGTCGATTTTCCTGCGCCTGTTTACCCCGTAAGGCTAAAATCATATGCCTTATTCCAGGTATCCAAGAACTGCAAAGTGCCGCATGATCCATCATCAGAGATACATGAATTTTGTCAGCCGTCTCGACGTCCTTATTTCTTAGCGCTGTAAAATAGGAATTAAACCTGTACAAAACATGAGATAAAAAGCTCAATCATTCAATCTTTCATATCTGCTGCATCAAGAATCATGAAAAGGACTTTTTCCCACCATTGGATAGCTCGAAAATCTTCCTCCGAATATTTCCATCAAGCTTATCTTCCATCCAGGCAGTTTTCATCAGATTTAATCTCCGCCTAACATCTTCTCGCTTGCTTTGAAGCTCCTCATTCTCATCGATAACGCTCTCAAAGTTTCCTAGAGCATCAATGAGCGCTTGTTCCTTGCTAACTACCATCAAATCTTTGCTATTTTCATCATCCCCAATTCCTGCTTTAGATTCTTGAGTCTGGACAGAGGTCAATCTCACAGCGGTCAGAGGGGGCGGAGGTATATTCATCGGGGGGGGAGTTAAGGGTTGATTAGGATCAAAATTTGAAGTTGGGGGTGTCGAACCAAGAGGAAATGCCACTCTCTTGTTAAGAACTCTCTTCGTCGGAGTAGTCGTTGAATTTGGGGACTGGGAATAGGCCCATTTAGGAGGATCATTCCAGCCAGAATCGTGCGACGGACCTAGAGACTTCTGCGTAGACATTGGAATGGGGATAGATTCTCCTTTAAAAAGTGTGAAAAAAATATGAGTGAAAAAGTATATTTATTTGATGTTATTAGATTTCACATCGCCTCGAGAATATCTGTGCAAATATTATTCGCGTCTAGCCGATCGTCTAATCTTGCGTAAATAGAATGAAAAAAAACATAAATACGGAATGATCTGATTTCTCCTATTCGAGGGTGGATTGGGCTTTGATAACACCAGACGTAGAAGAAGAGATTTGATTAGTTTTAACGATCGTATCTAATCTTGGTAAGAGCCTCCGCGAAGATATATATTCGCAGGTTTGATTAGTTTGGTTAGGTCGCCGATAATAGCGAGAAGATTTTACGTCGTTTATAGCGCATAGGTTGTGTGATAAGTGTTAAGCCAGAGGAATATTAATATCTGAGTCCTTACCAACAGGTTTATTGTCCATGTTTGATAAAACTTGTATAAAAATGTCGAAATAACCTCAACGATAAAACGCGATTAGCGGAATCAGAATTGAGAAGCATTGAGAAGTGAGTTTTGACGATATCGATTCTTATATTATCGTACATCCGCGATCCTCGTCGAGTCGAGAGTTCCGAATGATTCGAATTTCGAATTTCAGAATCGATATCTATTTTTGTGGTTAGTTTCTCACAATATTACCGATATTTCATTCATGCCAAAAATCTTTCTAAACTTGAAACTACACTTTTATAGCCCCGTCATATACCTATTTACGCCTCATCATTCAACTATATCTACCTATAATACAGCCTCTACGTCTACTTCCATCGGCTTGCGCAATGCGATCTGTTTTAAGCCTGGCTGTCTAGACAATCGTCAAATATTATACATTATTATTAACCCTTCTACTACGTATTTCACGACTCTATAAGGTGTTTCGGAGAATTTGTAAGTACGCAGTATTTATCATTGCAGCTAATTCGTTCTCCAGCTCCTCTCAGACTTATAAATGTTCACCTTTCCTATCCGAAACATAACTTCGTTCCAGCATAACCTCAAACCACGTTCTATTCGGCTCTTTCAACGTGTACACGATCATTTCTGATGCTTTTATTACCCTGTGTTCGCAGATTCGTCAATCTAAACTTACAATTGATACCCCAGCTCGCATTCCGACCTCCCATTTCCTCTTCTTCCAACCTAATTGCGACCAGATTTTCTCGCTTTACTCCGACTTTACTAATTGATAAATCTCCGGGTTTAGGGTGCTGATCCTGATGACTGTCAGCCAAAATGCCAGGCAAAGTGAAGGTCAAAATACTGGCAGGTCGGAATCTGCCGGTTATGGATCGTTCCAGCGACACAACGGATGCTTATGTTGAGATCAAGTTCGGCAATACTACTTACAAGACGGACGTTTGCCGGAAGTCTTTGAACCCACAATGGAACTCTGAGTGGTATAGATTCGAGGTAGACGAAGCTGAGCTTCAAGACGAACCTCTGCAAATCAGGCTTATGGATCACGACACTTATTCGGCAAACGATGCGATTGGCAAAGTATATTTAGACCTGAATCCACTGCTTTTACCCGGCACTCCTTTGCCCGTTAAAAATATGTGGACTCTTGAGGCTTCAATGAGTTCTAGCTCGAGTACTCAAGGAGGTGAATGATTTAATTGTTCATATATTTTATTTGGTAGAGCTTGGAATGAGATTTTCTACTTCCTAGGGGTTAACATAGATTTGGAAAGCCAGGAAAACTCCTAATCTTCATAAGAACATTTCAACTTTGATGCAGTATTGACGTCATTTCAAACAATTGCTCCAAGCGTTATTCGTTTCGTGATTATTGGTAGCTTTTGTATTTATTTACATTCTGATGAAGTAGGATCTGAAATATTCTTCTATAATCATCTGTGGGTCTCGTTTGCTACTTTTTTTCACACATTTCCTCACAGTTTGAATGTAAACACTTTTAGAATCTGTAGATTTTAAGGAATTACTCAAGGGAAAGTTGAAATTTAAAATTAGAAAAGAAAAGAATCTGGATTGTCTTGAATTTCTATAAAATTCACCTTAACTTTGGCAGCACAAGTTTGGTATAGATTCCTTATCCACAGGGTCGGTGATGACTGGTTGGATACCAGTCTATGACACGATGCACGGCATTCGAGGTGAAGTCAACGTAATAGTCAAGGTCGAGCTGTTCTCAGACTTTAATAAGTTCAGGCAATCGTCTTGCGGGGTTCAATTCTTCTGCTGTAAGTTAATATCGGAATTTCTTTCAAATTGACAATTAGTGGAACTCCTGCCTCAGATATCTTCAACAAAACTTCACGTTTTTATCCCACAGCGCCAATAATTCCCCACGGCTACCATGCCCAGGTGATACATGGCTTTGTAGAAGAACTAGTTGTCAATGACGATCCTGAATACAAATGGATAGACAAAATACGAACTCCTAGAGCATCAAACGAGGCGCGTCAGACCCTGTTTTTCAAACTCAGCGGAGAAGTTCAAAGAAAAATTGGACTCAAGGCTCTAGATCTTGGGGGCAATGCTGTTATTGGGTAAAACTATATTTTTTCTATCAAGTTTCGAATCTAAATGTTTCCTCCAAAGAGTTCCCACGTCTATTTTTCGACACAGATACCATCAATGCTTCGATTTGGAAGGAGAGTCAGGGATTGTTGCCCGAGGCATTGGAACTGCGGTCAGCCTAGTCAAGATGCACGATGTATCCAGTGCTCCGGTAGAAAATCTCACTGCTGAAGAGTGAGTGTAATTTTACCTCTGAATACTTCTCATAGTTTAATGTTATAATTAATTGCCTTTTCTCTGGTACGGGTTCAACTCTTTCGGTATGATTAAACTTGCGACTGGGAAGGTAATGGATTGAAAAAATGCAATCGCTGAAAATAACCGGGGACATACCCACAGATCAAAAAACCATATTCATTGCTCAGAGTTTTCTACCGGTGTAATTTAACTCCTCGTTTTTCAACACACACATACATTCAGCTAGGCAATCTCCGGTCGGATGCCTTGCATTACACTCCTGACAAAATGATATCGATATCTTATCAAAATATCAACCAAGATCTCATTAGAAGCCACATTTTTGCCAATGATTCTTTGTCAAGAGATTTATAGTCGGAGTTATTAGTACAGAATTTTATCTACTGATTTTAAAAGACTAAGCTGAATCGATTTGGACAAATTTTTCGATGATATCGCGTATTTGAAACGATTCATTTAGAATTTGGGATAATCCTCAGTTCACGCTATAGAGAAGCTTGAGAATTATATGTACGAATAATTTCGGATCCATTGAACGAACGGTTGGTCAGCTATGAGGTCCTAACGATCGGGAACGTCTGATTTTCATAACGCAATTATATAATGATGATTTTTCCTGTGAAAATGGTGAAAATTGTCAAGTTCATTTGGTTTCCTCCGAGTATATGAACCCTCAGCCCCGTTTTATACGAAAACTGATTAACTCACATGGATCTTTTTGCACCCCGAACCCGCATGCTTCTATCTGCAGGCTTGCTCTGCTTGAATTACCCCGTAAATCGAGTTTCGAATGCCTCGAAGTAGACGAGAGTGTACCCTTGCTTTCTCACTCCCCCGAGCGTAGCCAAATCCCAATTTTATCGAATCTCTTACAAACGACAAAAGTGAGCAACAAGTTTCCCGGCTCTGGAAAGAACTTGAAAAAACGCTCGAGACCCATGATCGTAGTACCAAACTACAGGTCTGCTGGATCTAGCATTAAAATGATCAGACAAATGTCGCAGCAGTCAAATCTAGCGAGCTATAATAATTTTCGTCGTAGTTTTGACTCGAATTTATCATTGTCGGAAGATAACGCCGACGAAATATCTCTTAGATCAATCCTGGCGCAAGAAGATATGCGCGGGGAGGCTGCGGGTAACAGATTTTCACGTGGTTTAAAGAACCTCAGATATTTGCCACAGAATATGCTCTCGAAACGAGTGAATCAACTCAAAGCTAGGTTTTCCGATTCTTTTGACGAAGAGAGTGACCTGGACAGCAGCTTTTCTAGCACCTGGTCCGTGAGCTCGGAGTCTGTTAGATCCTCCATATCCGATCTCTACTCCCTCGGTAGAAACAAGAAAAGTAATCACAAGCGAAGCTCGAGCGACGGAATCGCCGCTTTATTGATCAGATCTGTCCACGCTGGACTCGCCCTCGACAGTGTTAAGGAAGACCACGAAACCCCGGTCCCGTCACCGATCAGATTTACATCCGAGGAATCTGAGCCCGAAGATTCAGACTCTAAGATAAACCACGACGGTCCGGATAGTAGGATAAAAGACGACGACGATTTAGACCCCGACGATCGTGTTGAGGCGAAAAAATCAATTTCCGGGTCGAAGAAATTGACGAAAAATTTAACCGCGAATTTGAAGAAGACCGAGGACCGTAGACCGTCCATTTCTTCTTCGGAAACTGACACCGAGAGTTCGGAAGACGAACCTTCGGAGTCTAGCACTAATTACAATATTTTAGACGATTCTTTTACACCCGGGGAAGAGGTCGGCTCTTCATCAGTTGTCGAGGAGGCGAACAAATCCGAGGAGGCGATTAACGTCGCGGGTATAAAATCGCGCGCTAATAAAGCAGAGGATAATTTTTTCAATTACGATGAAATTCAGGGCTCCGATAATACAGCGAAGAAAAAGAATCCTTCCGAAAAAACCGTTTCGACTTCTTCTAGCGCCGAGAGCCGAGGATCGGACATTTGGTTCGATAAGAGAAATTCTATCGAAGAAACGGAACTCATTCCTTCGCAAAATGACTCCGGGGATCAAAGCGATGAAAAGTCAGACGACGATGACTCCGTTGGTTCAATTCCTCCCGAAATAATCGACGCCTCGGATTACGCCGAAATTACTAACGGCGATACGATCGCGATCACCTCGAGTATGACTGCTAAAGAAACCGAGTTCCTTGACATTGACGTACAGGAGCGCTTCGACAATCCCGAGGACTCCAAGCCAGCTGCTGCGAGCACCCCAACCGAGGACGAGACTTGTGATAGAATATTTTTTCCCGACGTTGATAATCCATGGGCGGAAACAAAGCCGGTTAATTTACAGAGATCGGTTAGTCTGAACGAAAAAACAATCAGAAAGTTCGTTACGCCCGGTAGGATAAGTTTGAAGAAAAAATCCGAATCGTTTAAAACTGGGACCAAGAGGAAATTGAGCATTTTCAAAAGCCTGAATATATCGCAGAGTTCGAGACAGAATTCTAACCGAGAATCGCCGCATGTGGAAAGCAAAATTCTCGACGTTTCCGAAGAGAGTGTGAAGAAAATCGTCGAAGACGACTCTTCGAAGCATAAAATCGGCGAGAAGGCGTCGAAAAAAGTCGAGAGAAATGAGACGGTTATTTATCGCGGGGTTTTGAAAAACGGGGAAAGACAGCATCCGCTATCTTCGGGGGATAAGCCGACTCTGAAAACTTTACCGAAGCTGAAACCAGTCTCCATCGTAATAGGCCCGGCCCCGGAGGACAATCACTGCCACCTTTCAGTGCCTGTTTTAAAATTAACGGAAGCTAACACTAAGAGCAATTTTACAAACGAGGAGTGCGCCGAGGGTGTGAAAGAGCAGAGTCGTGATAATCGGGCGGTTAATTCCGCGGCGGAAATATCAGCCGAGGATTTGGCCAGGGCTAATAAATTCCGTGGAAAATATAAACGTCAGTGTATGATGGAGTTGATAAAGATAATCGATACAAAAATGCTCGTACACTCGGCCTTGGATCACGCGAGAAAACATAAACGGGAAAAAGTCACGGCGAGCTTAAGTCCGTCGCCGGATTCGGTCCGGAGGATAAAATCGCAGAGAAAAAAGACCAAGTCGAAGTCTAAGTCTAGGTCCAGATCGCCGGAAAATTCATCTTCTCTACAGAGTTACGGAACCGGTTCATCCCTGGCTCGTCAAAATTATTCCTCGGCCTCTTCCGTATCCCGGCATGCTCCGTGTGTCCTTTATAATTGTGTTGCTGATACTAATTACGGTGATAAGTATACCGCGGAGGGTATTTGTTCAGGCGATCAGTCGATTGGCGCAAGTAAAGAGAAATTTGAGATGCTCGATAAGTCGAACCTTGATTTGTTGCTCGGTGATGAAAATCCGATAACGTCTTTCGACGATCGTGCAGAAAACGCGGTCAAACTTCTAGGCAAAGGTTCGACTCCGCGGACGGTTCCTCTAATAATTAGCGACGATAAATACGAGGACGTAGAACTTAGACCGCTTATGTTTGGGGTAGATATAGATGCTGGTAGTAGTATGACTAACGCTGGTAACTTTTTAACGCCGGATAAGCCGACCGTTGTTTCAATGGTACGCAAAAGTCACAGCGAGTGTAATCTGAGAGAGGTCAAAGATCAGCCCGTCGACATAACTAACAATACTAATACTGCTAATATAACTGACAACTCGTGTGTGCCTTGCTATCCCGATCCTCCTAGGCAACAGACGGAAGTTTTACCTGACGCTACTGCGAGCCCAGCTACACCGACACCTGCTAATTTAGCCAACAAAATCTCCAAGTCGCCGATAGCTAAGCCAAATTCGGCGGTTCCCATACACAGAAGATCCAGCGACTCGGATCTTAGTATTACTCCGAAAGGTAGGTGCAGATCTTTTTTGCGGGTTGTATTGATATTTTGTTTGCTCGATTAGACATGGTTGTTACCCACCTGGAATTTATTGTGTAGTACAAAAGAAAAAGAGGAAAAAATATTGGAAAAGTCGGGGAATTTGAAATATCAGAAATGTGTAACATCCATGGCAGAGCTTGGGGTGATGGGACGCGGATTTTTCGATAATTGAGAGTTTATTTCTAACAGAATTTATCATTTATCGCACCTTCACGAGTCTTTTAGATTTGGGTTGCTCTATATTATGCTTTGTAGTATTTAACCACCGGAGGAATTTACCTCTGTTCACGTATTTAGTCTAATTCTCACGGTATAATGTAATTATAGACGTAATACCTTCGGTAGAATAATGGTTTATCGTTCAGGATTTAACGCTGTATACCTATACTATATGTGTACTATTATACCTTGGCTAATTATCGCTATTGACAATCGTCGCTGCTTTTATAGTATGAAAATAAATGAAAATTTTCTACAACTAATTAACCTGGAGCATATCATAAAAGTCTGCAACGCTAAAAATCCTGATATCGGTATTGAATATTTCCTATCATTCAATACCAATTACAATTATCGTTTATTTTTTTCAAGGAATTCTTTTCTCGTTTCTCTGTTTCATTCGCAATGTTTCTCCTGGCAGGATATAATCGTAAACGTGAGTACTGACAGGAGAATGCCAAAAGTTGATGTATTTTCGCATATTTAACAATCTCCTTGTCTCTCTGTAGCTTAACATATATGTATATATGTATATTTTTAACATGATTGTGACAGACATCAACAATAATGGGAATCAGTTTTCATTATACACGATATGTGTTCGGGATAAAAGAAAAGAAAATACAAGAAACGAACAAGAAAAGAAAGAAGCTTCATATATATAATACCGAAAGTTAACTCTGTACATATCAACAATATTCAAACATGTATCTCATTTTTCACGCTTTTACCTCATACGCCATACTAGCAATAATAATCACACTCGATTCTATAATCTATCACGTAAACGTGCCTAATATGCAGATAAACGACTATACAAGTTGAATGCCAATTTTTTTTTTCTTTACTCTCTACATTTCCGGTTATTCATTAGCTTGACGTAAGTGTCTGTTATGCAAATTATTATGCTCGACTGTCATAACTAAACAACAATACGCTGGTGTTGCTTGACGCGTGAACAAATCTCTGTAAGAATTAATTATGTACAAGGGTGGTCCTTAATTCGGTAATACTCGAATTTCAATGCTCAACCAAAGATATGAAAACAAAGGTAGTCAAAACCCCAGGTTCATCCTATCTCAATTCTAAGTACTGTTCCGAAGCTTTCAAACTTTCCCATTTGAATAATACACAATTTTTGGTACTTCGGGGATATTTTTTACTTCCTATCGCATCATCGCTTCGAATAATCTGAAACTCTGCACCCCTATTATCTATAGTAGTATCCGTGTAAAGATTTACAGATTTTGAACGACAAAATTTTATTTATCACGATCTGGAGATGAGGAGTTAGCTCCGAAAATTATATAGTTGGAAATCGAATTAAGACCTACCCTAATATATGATATATATATATATATATATATATAATTAACTCTAATCAGCATGCGGTTATCAAATTATTTTAACCCTGATCGTAATATATTAACAAGAATTCCTATTTTTCTCACAATTTTGATCATTGGTTTTAGATGTTATTATATGCGTTATATGCGTTGAGTAAATGGCTTTGCAGAAACACCACCACTATGTATACTATACCGACTACATACCTATACACATGTGTGCAGGCTGATTATATATTATAACGATGTGCGAACGACGATCTGTAAATTCGTTCGATAAAATTCGAAAATGTGTGTAACTGCAGGTAACTCGTTAACCGGAAGTGACAGATCGTCTATGGGGGGTTACTTGAGGCCTGCGACTGCGGTCGTAAGACCGATGAACCAGGAAGCACTTGACATGCTAGAATACCCGTTCATTACCATGCAGCAATACCCGCCCGGCTTTATACTGCATTTAGGTAAGGCCGGATCATAGCCACGTGTTAAATCGTAGAAGCTTGTCAAAAAATTGAGCTTTTCAAAAAACAAGAAATAGAAAAAAAAAAAACATAACGTGGCAATTTTAGGCGGCACCGTTAGCGCCAGGTCTGTAAAGCTTCTCGAGAGGATAAGCAATCTGGAAGAGCCGGAAAGCCGGGATGCATGGTGGACAGAGATTCGAATGGAAGTTCGCTCGCACGCGAGAGCCCTTGCCTGCAATGTCGTTCTGGGATATCGAGAGGAAACCAGCATTTGGTACGAATTCGATGTCGGTATTGCGGAGATTTTGAGCTTCCGCGACTGGTTTCAGTAATTCATTTCTTCTTTTAGCGATGATGTATGCGTTTTAAGTGCCGCTGGTACAGCGGCGGTTATAAACCTCCAGAATACGTCTCAAGAACCTGATAATTCGTTGCTAAATCGTATACACCAGCGAGAAATCACTACGACGTCTTTGGACCGTACTGATTTCGAGAGGGAAAAGGCTCAGCAGAAGATAATCGCTTCGAAAAATGAAAAGATCGAGAAGACAGATAAAATTGATAAGTCGGAAAAGGGCGAGAAGCTCGAGACCAAGTCAGAAAATAATGAAAAAAATGAGAAGAACGATGAAACAGTTTCTACAAATGTTAACGGCGGTATGGAAAGCAAAATTAAACAACCCGAGAGCCTTGAACATACAACGAATCATTCTCTTCCTCTTCCAGCGAGCTCTTGCAGCGTATGTCACCTGCCCTACAGCGAAACCAGCGTTCCATTCAGGGTCAAGGTTCTAAAATGCGCTATTTGTAGGAGAGGAAAAGTCCCCGATATATTATTCACGACCATCGAACTGCCGGAGAGTATTCCAATAACTGGTAGAGCATGTTTCGTACAGGCGACCGTTTGCAGACCTAAAAGAGACCTGAGGGGCGAACTAAACGCCAAAGAAATTTCCGACGGCCTCCCCTTCCTCGAGTACGAACTCCACAGCCTTTTGCTTAACAAAATTAAAGTCAAAAGTATGAACGCCCTTTTTGGGCTGAGGGTGCAGGTATCAATCGGCGAGAGACTTCTGATCGGAATGGCGACCGGTACGGCTGTGTATTTAGCGCCGCTTCCAACACCTGGGGTGCCAAAAATTACTGCTGGTAACTCCTGGAACGACGAGCAAAAGCTGGCGGATATACAGAAGGCGCTTATCGATACCGTAAAGAAGAATAGAGAATTTTATCAGCTGAAATCATTGACGGTGTGTAAACAGTCTCGGAGAATTCCTCTCGATTTCTTCTCCTTTTTTCCTTTCATTCGGATGGAACTTTTTCATTAATTTCGGGATCATTCGCTCAATTCAGGACACAGAGAACGGCCGCACGGCCACTTCCGACACAGATGAATCCGAGGACGATATGCCCGACCTGGATTTAGGCGCGGGGAACAAAGACGCGTGCGTTATGGAGATCGACGATATCGAAGACGCCGACAAGGTGTCAATGCTCATGGAAAGCAGACCTCCGGACGGATTTCACGTTGTTAATACGCAGAATATTCCCGGGCTCGAGGACCTCGAGATCGTAAGAAATCTTCAGATGTTCACCCAGCTTTGGCGGGCCAAGATACCGGTCGGCCAACCGGCTTCGGTGTCGACGAAATACTTTGGGAGATTGTTGCAGGTGAGATGAGACGGGTTTCGGTGTGATACCAAACTTTCTCATTCTTCTTTCTTCGCTTTTACAGAGCGTTTACTTCAAGCTTAGAAAAATGGTGCCCTGTGCCCTATGCGACCTACAATTTAAAGTCGAACTCCCCGAGCCGGATGAAATACAACTTTCTGTTGTCGGCATGGCTCTGGGATTGGGAGAACCGACAAAGCTCAATAAATACAAGAGGAAAGTCTTACCACACTCGATGAGCAGGGATCAGGTTAAGAAGACAGGTAAGCAAAAATTCAACTCTATCGCAGGGGTCGCGACGCTTTTCGAAAAAGACTTGACACTAAATCGAATCAGATGGAATAGGTATTAAAAATCGCGAAATCGACACCTTCCCCGTTGTTCTCAGACGAAAACGACCTGATATTCAGTCTCGACGAGGACAACGTTGTGCCTGAAAATGCAGTAGTTGCTTCCGGGAGCGCGTCTGGTACTCCAAACACTTCTGCTCTTCACTCGATCACCCCAACCGGGAGTTTTACGCATCGTTCACGACCACGATCGCCTACGAGGTCGCGTGCGCACACGCTGCACAGACACAGACACGTGAGATCAAATGAAATGATAATAATTTGATAAAACTGCAGATGTACGTATAGAAGAAACAACGATCTTTCCTTATATTCTCGTTCCATCAGGTGCCTTTGAAAGAAAGATACGGCGTCGATATAACGCCGCTCTCTTACATGCCAGGTGGAAAAATCGAGAGGTACCTAGGAAACTTGAACTTTTTTTTCATTCGCGAGAGCACCGCGATCAGAGAGGTAAGAGGCTGTTTCATCCGCGATGAAAAATTCGGAAAATTAGCAAATAATAAAAAAAATAAAAAAACTACGAGGGTAATTATTTGTTCCAGGGTGGAGGCCTCAGCGGATTTGTTCACAGCTTTGTCACCGAGGTATTGGCGATCGTTCGTGCACATATAACGGCCCTAGGTGGAAACGCGATGGTAGCCTACTTCATGACGGAATGTGTGCTGTGCCATAGTCCCCACAAAAATCAGGTAAGTCACGCTTCGCTTTTTCAACAAATGGATTCATATTTGTTCTGGTAAATTTTCCACTCATGGAGATCTGGGGAGTCGAATTCTCGTTGTTTTTAGACCTGAGAGAATTTTTATACGAAAAAAATGTTTCAACTCGTGTTTATAAGATCCTCACGAAAAGACATATGTCGTAAGACTCTTGTCGTAGCGAACCCAACGATAGATTTTACAGAGGATCCTCCTCCCCTCATTTCCGCCAATTTTCCATATTTTCTTCATTTATTATTATCATTATTTTCTTTATCTCGGAAACGCGGCTTAACGTAGAATAATTCAAAATGCTCTCACGCTTGGTTGAATATCCCCACGTTGAAAATTCGTTTTGCTAAATGAACCCTGGGAATAATTGTTAGTCAGATTAAAGTTCGGTCCTCATCAGCGCTAGACGTTCAAGTAATTTGTCATTGAAATAATCGCGATGTACCTTCCGCTGCTCTAGCATTAGCAAAGATCAGATTAAGATAAGCCGGGTGAACTTTGCATGAATAAAACAACGTAGAAGCCTCAGCAGCGCTTAACACGGGTGAATGAATACGCGATTCTCTACCTAATCGCGTATTTTCATTATATTTTCTCTTCTTTTAATTGGCGATAACGTTTCAATCGTGTACCTATTCATCGTCGAGATAAAAGAAGAGAGAAAAAAATATATAAAAAATGAAAAGAAGAAGAGTAAAAAATCACGTGAGAGTGCAGATTTACCTGGCACCCTCGCTCGCGTCTCCTTGCAATTTATATCACGAGCCTCGGTGTTTTCTTTGAGGTTCAAATCAATTTGTTCTTGATTTTGGTACGTGAATTCTTCTGTATATCGGCTACCAGTAAGCCTGCACGTCGCATGTTGAAAAATCTTATTAGGGATTTTTCGGGTTTGGGGTATAGAGACAACATCAGGGGAGAATTACAGGAAAGAAAAAGCACGTCCTTTTTCGTCGTTGTTTATCGTGGCGAGACGGTGAATGTGAGTCTTGTATAACTCGTTTCCGCGATAGCCACAGGGCAACAAGATTATTCGGCTAATTGACGTGATGAAATTGTACAAAGGTAGGTATAATAGAGGTTGAGGCCGAAAGTAAAAGGGATGATGATGGATTCTCGGCGAATCGTATGGGCTTAAAGCAATGCCCATTCAAACCCGAGGCCACAATTAATCCGGCTTATCAAACTCATCGATTTTCGCAACGCAGAGGTTATTGTAATTATTACTTTCGCAGGTCTGATACGAAATTTGTTAGAAACATTGTCAGACGCAGTAATTTGACAATTAAAATTTTCGACAGGACCTGCAGCTCGCTAGTCATTTTAGTATTTATAGACTGGTGAGCTTAAGCCTTTGAAAATATCATGTGATTCTCGATATTGCCTTTTAAGCTTTCCTAATTAAACGAAAATCAATCATCTCAGTCTCCGTACTCTCGACGGAATCCCCCTATTTCGTTAATTTCACTCATGACAGCTGATTCTTATGAACTTCTAATTAATATACACCCACGCCCGTGGGATTCCAAGAGGCAAGCCTCGAGGCGTGAATCGTGTCTCGTAGACCGTTATACGATCACAAAATAGCCATCTCGACGTCTTCGCGGTACACAGTTTTTCGATGGGTTTCATTGAATTCTGATATACTTAGAGTTATTGATACATTTTGCCGAGAAATCAAATTCCTCGATAAGTTTGACAAATATCTCGAAAGGGGGTATAATTTCAGGACCTTTGTTCAAAAATTCAATTAAAACTTTCTGATCTGCGTATCTTTTTTTTTTTTCTTTCTTTCTTATATGATGGAATATTTACGCGACGTCTTAGGTCTATTTTTAATAATCAAGCGTTAATCAGTCCCGTGAAGATACCATCTTTTTTTTTTTTTTTTGATCAGGGATCAAAGCTGGTCAAAGATCAAAGGTGGCGTATAAATCTTGTCAGGTTTATTTTCTCCTCATCCTCTCGTTTCATCATCATATCGTCGAAAAGAAAATGACCAATCGGAAAAATGACCTTTCCCCTCTATTTCACAATCTGTTTTATCCAATTTCCGTCCATACACCGGAATTAGTAAGACGAGTAAGCCAGAAATCGAGTTATTTGACACCTAATTGACTCCGGTTCCAATTTTGAATTATAAAAATCTGTCTTCTTTTTTCTCGCGATTCAATGACTTTAAGAAAATCCCTGTACTCGAACCTAGAACGTTCTGTTATTGGCAGGGAAACAAATGAGTAAATGTGACTCAGATTGTGGTTTAATTTTCAGCATAGAGCCTCGGTGTAATTGGCAATTAGTGTCAGTAAAGAGAAGCGCGTTGCGTAACCAACACAGAAAGTCACTCGTCGAATCACTTTTACGCAGGAATTTATATATCTAGGTGAAACCAGCTGTTCGCTACGTCCTTTCGCACAATTAAATTAGTACAATTAAACAGTATGGATATTGGATAATTTATTTACGAAAAATTTCCCGATGTCGATTTTGAAAAAAGAAAATGTGATGCGAAGAAAATGAATCTGCCCCACACCACGACAGCTCCAAGGATCAAATTGATAGCGAGACTTCTGGGTAACCCGGTTACAGTTTGTCGAGGGTCTGAGGGCCGCGTGGGTTTCCATCAGTAAATTTCTATGCTTCGAGAATTCTTAACGAGAAAAGTAGCGAGCGGTATACCGGTACGGTGGTACAATTGAATTGAGTTTCGAACGTGTCACTATCTCTCAAAAGATCCTGCACCAGCGTAAATAGAGAAACGGAGTCGAAAAATTGAAGGGAAGCTTAGAATTTTTGTACTGAGCATAGAGTTTACAACTTTTATTGAATGAACGTGTCTTGCAATGCCCATACGTCGACTTTCAGTATCGGAATACCCGGTCTAGTTTATAGGTAGTTTGGAATTTTTCTCTCAGAATTTTCCTTTCATTTCTTTATTAATACGCTGCGTCTGCTGACCCGTAATAATCGCGTTCGAGTCTCTGACAAATGTGAAATGAGATAAAAAGTATGAATACAAACGCCACGGTACCAGTCGTTTAACGTCAAATCGGATTTTCCATTCGCTTAGGCACGGAAAAACGTCCGATTTAAACGAAATCCCGCCTACAACTTTCCCGTATTCTTTCATCGATCTCATTTATATCCATTCACCTCAACTTTGAACTGCTTACGTATTTCCTGCCCGTCAAAAATTACATATCATCGCTGCAATAAGATCAGATATATCCATCATTATATAACACAGCATCCGCACGTATCCATTAGTATATTATATGGGAGTATTATCCTTCGAAAAATCGCTCGAATTATTCCAACTCAATCCATCTACTATAGTCTGATCCTTTCTACCAGAGAACAATTGTCTTCCAGGGTCAATGCCTGATCAACGTAGGTGGTGACGTGGTATGGGCTTCATACTTTTCCGATGATAAACATCCGGGGAATTCGGTGGGCTGACATCAGCTTCCATCCTCGGCGCCGCCCTAGCCGAGCGAGTATCGCGGGGTCCTTTCGATCCTGGCTAACGTTTCCGATTTTCCTGAGATATCGGAGTCGTTGGTCGAGGATTGTTAGGAAAGGCGATTCGTGAGGGCGGTGAAACCACCAATAGATCTTTTCCGAAATCCCAGGATTAATAATTTGCGTATGTATGAATTTCGATTAAGATTCACATGACGCGACATCAAAGGAGAAAATAACTGGCTCCAAGAAGGACTTACAGTCCACGATAATGGTGCTGTTTAGAAATATTGCGATTATTTAACGATCTAAGATTCCAGGTAATCGGAGTTGATCGAAAATCGATCTATTAAACCGGATTTATCCTATGTATGATATAAAAAGGTATTTTCCTGCTTTCTCAAGCAAATATAATAAAATAAGCGTTTAACTCACTCGTATTCAACAATTTCATAGAATTGTGCCAAAGTCGAGATCGTTTAACGGCTCAAAATCAGAGAGCGGGACCTGAAGACTGATCGTTTAGATTTTCAATTAAATCTCAATACTCAAAAAGCAATAGTATTTATTCGAGATGAAAATTTGCTTCTTGCTCTTCGCTCTCTCAACTTCTCTGTTCTTCCATCTTGCTCTCTACATAAATTAATAGAAAACGATATTTATCTGCCGCAATTTTATTGGCACAATTATTATAAATTTTTGTTCTTATCGTTGTTGTTGTTTCTATTATATTATATTTTTTCCTATTTCGTTCCCTCCCTTCCATTTTTCCTTTCGTTCTTTTATGCTAAAAATTCTTAGCAATACGCTTATGTAAGAATAAATGGCGTTTGCTCAAGCTGCTTATTTATTTTCTTCGTATAAATAATGTGTTTCAAGTAACTATCATAGACGCGCCGAATTTTAAACTATAATTACATTTTGCGTGTACCAAAGATCGAGTCGTCGTCAGCCTCTGATAATGAGGCGAGATAATATCTAAGTTTTGATGAAAGCTAAAACTGGTGCTATACTATTAGACGGCGATCGAAAAACTGAGCATTTTACAACGTTTGTGAAATAAATGAATTGTAAAGAGAATAGAATGAAAAAAAAAATAAAAAAATATAATATATAGGTATATACATAGATGTAAATTGAATGAAAATATAAGAAAGAGAAGAATAAATAATAAATAAGCAAAAAAAAAAAAGAAAAAACACTCAGGTATTCAAATTGTTCATTAATTAACGGTTTCTTTCTTTCTTTGTGGGTGTGAATTGTAATGTGAGATTCCTAACTTAGAATTTATTAGATCTTACATTAGTCGTATAATTCGCGTGGCTAACAAAAGATAGCATATCCTATATACGTCGTAGTTTTTAGTAAAAAAAATCAGCAAACAATCAATAGGTTATTGTAATAGTTATTTCATTAACTCGTGTATATTCAACCATGTAAAATATCATCAGATGTTCTACCGCTGTTATCGTATTAGAGAAAAAGAAAGAGGAGAGAAAAATAATAAATACAGCAATGTTAACAATAATTTTACCTTGTGTATGTATTTATTTTTCATCACAGAATACCCTGAATCCCTTGAATTCCTTCTGCAATCGAAATTCAGCGAAAATCATCGCAATTAATCGTATTAAAAGTACATAATAGACACCTTTCGCAACGTGACTTTAGCTCACATTCGTCAGTTCGTCGACCTCAAACACTAGGGCTTTGCCCTGTTAAATGAATTGTATTTCGCGTTATTGATCACGTCAGGATATCATTTATGTTATTTTATTTGTTCTCATATATACGATCCCAGTCCCACGCAATCGACTCTCAATCATGTCTTAATAATAATGAAGGGTTTGTCATATACAGGTAAGTGTACAGATTAGATAATATTACGAGTGCAGGTAAGAGAACAAAAGAAAACAGGATACCGAACGATTATCTGTCATAATTGTAGTACGTGGGAAACAAAAGGGCTGCACTGCCGTGTGGCTCGAATTATTATCAAACCAAAGAATAATGAGATTGGGGTTCATCGAACTAAACTTATATCGATAACGTTTGAATAATCCCGAATTTTCTATAGACGTGTGATTGATTCCATTGTCAGGATTCTACGTTGGTCTTCTTTATCTTGTTATTATTCAGTTTTGCGTATATTTCGTATATGATTGATCAATCAAACCACCTCGAGGTGGATGACTTCTAGTTCATCTAATTAATTATTTCTTTCAATTAACTCACGCGTTCGTCCGACTCGAGAAATTCTCTCGTTTTTCAACAGCTAATTTCACATTATTTTCATTATCTCGGAAATTTTCTCGTACAATGCCTCCCTTCGCCCGTGCAGCTGTCCGTTCTTCAATTATTCTCTAGTTCTCTTCAAGTCCTTTGGTCCCGTTTTCATTTTTTATTTATTTTTTGTGCTTAAAATCAGAATTAGATTCCAGGGTGAAAAATCAGGCTAATTAAATTTCAATAGAATTTTATACTGCAGTATACGCACGATTTATCTATTCAATCATTATACTAGCCATAACCATGGTCGCTTCATCCCCTTCTTCTTAACTTCCATGAACAAGGAGCAGATTATTCCAAAATTCCGGTCGTAGTAAAGGCCGTACTGGCGCACCTTCGGTTTCTGAAATTAGCCAGTTGCACTATCCGAGGCAGCTTACCTGTAGCGTTTCACCGGGTGCAAGGGATATACTTCCGGTACCCGTTTCCTGCGGGAATGCAAATCCGCCTCCGATACCAGGCCAGGAAATCAATGGCTGAGGCTCAGCCAGTTCACCATGTATGAGTATGTTGCAGCCTATCAAAATTCATGAGATCTGGTGAACTTAGGTATTCCCCACAATTCTCAATCTCAAAGTTATTCGCGGATATTTACTTACCAGGATTCTCTTGGACCGATCCAGCCTCTGCAAGGTGTAGCTCGCCGAGGATTGAAATCAGCGTAGAGATGATGACCACGGAGTACATTTTCGTGCTGATTCTAATGTCGAGTCGGTTTTTCGATACTGAATCCTCGGAAGAAGAATCAAGCTTATTTTGTATACGCAAAGTGTATTCGAAGCCATGTGATTAATGATGTTTATAGTGAAAGCCAAGGTCCAGATCGGAATTATTGTCGTCGCAGACTCAACTCTTGGGCGTCTTACCTGGGTGAACGTCCCGACGCCGGCGAAACTCCGTGGAAATGGTAGTGGTCCCGTAGACGCAACGTCGTCGGAGATCAGGAGGTAAGATTAATGCCCCGCTACCTTGTAGCAATTACTGGTAGAATATTTGTTCTTCTCCGTGGCGAACGTTCCTGAATCCCAATCGAGGATCGCGGATCTCATTGTCATTCGTTTCGTCATTCCGAGTCGAGTGGGGATGTGTATGTGTTACACCAGCGTCGCGACGCGCACACACACACACACGCATGTCTGCACGTCTGTGCCACACGCCTTTTTCCACTGTTCCACATTCTAATTCACTCTATTCTGATCCTCCCGCGAGCCCCGCGTACTTTGGAGGACCTTTTCTTTTATTAGGTCGCAGGGTCTAGATCCCTTAATTCGAGACAAGTTACTTCGACCCGTCTGTCAACCGAGGGACTTAATTATCCCGAATTTCATTTGAAATCGGAACTCCCCCCCGTTTGCGTAGAGATATCTGACCGGAAATCCGGAGGTGATGATATTACAAAGTGGAGAGAGATTCGGGGTGGTTTTAGGAACGAGGGAAGAGTGCAGGACCCTCGAGAATTATGGTAAAAATATAAAATTCAGGGCTTTTGGGAGATGTTTGGCACAGGATGGATGACAGGATATCGCGACCGAGACGAGACTCGAGATTATTAACATAATTCCGTCAACTTTTGTTTGTTACATAATTAGTCTGGTTTATGCGCTCATCGGAGTATGCAAGAGGCGTACTTGGAGATGGTCTTTGACGGGGTTGTTTATTAACCGCGTTCCAACATAGTTCGAAACTCGTTCGAAAGTCGGGCACGGAATGACAAAGGGTAATTTTCAAGGGATGAAAAATGATAATGAATAAATTTTGAAAAAAATCTCCAAGTATATGTAGATATAAACAAACTAAGTTCGTATAGTATATCGCAGTCCGTTGTCATGTTTTATGCATCTTAATGCCTACCCTGGTTATGTAATCCTGCAGCGTTATGCGTGTAACTGACGTCGGGAAAGGGAATGAGGAATTAACAATACTGGATAATTGCCACGATCCACGGATAATTAACTCCAATTAGCAATCGTCGTACTTCAATTGAACGCCAGTGGTGATATTATTTCAGGTATTCACGGTGGGTAGAAAATTATCGAGAATAATCGAGATCGGAGTCCTACGAAATTCAAGCAACGTTTTATTTGATCATGAAATGGTATTCAAATTTCTGGCTGTAAAAGTGCAGCTTTGGACTGAGCTCTTAGATTCGTACTCGCCGACCATATTTGACTAATCGAAAAATTCATAATATGTTTGTCAGTTATATTGTAAATCAGTAACAATTTACTCTTCGGAAAGTGATATGATTCGGTGTCGTTGATCCACGATCACTCTATTGGAATTCATTCTTCCGCGTAATCCTGTATGATTGATTGAATGGAACGATGCAATATTCGTATTTCGCTATTGTCTAACAAAAATGACTAGAAAGATGCGAGATTCGATTTCTGAGAGGATACGAATGGTCAGAGGGAATCTTTGAAAGTGCCTTTTCGGAGTCTAACGTTGTTTTTTTAAGATCAGATCTTCGGCGATGGACTTAATGGTAATCACTATTATTTTATATATTCCTCCATCCTCGTCGTTGAGAACGAGTTAAGCTGATCTTATCCGTTGTGATGCATGTCCTTGATCTGCAATCGTCGATCTATTTCGACTGTCATATCCTAATATGAATAATATAAACAATAGACATAGGGGGTAAATAAACGAGAGACTAAATAAATCCAGTGATTTTTGGAGATTCGATTAGGTTGATTCTGGTTTTTATTTAAACGTCAAATAGCTTTAATACATATATATAATATACATTTATTTATAATTATAATAATACTGCAGTTGTTTATTTATAATAATATTTTATGTGCAACAGATAAATTATTATGCGTGATGCAAATTACATTATATACGATCTTTATTATAACGTAGGTAAAAGTTGTCGGTGTTAACGTTGAACAAATACTGACTGGATAGTCACAGCGCGTATGATTATCAAAAATTGATCACCTCCTGCAGCGGTAGAAAAAGAAATGCATAAAAATCTGATCGATAACAACTTATCACGGCCTAATCGTAGGAGATGATGAAAATTAGCGAAATACGACGAAAGAATTATCAATGAATTTCACTTCTTCCATTTCTTCAGTTTTCTTCACCCCTTTGCTGTTTTAATGTATCAGGGTATATAATTGACAGACACTACATAGACTACATTGAAATTCGCTTTTATTTTCCCTACACTGCATTCATTGACTCTCAAATGAGTGGATGTTAGTTGCTGTTAAATAGATATAGGTATAAATAGTGTCGAGAAAATACGGTATCGATTAGACAAAGCAAATTATATTATTTTTGATTCTCAAACGCTCCGTTATTGGGAAAACATGGTTAAAATCATAAACGTTATGGTTTGGGTCGGAAGATTTGCTGCGGGCGTCGTCTTCCGTCTTAAGAATAGGCGTTAACGGCGTCCCGACGCCTAGCGTCGTCTACCAAAACGCAGGAAAACGTGGTCGACGTCTTGACGCTTTACTCCGCTGTCGGGCAGGGGGATGTTTCCGTGAAGAACTGGGCCTGAGTTGTATGCTGGAAATGTGTTAGAGAAAAAATGAATGATTAATTGCCATTTTCATTAATTAATCAATTAATTAATTAATTGATCCATTCGTTTACTTATTCATTCGTTAGAAAATTCATTTGTCACAAACCCTTTTCGTCGAGGTAAGTTTCCATGGCAGAGCTAAGCTCGTAGATGGTTGACAGAGCCGCGCAAACTTTGCGAATCCTTGGTGGAACTTCGTCGAGAAGACCAGGACTGCATTGTGCCGGTGGCAGAGCAGCGGCTTGGCCAACGATAAGGGCGATAGAAGTCAGACAGACCAGAGCAAGCATTGCTGTATTGCTACGCATTATTCTGTGAGATAATAGAGAAATTCATAGGAATTATTATCGCAATATAGGAAAGTGCGGTAAATTTATTGGCGAGAAAATATCTCCATTCTTATCCGCCCTGGTTCCAGTCTTCGTATAGAGAACCCGGACCGTAAGACAGGGGTTGCCTTGATTAAAATACGAAACATCCTGGTTCACGGGTGGCTAAGCGATTTACGCTGAGCAATATACCCCGCGAAATAAACGACACATTGTGTTTAATGCGGTGCAAGGAAAGACGCGGTCAATTTCAGTTGGTATACCTATACGTTGGGGATACGTGGTTCTGCTTCAAAGCGTAGAATTACGGGAAAAGATAAATCTGTGTTATGCAGGCATTGTGCACGATCTTGTTTACTTCTAGTGAAGGGAAGGTGCTCATTAAAACTAGCTCGTATGTACTTATAAATTGATACAGCGATTATCCAACAATGTTGTTTCGTTGCCGATTAATGATCTCTCGATTCGTGCCTAAAAATGAAAACTTTAAATACTGAATGCTAGGAATGAGGGAGAAGATTCTGTTCGGCTACGTCGAATCACTTTGGGTATAATAACTGTGGGCTTTATACAGCTGTTCGTCGGATCGATTATAGCTGAAATTCGCAAGCGGGTCGACCTCAACAGGTGGTTTTCTCCTCGACATACCGCGAATTGATGCTTTACTGAGATAAGGCTTCCAGCATTTCTATATCCGAAAATGAAAGAATGTAGGAAAAATAGTATCGCGGTGAATTTCGTACCGCAATTATTTGGACAATTTTATTTATAGAGTTGAATGAAAATATCGACATCTAAAAAGCAGATCGTTGATCGTTGATAGATAAAAGAAA
Organism: Tenthredo notha; assembly: GCA_914767705.2. Taxonomy (NCBI): domain Eukaryota; kingdom Metazoa; phylum Arthropoda; class Insecta; order Hymenoptera; family Tenthredinidae; genus Tenthredo; species Tenthredo notha. Next base: position 8,271,206 of record OU611917.1, read on the forward strand.
AAAAAAAGGGAGTAAAGGCGAAATCGTTATCTTCGCGAATTGCTATACGCTTATTGATTTAATTTAGTGGAACATCACGTGGGTATTCAAAATCACGTAGCCGTATTTTATTTCCTCATAAATCCACGGCCTTGGTCTATCACTGCAGTAACAGAAGAAGCGAGCGAGAAATCAGTTCCGATAACCGCAGTTGTTTGCACTTGCGATCGATCATACTTCTCTGCTAGTGCTGGGATGAATTAATTACTGTAATTATTAATAATCATACTTGGCACAAGAGCGAAAGTTTGGAAAAGAAATTCTATAAAAATATTCGTATTCTTGGATTACTCTGACATTTCCTTTGGGGTATGAGTGTGATGGCATTGTACACAAGAAAAGTAATAACATTAATTAATGGCATCTCTTTGCTCTCCACTGGGAGCAACAAATGGACGACATTAAATAATGCGTCTATTCATTTCTACGACGTTTTGTTTCCGTATACCACCTCAAAGACGCCGAGAGATCTAATTTGTCTCGTCAACGTCCCGAGGTGGACTCTCGAGTAAGGAAAAGTAAATTTTATCAGGACACCTGAATCACACGAATCACAGGAAACGTTGCACGTAAAGCTTTGAGCTTTTCTGACCGCTGGTTTCTTACTTCTCGCCTTTCCACTTTGAAATATGAAATTGTGTTGCGAAACGTACGTAGCTATACATTTGAGAAAATAGCGAAGCCACGAAGCCCAAGATACTGCCATCATAAAATTTCCCGCAACTGCAAGTCCTCGGGCGATTTAATGGAACAGAATATCGCCTCCTTCACCTAGCTAGAGATGTTTTATCTCGAACTATCGGTAGATGCTCGACTTGAATACAGTGCAGAATTTTCTCCGAGGATTTTCGCATAGGAATTCAGCAGCTCTGACATCGGAATATTTGATCATATGCTGAATGAAAGATGCGTTCATTCTCGAGAAAATCCTTGCAGCTCGAAAGGCGGATATAATCTTCTGTGATCTTCCGGTCTGAATCTTCGACGTGATACAAGGAATTTAATAAGTTCTCTTCGGGCGTTTAGCAGCGGGATTGGTACATACCTATACCTATACCTATATACAGATTTGGTAAACAATATATATTCGTTCAAATATTTGAACGAATTTGGACGCCCGAGAAAAAGGAATCCAATTGCCATTCTCTCTCTGCCCTCTTGTGGGGATACTCAATCAATTTATCCTTCGCGAGGAAAGAAGAGGAACTTTTTTATGTACAGAAAATCAAAGCATTTTAGTAATCATATTCTTTTTTTTATATATACGCGTATAAGTGAACACAAGTTTACCCCAGGGACGCTTCATTTATGTCAATATATATGTACATATACATATATATAAACGAATATCCTCGCCCGTGCCACAAATATTGGTATTTCAGATTATGTATACACAGTTTTATGTACAGGATATACCGATATCGGCAGATATTAATCTAGCGTAGGTATATATTATTCTATGTGTACATATGCTATGTAATCTGCTTTATTGAATCGTGAAATTATGCATATATGTATCCGTATCATCAGACTTTGAAATTTTCATTCCGTTTCCTCTTTAATTCCAACTTGGGAAAGTTTCCGCCACTTTCCACTTTCGGGGTGAAAATATCCCCCTTCCGAAGAGCTCGTCTTTGTGTTTTTTTTTTTTTTTTTTGTGCGATTTACACCAGAGTCCTAATCATCGTTCAGCAGCGACTATCGAGGACTTAGCCTCGCTCAGATAACTTGCAACCTGTTGCTCAGCCCGGGGCAGAAAATTCGTACCGCTTCGCATCCCTTCGGCGTTTTCACGCCAAACTTTCGCGCGGTTTATCGTAAAATTTCTTAATTGGTTTTACGACCATCCACGCAGAGGCTTTAATTTTTTTTTTTTTTACTCCGTTCCTACCAGTCTTTCATCCCCATCGTTAAAGGATAATTGAACTTTGATCATTAATTGCATCATTACACCTCATGCCGTCTCCCGTTAAACGTAATACAACTGCGATAACACGCGGGGGAAAATTAACAAGCGATTTCACCGTATTGCCTCGGGCTGATCATTTTTCCTGTCATTGTCCTGGCAAGGAAATTGAAAAGTTTTCTTTCTGTTTTTTATCACCCTTACATATATATACTCTGTACGGAATATATTATTTCGTCGATATCAGTTCCTGCCTCGTTTTTAAAAACGCTACTAATCGAGGGGCGAAATAAATTGCTACCTTTTCCCTGATTTAACACTCACGGTGATGATAGAGAGATGAACCTTTCTCGATTGTATAAACATTAGACCCCCTCTTGATATTCCAACGTCATGATCTATTTGCACCTATACCCGCGTATAGGAACGCGACACTTGTACACCCTAATCATATTTATCAGAATGAGATAAGTAAGAGAGAGAGAGGATACAAGCGATCGAAGGAACGTGATCGATGGTTTAGTCAAAGTATCCGAGAATGATGGAATTGTAAATTGGCAAAACGTAACCGCGGCGCGAACACGATGTATCGAATATCCTGCCGCGCTGGACTCGAATACGATAACCTTTACCTATTGTTTTACCCCGTGATGAAAAGCTATTTGATATTTCTGTCTCTATATTCAACTGCCGAGCATAGGTATATAGCTGTGGTAATATTGTGAGAATCTCCGTATGCGAGTCCTTTTATCTAGGCTTTCTGCTCCGTAAAATATTCAAATAAATATAACGTATCCGAGTTTATATTATCGACGATTGCCCGCAGGAGGTTGGTAAGATATTTCACCTGATTCGTATTCAAAGAGAAAATAGGTATATTTCGCGACACGAGGAATCCTGTACAATATTTTGTATTTTAAATTGATCGCGAGTCGGAGTAGACCGTCGTTAAAAAACATGCCTCGATCGAAAATCAAATCGAAAAATGGAATGACGAAAACCGAAGAATAACAGGAGATTCATAGGAGATCGAAGGGGCGACAGAAAAAAGGAAAAAATACGCGGGGTAACAACGCGAGAATATGAAAGTGGCAATTTTCGTTTCCTTTCTGCACGCTATTCACACCAACGATCGCGTCAGCTCCTGTTAGAAACTATCGTCTTTCTCAGTTATATTGATAAAATATTTGTAAAGTCGAAGAGCGCCCCGAATGTCCTTGCGAGTGAAATATATCTCTTTCTCATAAATTATCTGTTGTATTACATATACCCTGATTTTATTAAGGAGTTATGCTGTGTGTTAAAAATTAGCATTTTCACCCCGCGGCCACGTTTCGTTGGAAAATATATTCAGCGTCACGAAAACCGGAGGCTGTTAATCACCTTAAAATTTGACTAATTTAATTGCCTTATACTCGGGAAGATAATTAGCCAAAGAGAACTAATCGCAGAGTAAATATATTTGCAGAATTAAATGGGGTATTAAATTTTCGTTGGATCAATCATCTCCTTGACTATTATGCAACGTCATATTCAAAGTCACATCTTCATTGTCATCCTCTCTCCCTATACCTCTCTTCCCCTTTCTCTGTCTCGTCTTTTCTACTATATAGGTGACAAAAATTTCCCCTGACAATTGCAGATGAAAGAAAAGGAGGCGATTGAAGAAAAAAAAACAAAAAAAAAAAGGAAAAAGGAAAAAGGACAAAGAAAGATGAAAAAAATCCGACGCCGTGACGCTCCCTGCGCGTCATACGAAGGTAAATGAAATTCAAGTTAAATTTCACGGCTGCCTGACGGGACAAAGCAAAGTTCTATGACGATGTTTCTCATCCGCCATGCGCCAGGAGACAAAGAGTCAAGGCGACCAGGTTTACCGTGAAAGGAAATCCGGCGGTAGGTTCCTAGTCCTCGTTTTTACTCCCCCGCCCAGTCTTCAGCCTCACATTTCCCTCTCTGATCTTATTCAAGAAGACATTGACTATCAACCTGCGCATCGTTGAACGCGGAACAATTAAGCTCTAGAAATTGCATCGTTAAGCCCGAACGATGGTAGGAGAAAATCTCTGCATCACTTCTCGGTATCTCGTCAATCCCACGTAGTCATGCGGTTCTATTGCGATCTCGAGTAGGTACCTCATACCACCGGTTTATAACTATAACAGGTTGCAGACCGAGGGGATGATCAGGATGCTGGATAAGTAGCCGCGAACGAAGACGTTGTCAACAAAGTGATTCTTCCCGCGGGTTTACAAAACGACTTTGTGGCGATTAAGGGATGCTTTTAATTACTACGTTACGACGTCATACCGCGACAAAAAGCTCTTCTAAAACGAGTAACATCCGAGAAAATTTGCGGCAAAAATTTCATATTCTAATATCCGCGGATGGAATCGAGTTCACATGGAAAAATAAAAACACTCGCATTTCTATCTCTCGCAGTTACATATCACATGCTGTTCTATAAATAAATTGAAATACCGTTATATACCGGACGTGAAATACATATTCAATATTATCATCGGCAAATAAAACGTCTATACATTCATATATTTTATCGATTCTAAACTCAGTTACCTGATGTATGACGAGCGAGCTCGTGCCCCGTAGTTTGTCCAAGACTTCTGTGTAATTGACAAAGTGGATAGCTTTTCGAGTGGCTTTTAAAAAAAGGACAACCGTAGATTAATATTCTCCATTTGTTTTACACTTTTCCTACTTTACGTATGTCCGTTCATTTATCTATACGCGTTTTCATATTATCTATTCTGACGCACGTGGGGCACTCACTGTCTACTCATACGGGATAATCGATATTCCCAGCTAACACATCTTCTTCGACGCCTAGCTGCGTCCGCGTTTCACTCTTCTTATCTCATCGCGCTTACAAATTACACCTAACAAGCCGCGCTAAGTTTGCATCAATCTTCGCTGGTGGGTTGTAGGTAGCGAATTCCATCCCCTCGCTATTTCGCTTCTTGATCCTGAGCTGCACTCGGGTTACCTTGCACCAGGCTTTGGTTAGCTGAGACGCAGCCACTGTCGTGTAGGATCCAATAAAGTGAAACCGATTCCTATAGCGCTCTAGAATTCAAGATTTTACCGCTGCACTTGCACCAGGTCCGCGTTCGATATCATTTTTCAAACGAAAACTTATCTACTATCTTGGAGAACCAGAGCCGCTGTATGCGTAGGTATCTGTGTAGGTATATAAGTGTACGAGTCTCGTTATTTTCTTGATATGGGAAAAATTTGACCAATTTATTCATACGATTTTTTTTCTTGCCAATCTGTGTGATGAGAGTCGTGGGTTTACTTCGTTATCTCAAAGGATGGATGGACGAGTCCTTGGAGTTGGGGTGAAGAAGAAAAAAAGAAAAACCAGTTAAGTAATGAGGTCGAGTCGGTTCATATTTTCTATCGGTATCATTTTGATTAGCGTCAAGAGTCAAGATACGTCGAGCACAACGGCTTACCTCTTGTTTACCCTCTGCCCTTAATTTTGGCATCGCGTTAACCCACGAGCATTCGTACCGGATGACGTTATTTGCGGGTAAATTAGGGTCAGGATTAACATGAATTCGTATTCACTTGTTTTCTCTAATTTCTTCCACCCTTCAAGCTCAAAAACTTATTACCGTAATGCCAGGACGGGTCGCTGTATAGTAAATGGGAAATTACACCTTAACACTAAACGTCAGGCATGTAATAAAGGTGCCTGTACGGCCGGATCGAGTCCTATGAAATATCAATAGTATAAAAGCATGCTAATTTCTCGTCCAACAAAATAAGAACAATCATTTACGACAAGCCATACGTCTGAGACAATGTGTTTTATTCATTTCTTTTTTTTTTTCATTCCCTTTCATATCTAAATGAATGATAATTTATCACCCGATATTTAGCCGAAAAAATCGCGAAAAAAGTCATTTTCCCGTGTCTATCGTCTCGCCATTTCTCACTGCCAATTCTAGTTTAAAAACACGCGTTAGTAAATACGTGAAGAAATTCTACACGTATACATGGTACTACAGGCTAGAAATTAGTATGTATGTATTCCGTTTTTATATAGGCGTCAAGATGGATCACGTATGCCTGCAGGTGTTGCGCGACGGCGTAGGTACGTGTATAATAAATATTTACATGTTTTTGCGAAAAAACGATGGGCCCGTGATCATAAAATTTTCAGAATTCTTCTCTGATCTTTCATCTTTTTTGTTTCTGTATTACATACAGCCTCCTACGATGCATACGTATACCTACAGATATTTCGCGAGTTTCAAAAGAGTTCTGCGGCCCTTCTTTTTCGAACGGAGAGAATAAATCTTCCTCGAATCGCGGTTTTAACAGCGTGGGTGGTGGTAGGTACACAGGTCAAATTTTTTGATACAACGCATTCCCTTCTCTCTAGCCATCAAAGTTGCCAAAATTCTTGCCTTTGGTTTTGGACTCTGAGTACTCCCGCCAATTTAAGGAACTCGAAACAATTTAAACCTTTGATCGCGAATTTCTTTGATGGAATTAAATAACTGTTAGAAAGTTTCCACAATGCATCGTAAGATTCTTAGAATCACTTGTATTACAAAAATCGTAAGCTCTTATTACTCATATTATGCAAAATACAGGGAATGAAAAACTATTTAAAAAAATATAAATAATAGTACGTTCGGCGCTCATTATAAATTCAGAAATTGAGGAAGTTATACATACACGCATACATCGACAAAGGCAAAGTTTGCGTCAATGCAAATGTCGTGGCGTCGACACCGTCTGATTCGTGTAAGAGAAACAATGACCGAAAACGTTTATTTAATCAAATCGTCACAATTAACAAGTATCTTTTTCTATTTGATCCACAGGTAAAAATAACGAGGAGAAAATTGCATCTCGTTATCTCTTACACACATAGAGTATCGGTCGCCCGCCGAGTCTGACCAGACATTGACTCATACTACTTAAACGATCGTGGGAAGCGGGAGACCAGCTTCTCTGGTCTGATATACGCTTATCGTTTTGGGTTTAACCATTAGATATGATGGATTGACGTCAACGAATTCGATGTGTCTCTAGGTATTTGATTTTAATTAAAAATTATAACAAGGAAAATTATTTGAGACCGTGATTGTAATTCGTTCGCATCAAAATCTTCATTGTTTTTTTTTTTTCTCTCTCTCTTCTCCTTCTTTTGTTGGAGTGAGAAAATGAATATTCAAATTGTTCAATGCTATTGCGGTGTGGATGTGAATTTTTAAAACTTAATTTGACGTTCGATTTTGTATTTATGATTCTCGAATAGCTTGGACAACGAGTTCTATTTTAACGACGACTGTGTCCGAGGGTGTTTGCAAAGATACGAAACCAATTATACAGGTTTATTACGCAGAGGTAGGTTTTGCGAAAAAGGAAATCAATTACGAGGCTCGAGGGACTTTCTTTGATTCCCGATTGGTAGACTGTCATGGTTTGGTCGGCTTGTATCTGTTCTTGATTTCTATTAGATATACAGCTACTTCCGGCGAGACAATCGGAATCGTACCAGCGAATTCCCATATACTCTTTAACCCGGTATAATCGGAAATTACGTAGGAGTAACGTAAATGTATACGTGTTTACTCCCGACCCACGACCCAGGTACCATATTACGCGTATCGAAATATTTTACGTAACAATACGTAACACCGAAAGAGAAGATGGAGAGAAGACGTAAGATCTTGACTTGATCAAAATAAATATTAATTACACGGATTTTATTATTCGAAAGAAAAGTTTTCTCGCCGTTCAACTAATCCCAACAAAAAAAAAAAAAAGATCGATCTATTTTATCGCTAAAAGGGCTGTATCGCGGATTACTGTATTGCAGAATTGTAAATTCACTGATGCGAAAAATAACGATGGCTGGAAATTCTGGAATGAAATTATTCACCGTGAGTTTAAGATCGACGGGGGGTGCGAATCAGTTGATTAGTTTTATAAAAGATCCCGTAACGGCTGCAGCAGGATATGGCTTTATCGTTATCCTGATAAACGTTTATATATGTATGTAAGATAGTTCGATGATAATAATTGAGTGTTTCACACGACTAACCTGCAGATGATGTTATTAAAAGTTATTTTTTCGCAATGGATTTAAGTTTGTCACGAGTTTTTCTATCCTCGAAGTCTTCGGTATCTGATGACGTACTACGATGCAGGGACTTGCGGTTCTTCGGTTGCTCTCAGGTTGAAAGAAAGAACGCCGTGTCAACGGATGACGGTACAGTGATGGTGGTTGAGATCCGAACCCCCTTTAAATACGGCGAGAATAACCGGCATGCGCGGTCCAGCGCCCATGGGGCGCCATAGGGCGTCGGGGAACGTCGCGACGCTCAATCCCTTCCCTTACGTCCAACGACTCAAATTTTTGTTTCGGAATTTTGATAATATGATAATCTCGTAGAAATATTTGCTCGTTATACGTGAAACTGGCGACAGCTATGCCCAAACCCCGTCCAACGCAGGGTGAGATTCGGGCATACGGAATATTATTTACAGGAGGCTTATACGATCTTTAAAAAGCTTGAATGGATCTTTATGGTCAGACCGTGACATCCGTTCGAAATGTCCGAATTACTTGAATTTTTTCTGCTCCTTTTTTTATCAACTTCTCTCCTCCTTATTTCTTTTTACACCTTATTCTGTCTAATATGTTTCCGGATCTTGTCTCGCATCCCTCGGGAAATATATTTATTCTTATATTTTAACGACACTCCAGGATTTTCCCGTTGCAGGGTAGCGTTATTGCTTTCTTTCTCTTTTGACACCTTTACTCAGCGTCGTTTAAGACTGATGATTTTCACATGCCATTTCAAACGTTATTCTACGGGGAAAACATAATTGTTTCCCATGATAATTAAATTTGTGTGCCATAGCACAGCTATAAAGTAATTCATCCCCCGTTTCTTTTCTCTTTCATTCAGAATTCTTTTACACTTTTTATCCGAATTTAATTTACGAATAATCTGACAAGTTCGTCATCGCTACCTCAGAGTCTTGGACCGCTAATCCAGACGCTTATCGAAGCCAAAAGCTTATGTTACTTGGTCCTCTGACAATTTTTGTTTTTGCATTTTATTTTACCCCGTTTTACAAAAATCAAATCCAAATCCTAATTTCAAAGCTTTCTGTAACAGAATCGAAATTTCGATTAATCCCTAAAATCATAGGATATCACAACTTCTTTTGCGATATGGCTTTTGCTACTACCATCGATCGAGACGTTAGTAACAGATAGCTGGACCTAGAGCGTGAAGGAACGAGGGAGCGGAGGAGACAATATCTCATTCGACTGCAACAAGTGTTGGCTCAGTTTCGGGGGCATATAGTACATACCTATATTTTCTAACGTTGAGTAAAGGTACGAAAGGCTTTATTTGCACTCGGTGTTTTGAATTGCAAAACAATTCTACGGTATGTTGGCAATCAATAATTGTTATAGCACAATTATACTCTGGAATTTATCGATATGTATACTCGTATATAGGTATATGTACCCCGTTTTGTTGCGATCTATGGAATTTCGATACGAATCGAAATAGTGAAATTTCAAAAAGAAAATTTGGACTCGCGTATAATAGAAAAATATACAGCATATAATTCGTCGACGAAGACGTATCGCTGTGAAAGCTATGAAATTCTGTGGTTGATCCTTGCAGGTTTTATGGGATCGTTTGATCGCGACTAGCTAGAGTTAATCAAGAAACAAGCCGATATGTCGTGAGAATATATTTTTCTGATCTCTTCATCGTGTTATGGGTATATGAAACGTTTCAAGAAGCCTTTTCCTGTCACTCCGTAATTAATAACGTTTCAATTTCGGCCCTTTACGCAAGCGGCGACAGTTCGAGGGAACGTGCTTTCCTTATAACAAGAATATTGACTGTAAAAATTTCGGAGTTTCGGAAATGAGTTTGAAATAACAAGGCGAGGGGTTGAGGAGGTGGGTAAGGGCGGAAGAATTATTCCGAGTAAAAAATGAAAAATATTCGTCATATTTTTTGAACCCCTATATACCGAATTTGAATTTCAAACGAGATCGCCACCGCACCGGGAAAAAGTATCACAACCGAGAAGTTCCAACTATGTAATTAATGACGACCTTTACCATCACCATCTTGCGGCTCAAAGTCACCAAGATCTACGTTTACCTAATTAATGTACACTGAGCAAAATTCTGTGCATGTATATTAACACACGAATTAACCGGAACTCCTTATCCACATCCGCAACTAGGACGTGATTTTGCCAAGCATAAAGATGCTACGAACTACGCTACGCTTCGTTGGGGCCAAGTTTGCCGACTTGCTCTCGTCGACGGTGATTATTACCAATTATCACCAGTTTGACGAACGACTAATTGACTATCGGAATCATGTTTTCGATTTACTCAATGAATCGATCAGTTTTACGTATCAAACATCCGAGACTTGGTGAAACTTTTACCAAGTGATCAAACGATCTGGTTAATCGTACAGGAAAGGTGTAGGTATATTATGGGGAATTTTCGAGGTAAATTGTTCATCGAAAAACGTCAATCAACGTACAATAAAAATCGGCGTGTATCAACACGAGATAACGGGAAGTCTAGATAATATCGAAAGCGGTGGCGATTGAGGATTGCAAACATGTCAAAAATCAATTAGATCGAAGTACGCTGGTAAACAGTTGTAAAGTTTACACTACTCACTTGCTGGGTATGATGGGTGGCGTAAAAAAAAAAAAAAATTAAATGAACGTGACTTCAAGATAATAGGCACCTAATTAGATATGAAAATTAACGTCAGCCCTCGCTATATCTTCGCTGATTGACCGCTCTAGTTTTACCCCGTTCATCTTTCAATCGGATTAGTTGGTACCGTCAATATCCGAAAAATCCACCTCGTCTTAATCTTCCCGCTTCACCCCGAGGGATTCTCGAGTCCAGAAAACCAACAGGTTGAACACCGATCAAAAGCGAAAGGTCGATGTATTAGAATTACGTCCATCGTCTATCAACGACGCGACGTAAGAAAACGTTGACTTGAAGTCGATACAGTCTACCTCCCGTCGTGCAGTCCGATGCCAAGAATCGATTTCCGGCAATGATTCCTTATTTTTCCTATTTCTTTTATTCTCACGATTAGAATCTCTCGCAATCCTCTATTACCTCTTCTTTTTACCACATGCTATACTCTCGCTAATGATAATAATAAATCAATAATAATGATCAATTCTTCATCGGTAGTTTGAAGCCTGTGAATCGATTCTATTTTCATCAAGCTTAAATCTTTTGCCTTTGATTCTCTCGAGGTATTTTCTCATCTCCCTGTCCCTTGGGTGATCATACGTCAGAGGACGGATATGACCTCGTTTCATCTAATTTTTTTCTTTGTTCATTGCTATCGCTGATAATCATGACGAAAAGTAGCTAATATGGTGTCGGTTGTCTCGTTCCTTCGTGGGATTGTGAAACATCTAAATGTATATCGGGACCTGCTCGCCCCTGAGAAACACCGTTGAATATAATTCTCGCGGATATTTGACTCTCTCTCTATCTCGAAATTTGAGCGAAATATAACTCCAAAGGGAAGAAAATCTGCAGAAGATTCTCCAACTAATAAATGTTTTCCTCATATCTATTTCACTCTCAGCTATTGGATATTTACAATACGAGTTCCTGCCGTTCATGTCGTATTATACTTCTAGCAACTGGTCTGCGAGATACGGATTACCATAAAACTTGATGGAATATTCAAAGCCTGGATAATGTGGGAAAGCTCTTATCAAATATCGTCGATATTTCATATATTGCAATCATTATCTTTCATTTTATCTAAACTCGAAGACACAGGAAATGTATTCAGGCCTTGATTATCTCTCTAACCATCAGAGCTCGTCGGGATCCGAACGTGACAGACAAACTGCTCTAGCTAGAGCATTCGTCGAATCGCGTCTGATACACCTACGCGGTGTCTGTACATTTTCTGAGAAATCACGATGAAAGTGGAGGTAATCTATTGAGAAATTTTCTGAGCTGATAAGACGCTGAAGATGGTAGAAGAGTGGAGAGGAAAAATGGACTGACCAAATATTCGGAGACTCTATATGCATTAAAAACGTTAAATGTTGCTCGCGATTGCATTGGATATGCATGAGACCCGTCGAAACCTTTCAATACGTGAATATATTTAGGTGATGTCTACAGCGTATGGCTACGATAATCGTGAAATAAGTTTACGTTAGTCAAAGCATACGAATATATGTGGTCAGACCCAGCTACCAATAGTCGAATTTTCATTTCATTGTGACTAGAAAAAAAAAAAAAATACGTTATACCGCTGTCACCTTTGATCTAAGAGACTAAACTAGTCCAAAGCAATTTCATGCTTGAATCGATTTACTACGAATGAGTTCTTTCGTTTCCTTAATCGACTAGATAATAATTTTGTACCGCAATTATTCCACTTCATATCTGACAGTATAGTTTAGTCTAATCCGAAGCCTGTATCATAGGACAAGCTCCCTCAGGGGAAAAACAGAAAGACTATGTCATAATGAAACGATCGTTTATCTCGATTTCCTTAAAGCTTGCATATAAACGAGCGAAGAGATAGGTATAATTCGTTCGTTAATGAATTATGTGAATGCGACTTATTTAACGCGTTATATTGTATAGCGTAAGATTCACTGGTTATATGAATCCAATTGTTTGTCGTATTTTCTGTTGCAATTCCTAGCGAGCCCTTGACATTAGCAAGCTGATAAATATTCAATAAAACCAATACTCATTTGCGTTCCAAATTGAAAATTATAAATTATTTAGAGGTGTATAGACGTGTACCTGTGCATGTGTATTCCATTTGATATCGACGCGTCTGAATACAATTACCTATAGTTACTACAAAAGTGAGGTCATTGACTATTCATTTCATGAAACATTTTAGTTCGAACGATTGTTCAATTATTCTGTGTTATAGATGCCAATAGGTCGATATAGGTATGTATTCATCTGCCACGAGAAAATTGGGATAAATAAGACAACTGATTCGTTAACCTGTCGAAATACTAATCCGAACGAAGGTCGACGTTTACTCATACTCGATGTTTTATTATATTTATACGCGACGCATAACATGTGTGCGGATCTGTAAACGCGGTTCAGGTTTCTATCTGATTCTGTTGATTCTGTTACAGACGATTTGTCAACTCCGTGCCCATTGCCTGTCGCCAAAATTCCTCATATTTTTATTTCATCAACCGCAAGAGGGAATAATTCCAGAATCAACTCCGGGACTCGACAGCCACGATAGAAACTACCCACCTACCCACCTTCTAACTCATTCGTTCGTGAAGTGAATCTGAAAACGTTGAAAATTGTGAGAACAGCCCGGTTCGAATATACCTTTATTTAACCGTCGTGATGCGAGAAGAAAAAAAAAAGATAAAATAATAGTAATAATAATAATAATAATAATAATAATAATGATGATAATAAAATGGTCCATCCGTGCAGAGATTCACAACTTGATAGACGCCTACTCGACTTTCGGCTCAATCTATATGCTTGATATGAAGGGAATAAAGTTTCTTCTCACGCAACCTTTTATGCGTGTCAAAAGCGATTCGAGAGCGATGCTATTTTGAATCAAAAACTGGAAAGGTAGGAAGTTTCTTTTCGCGCTTTTTGGTACATCGAAGGGATTCTTTGAACAGTGACGTTCGTATACCTATTGCAGAACTATGGGTTTTCAATTTCTCGCAGTGTTGTCCCTGGTATTTTTCGAGATCATGCCTTATGTTAGAAACTGTCTTCAACTCAGAGGTTTGAGTAGTCGTGAAGATGGGAAACAAAAGGGAAAAGATAGGAGATGATAATAAAATAAGTAAAAGAGAGGGAGACAAAAGAGGCTGGAGAAGTTTCTCCACCTCGCGATGATATCACTACCACGGACTCCGCTGGGCTTTCCAATAATTTCTCACAGGGAAAAACTTACCTGACTTCGCTCTGTTCCACTTCGGGCCTCGGGGTAGGTGGGTACTTCTTCCTTTCCTACGGCTTGGCTTTTCCTCTTTTCCACTTCTCCCTCATTTAATTTTTCTTTTCTTCTCTTTTACCTCATCTCCGTGTGTGTACTTAGAGTATAAACTCCGCAGTATGCGCTCGAGCTTATCAAACGAACTCCTTGGCGGACCCTAGACCATCTCTCCACGCTATAAGCGCATTAAAGTATTACTATACGCTCGTATATGGTACCTAGTTGCAGGAGGTGCGAGTGCAGTGAACGAGTTTTACCTAGACGTGTAAAACTTTGATTCCCTGATGAGGAAATTCCAATTTGGTTACACTTTGTTCACGAGACTGTTAGAAGAAGCCGAGCTATAGCTTGCAGTGTCGTTGCACTTTGGAAATTACCAACTTCCAGGTATCTTGGGGCTGAAAATAAGGTAGAAACTTTTTCACCCCCTAAATATCAGTACTTTTACATCTTCATGATCATCGCGTATTTTTTCAACATCTGACCTCCAGACAGAAAAAAAATTATGCTAATCTAGTCGATAATTATATATACCTGTATAGGCCAACTCAGTTTTCCTTTATCTACGCAAATATGATGTATACGCCTTGGCTCTAGGCATTGACGCGGAGCAAAGGTCATGATCAACGTAGACTATTATTTCTCATCGATTCTTAAAGTGTTCGCTAAAATGGGTTTGAATAATGCAAATTCCTTGATGAGTAGCCTGTCGAATTGTTCTGTATTCTCGTATTTTCTAATTCCCATGTAGAAATTTTCTGTGGCATGCCCTAATATCAACATGGGCTATATCGGGCGGATTTGTGGCTTCCCATGCACTACCCATGAAAAATGGATCGATAAAAAAAAAATGCGAAAATTCCGTTATTCCGGCAACGATTACCTGTACTTGACTCGATGACTTATCCCACATTTCTATATTGGCATATTGCACAATGGAAATTCGCTGTGACCTGTATCTAATTCGAATAGAATTGGAGATCTGCAGTCGGCGAATCAATTTCGACGAGACACACTGTGCATAAATTCAAATGCCCCGGGAATGTCAGGACGAAACAAATGACTGGTACGTTAGAAAAGTATTAAAGGACGTGTTATCGCATTCTTCTCGACGTTTTCATCGATGCTATCTTTATCCTTGTGAATTGTTCACGCTTGTAGAACCAACGCCTTATAACCGAGATGCAAACGCATCGACAAAAAAAAAAAAAAAATTAAAATAAAAGGAGTACTTTAACAGAGTAGCAAGTATTGAGAAAGACTCTGCAGAAAGAATATGGAATTCCATTTTTATTTATTGACACAAATTAGAAAACTTTTCCTGGAAAACTGCATCGATTTACAAACTCGGTTTTATTGTAAATCCGTGATTCTTCCGGCTACCCCAATACTTGCGAGACGAAGGAAATGTTTAAATAATGTGATGGGATCACGTCGTATTCTGGAACGAACGGTTTTCCGAAATGACTGAGAATTTTCATACACACACCTGCTGGCAGCCACATGTTTGAAAAAATTTTATTCTTATTCGCGTGCTATATCGACGGATCTGGTGTAAAGTTTGTGAAAATTCTGCAGCGTACGTAGGTGGGTATATATTGTGTGCAGAAATGAATAATTCAAAAGTGTTTTCATAGATGCAAGAGGACCTCCAGCGTGGTAAATGGGAAGTTGTAGTTGCGGATGAAATCTGAAATTCGTTTAATTCACCGTATAATATTTATTGACACGAGTAGCGAAAGTGGTACTGGATGCGGTTTCAATAAGATTCAATTAGAACCGAAGCCCGATAAGTAATAGAAACTCGTACCGATATATCGCTCAAGGAATAATAATTATTAACAAAACCGCGTAAGTCTATAATCTGTTACGTACTTTTCCTTCCTTTCAACAATTTCATATTTAATTTTCTCATCAAATAATCGTTCGACGAGCAAAATGGAAAATTTCTTAAACGGTGTCTCGCCCGAGAAAGATATACCACTATGTGGTCCTTACATATAACTTTAAGATAACGTGGCTCTAGGATGGATCGTTCCAACGGATGATGTAACTGAAATGGATGATCTTGAACCTCGAAACGCAAGGAGACACTTCTCACTGTCATCCGACGAGAAAAGACAGCTGCAGACTTTCGTTACTTGTTTTTTTTTTTTTTCAGAAATGTCCACTAATTCACCGTAAACTGAGAGGATGGAAGTAATTGATGGGTTGCCCAGGCTCGGCACCTCTGGCTTATTCGTAGAATTCATATTTCGGCAACTTGTTGAGCAAAAAAATTCAGCCGCGGTTATATCTAAGTAAGCTCGAACGAGAAAGATAGTCTCATGCGTAACCAGACGATCATATCATTGCAATGAACCTTTTCACATATAATTTTCTAATCAGAAACTAATCTCCCTCATAATATTATTTTCTAAATATAAAAAGTCCAGCACAGCTCCGAGCGTTTGGGGGTATATTCATTATTTTATACCCAGAAGAAAAATTTCGTTATCATATACGTATATAACTACGTACGATGCTTGGCGATAATAGCAGCTTTTTTCCTGTTCATTAATATTTCATATATAAAACACTTCCTATTTTTATCTTATCGTCGTTTTAGTTTATTATCAAAGCTACATTTAGCTTATTACAGCGATATCGACGCATGGAATATTCGTTGCATTTCATGAGACACCATTGTCTATTCAATCATCTATCGAGTTGATTTATATATTTAACAGTTTGGAAATTTGCAATTCTTATTTAGACATACGGTTCATGGTAGAACGGAATTTTCGGCGAGTTGTATAGAGGTAAAGGTCTCGAAAGTTCACGATCGACTTGTCATAATGTAGGTAATATATCATTTCTCGATTTCGAACGGATTTCCATATTATACAAATTCTGACCATCAACCAGCATAGTAACTTCTTTTATTTCATCTGGAATTGTCAACGGTTCGATATGTATTAGACGAATTAAGAATAAGGAATGAAGAATAAAGATAATAGTCGCGATTCAAAATATTACTATTTTGTGTTAATTGATAAATTGTGCGACGTTCTTGCGACGTCCTTCGTGCCAATCGACACCCTTCGGTTTTTTCTCATCGACGTTATTCTAATTAGTCGAATTCCAAAAGCAGCATGGGGTCGGATTGATATGCAAATAAATCTAAGATAGAAATGTTGAATGGCGAATTGATCTTCGGTATACGTCGAAGTCTATCACACGTCAGCAATATAATCATTATAGGTATAGCTGGGGCTGATTTTTAGCAATCGTTAATGTTCAAAGGAATCGAATTAAGTCAGTGACCATTGTAGTCGAGTTCAAAAGTCAGCCAGGAAATAGGTGTCACATGACCGCCTCTTTACATACGTGAGTCTAAGTCGCGGCCCGTACTAAGCAGTAGGTTGAGAGAAAAGTTTCAGTTGGAAGACTGTCAGCGGGACTGCAGTATTCGACTTCGCTACTCTTGAAAAGAAAAAAATCTGACCAATTATATTGAAAATTAATGAAAAAACAAAAATAAAAAATAATTTAAAGAAGGAAAAGTAAAAATAAAAGAATGGACAAAAATCCTGGATCATTTCTGTGATGTACATTTTGCAAGGAGGACTTATTCGTTTGTTTCTTGGTATAGAGTCTCGAGAAATTGTTAGTAAAAAATCGGCTGGTTTCTTTTTCGACTAAAAATTTCAACGGTAATTTTTTCGGGGTCGAAAATCAAGTGCGGATTATTCAAAGAAATCGTGATCGTGCGCCAAGGATTTACACCATTTTAACGACACAACGACGACGATGCTGGGACAAGTAAACGGTGAATTTGTTCATCCCTGTGTCGACGCGCCCCCGAAAACCCCGTTTCAGTCGCTCATCAACATCCGCCAGGGGGTTAACGGGAACAGTGAGTTCTTGGGTCACTTTTGTTCCATACCCAAAGCCTGCTGTCAAACGAACCGAAACGATGTCAGGGTTTTGAATAGTTTTCAAAAAATACTCAAATTATTCAAGATTACCGATATCGGAAGTTTCTTTCTTTTCTTTTTTCTCTCTCTCTCTCTCTTCTTTTTCTCACTCAGTTTTCGATTTGAATATGAATATTTCCATTCGACCAAAATCGACTCAAGATTGGATACGTGTACGCAATTCCATGTTGGACGGTTTTTCTTCTCTCGAATTCGATTTCCATAAAGGTTCAAGAATAAACTGGACAAACTGGGTGATTTGAGACTAAATGTTTATTGTGGTTACGTAAAGACTCGTGGTTCTTGATCCTGCCAAGATACGACCACCACCTACCCCTTTCACGACCCACGCGTTCTTGACGAGTAAAGAACACCCCAACACACCTTCGTCGAGTCCCTGTTTTTAAAATGAGTAAAAAAATTTCAGACGATATCATAAACCAAAATCCTCACTTCAGCCCCGTCTACGAAGACGTTATCAGACGGTCCATTGAACAACCGGAGGAATTTTGGTCCGAAATAGCGCAATGCGTCGAGTGGAGTAAACCGTGGGACAAAGTGCTCGACGACACAAATTCACCCCATACAAAATGGTAAACCCATCTGCGTAACGAAATCCTTAAATGACATCAATCTGACGTTATAATTTGTCACCAGGTACGTCGGTGGCGAGATTAATGCTTGCCATAATACCGTCGATCGTCATGTGGCCGCTGGTCTAGGCGAAAAAGTAGCACTCATACACGACAGTCCGCAAACATCGACCGTTAGAAATGTTACTTACAACGAACTACTCGAGAAGGTTTCACTGCTAGCTGGGGCCCTCGCGAATTTGGGAGTCCGAAAGGGCGACAGAGTCGTCATTTATATGCCACTTATACCGGAAACTATTATGGCCATCCTGGCCACAGCGAGACTAGGCGCAATTCATTCGGTCGTTTTTGGCGGTCAGTTTCTATTAGTTTTCTTTTTTCTTCTTTTGATTTTCTAATTTCTATACTGGGAAATATACTGGGAAATGCATGTGGGTGATCTCTTTGATTTGAATCACGTAGGAGTCTGCGGTGACCGGTGGGAATCAAGCTCCTTCATTGTTGAGGCTGTAGACTAAGAATATAATCCGTCGATAATTTTAGTCTAACGAGGTAAAGTTTGATTGTAGGATTTGCTGCGAGGGAATTGGCGACCAGAGTTGATCACGCTGAGCCTAAAGTCATAATATCTGCAAGTTGTGGGCTGGAACCAAACAAACTCATAAAGTAAGTCTTTTGCATTGAAACGTATGCGATAATTGTTGCCTGTTGGATCTACAAGGTCCGTTTCTTCCGACCTTTCATTTCCATAAATTGGCTACACAGATACACGACGATACTGAACGAGGCGATGGAACTGGTTACCGTGGAGAAACCCAAGTGCATTATTTACCAGCGAAGAAACGTGTGGGAAAGCACGTTGTCCAGCACTGATATAGACTGGGATTTGGCTCTTAGAAATTCAAAACCTCATCCGTGTGTTCCCGTAGAGGCAAACGACGCTCTCTACGTATTGTACACTTCCGGAACAACCGGTAATAATCACTCATCTCGCCAAGTATTAATGGAAGATATCGACTGACACATAATAATCTTCGGTTAATCGACTTTACGCGATATACTTTTGTCCGCATTATTTAGAGCTTGGTTTTGTCTTTCTCCGTCAAATTGTCAATTACGAACTTGAATAGCAAACAATATCGTCTAGATATTGAATATGAAGCAGCTTATTAGACGTCGAATTTCGTCAAACAGAAATTTAAGACAATCATGTCTGCGAAGCTCGTAACATTATTGTATGTCAATCTTAGACAACCCGAAGGGGGTTGAAAGACCGGTCGGCGGTCACATAGCTACTCTTTGTTGGACTATGAAAGCGATTTACGGAATGGATGAAAATTCGGTTTGGTGGGTCGCCTCAGACATGGGCTGGGTCGTCGGTCATTCCTACATATGTTACGGTCCTCTTTTAGCCGGTGTGACCAGCGTGATGTACGAAGGAAAACCGGACAGAACTCCAGACGCCAGTCAATACTTCAGGTTTGCATATTTTCTCACTGCAATTTTCAATAGCAAATTGACCCGAATTTTATTTCAGAATAATAGAAGAGCACAGGGTTAATGCTCTCTTCACCGTACCAACGGTATTCAGAGTATTGAGAAGAGTCGATCCCGAGGCATCGTTGGGAAAGAAATACTCCACGAAATCGTACGTTTTAAGATCAACGACCTGTTCGTTCATTCATTGATTGATTAATTCATCGGTTATTTCAGACTAAAGAGTATATTTATGGCCGGTGAGCACTGTGATCATGAGACAAAAACCTGGGCGGAGAACGTCTTCAAAGTACCAATATTCAATCACTGGTGGCAAACCGAGACCGGACACGCGATCACCGCTACCTGCATAGGTCTAGGTCACAGTACCCATCCTCCCCCTTATACAGCAGGGATGCCGTTCGCTGGCTACGACGGTATACATAATGAGCATAATGATCATTAAATCATTCGGTGATTGATTGAAGCTTTAAATTTTCGGTTTTCACCATCCAGTAAAAATCCTGCGCGAAGACGGAAGCCAGGCGTTTACCAACGAGCTTGGAAGAATAGTGATAAAGTTACCCTTGCCGCCTGGTACAATGTCCAATTTATATTTAGCGCCGGAAAGGTTTAAGCAAATTTATTTCTCAAAGTATCCGGTGAGTCTTTGTCTCTGTCTCTCTTGGTTTTTCATTATTTTCTTTTTTTTTTGTTTCCAATTTTTCTTCTACTTTCCCGCGATTGTTCAGTTTAACATTACATACACACGTCTGCTTATGAATTATACAGGGATTCTATGACACTATGGACGCTGGTTATATCGACGAATTTGGCTACGTTTACGTAACCGCTCGTGATGACGATGTTATAAACGTGGCAGGTCATCGATTGTCCACTTTTGCTCTCGAGGACGTTGTGTTAGGACATCCAAACGTGGTGGATGCGGCTGTAGTCGGCGTGCCAGAATCTACGAAGGGTGAAATACCTCTGTGCTTATACGTGCTGAGAAATGGTATATCACGGTATATCAAAAGTTAATTTTATAAATAAAATTGAAATTTTATGTTTTTTTTTCTTATCTTGTTGTACAGACGACGTGAAAAACGAGAAGGAAATAAACCAGGAGCTTATATCTAGAATCCGAGAATTGATCGGTCCTATTGCTGCGTTTAAATTAGCTGCCTCAGTCGAAGCATTGCCGAGGACAAGATCGGGGAAAGTCTGTCGCAAGTCAATAGCGAATTTGGCTAGATCGTTGCCAGTTAAGGTGTGTGCATACCTCTATAAAGATATAAGTTGCATTATCAATATATACCCACCTGTTTTTTTGTTTTTTTTTTTCTACTTTTCTATAGATGCCAAGCACGATCGAGGATCCAACAGTTTATAAGGGGATCAAAAAGGCCCTTCAGAAGCTTGGCTTTGCCATAAATGCCCCTGATCCAGAATAAATCTTACAATTATAACGAACAATATCAATTAGTCGTCCGGACTATTTACCTCAGTATAGAATATGTTGCGATTGCAGATCAATCGGACAATTTATACAACCAATAATAATAATAATAATAATGATAATGATAATAATAATAATAAAAGTATCGACGAAAAATCTGTACCTGTAAATTATCGTTTTCTTACTCCCTATGTCTATAACTTAGTGAAGGTTGAAGAAAGATAGAGATTTTTTGGAAACAACTATATTGAAATTCGTTTATTTTTATTCAAAAAGTTACACACATATTTTTAAAAATTTATGTCACCTAAAAAAGTAAAGATTGTATGTATTGGATTTAATTCTTCTGCTTTTTTTTCTTCCCTTTTTTGCCAGCCGGAGTATCTGACCCGGTAGATTTTGGCTCAGCGGTCTTACGTTTCGGTGTTAATTTTTTTTCCGGTATTGAAATCGATTTTTGATCAGTAGTTTGCGATGGGATACTGAATCCAGGAATCTGGAAATGAGATTTGAAAGATATTGGCGAAATATTATTTCATCGATATACCTATTCGAATGATTAAGAAAAAATTTGGTCATATCTTACGACTGGTTTCACGAGCTTGAATACAAGCTTCTCGTGCTGAACATTCGTTCTGTCCAGACTCAACTGAACGACGACTGGATCGAATGAATGGAAAGTAATGTTTCCGAATTTTTGACTTTGGTCTTCCTCGTCGTAGATAAAATTGACCGGCGATACTTCCCCCTTTTTACTCAGATACAAAGTACCCTCGAGTCCGTATTTCGGTATGAGAATCTGAAGAGCATTCTTTCTGACAAACAATACGTAGCCTTCTTCGTTCTGTACTTTTTCTCTGAAAAATAACTAGAACCGAAAAGAAGAGTGGAAATGAAATAGATGTATACTCTGCGATGTCCATTCCGATGCTATTTTATACCAAGGATCAAACTCACGTGTGTGTTCAAAGCAACGGAAGCTCGTCCTGCGTACTGAGCCATTCTATTCCTATAATTCAAGTTATAGCATAACTCGTGGTTCTTTTTCTTATCCAATAACGCAGGATAAGTCGCATCGGCTCCTATACAAACGGCCAGAAGACGATGCACCATTATATCCGCGTATCTATGTGTCGAAAGACGAGGATAAGTTATCGCGAAATAAAACTCGAAGATTTTTCCAGCCAATTTATAAATTTCTCACCTCCTGATCGGGGAAGTGAAATGCGTGTAAATCGGACAGGCAAGACCATAATGAAAGTATTCATCAGGTTGCAGCATTCCGCTGGTGAAATAGACGGCCTGCATCATGCATCGGGTCGCCAATATCCTGAGCATTGTATTAAAGTATGGATTTTCATCCGTGTAAGCTTCGTTCAATGAAGCCGCCAGTTCTTTACCGGAACTAGTATTTATCGTGAATCCCTAATCGAAAGTTTTTCATATTATAAAGTTTACCCCAATATTTATTCGGCTTATATTTTGTCACATTTATTCGCGACTTACTCGGTTTCTTCCAGCCTTAACCAGAGGATCAAAGTTAGCTTGAGGCGGCTCGGGATGTCGACGAAGCATCGCACACTCGGGGAAATCTTCCACGATCTTTTTAGCCACCGAGGTATTCGCGAGCAGCATAAACTCCTCGACCATAGAATTAGTTTCCCTCAATTTTTTTGCCTGTACGTCTATAGGGTCGTGAGTCTCGCTGTCTACCTCGAACCGGATTTCCGGCGAAGCCAAAACCAGAGCTCTGTTATATACCATCGCGAAAGAACAAATGATTCAATATTTTATTTTATTTCTTTTTATTTTTTGCGCGCTAAGTTTTTCATTTTAGTATTTTTTTTTTTTCCTACCCGTTCTCGAATCGTTTAGCTTTCAATTTTTTAGCCAGATTATTGAGACCCCTGAGAGATTTCGCGATCGAATCCTGTTGCGTGTCGTCGTCGATCTTTAATTGAGCTTCTTCGTAAGTCATGGCTTGTCGAGATCGGATAATACTCTTGTGAAATTTCGTCTCTTTTATATTTGCGTCTTGGTCCATTTCCCATATGCAGGAAAACGCGAATCTCTCTTCGTTACCACGCAGAGAGCAGAGATTCGAGCTGAGTAGCTCTGCAGACGCGAGTTTCGTATTACATATAAATGGTATCAGTCATGAGATTTTCAATTACCTCGAAAGAAAGATGTGGAAATATTTTCTAAAATCACTCACCAGGCACCATGTCGATCCTCTTATCCACCAGGTACACCGTCGTACCTCGCGAAGCTGCTTCTTTATCCAACGCAGTTCCAGGACGAATAAAATGCGAAACGTCCGCAATATGGACACCAATTTCTAGATTACCGTTTGCCAATTCTCTACAGTGAAGGGCGTCGTCGATATCCGTACATCCCGGTGGATCCACCGAACAAACGTCGATGTTTCTTAGATCTACTCTTTCCGCTACATCCTATAGTCATATTATTTCAAAGTTATACATCTTTCATGCTCCTTCTTTTTTTTTCTATAGAATTCTTTGATTTTGGGGTAACATTTGATTCTACGAAAGTCATATGTTTTTTTGTTTGCCATAGCAATGGCGAAATTTCTTATATCCATTATCACTAAAAATGTGTACTAATACTTCGCGGTAAATTAAGGACAGATTCGATCCTCGAAAATGGACAGTTTATCAATGCTTGTTCACGGGGAGAGATAACTTACGCGTTTATACAATTCGCGATATGGATCGAGTCTGTTATATCCGCCCACTACAAAACGCATATTTTGATCATTTATAATGGTCAACAAGCTCGGTGAATTGATTTCTAATTTTAACTTTGAACACGACTGTATAAATTTCTGAAAAAAATACATTATTATCGACATTATGGATGACGAATGTGGATTGGAGAATCGGCGAGTTTCGTTCACCGATATCTTGCCGTTTTGCGATCAGTTGGAAAAATTTATCAAATACATCGCGAGTGTTAGAGATCTGAATTTTGTGACCTACGAATACCCGAAGTGAGCGATAATTTATTTTTATTTTTATTTTTTTTTCTTTCTTCTATTTCAAAAAAGATTTTCAACGATTTCTCAGAAACGGTATCGATTCTTTTGTACAGAATCTTACAAAATCGCTTAGACTCCGACGTTATCGAGCTGGAGACTATGCTTGGCGAAGTTAAAGAGGCTTTGGCTAACGCGGAGCGTCTCAAGACTCAGAGAAAGTCGATTAAAAGAGAAAAGATATCCGTGAAAAAGATTTTAAAGAGAATGCGAGAGGATGGTGGGTTGATAATGTAAAATCTCCACATCTCTGTAAATATTTTGCTCCGTTTTTTTTTTTTTTTTTCCTTTTTCATTCTCTTCGGATAAAAACTTTCAGAAGTACGAGAAATGGAGTGCGTAATATCCGTGTATGAAAAGCCTATGTTCTCGCGGTGGGAGAATTTGAAGACAACGCAGAAGCCGGAAGTTTTCGAAGTAATGCTAACGGACATAAAAGTAATATTATTTTTTTTTCTCCCTCTCCGTAGACCGTATCAATTTCCGCCCTTTACCTACTCTCGTTGTTTATCTTTTATTTTTATCAGGGTAAACAACTCGCTTTGGACAACCTGGCCGTTCTCGTTACCCGAAAACTGAACCAGATCCAAGCATTTCAACCGTTGAAAAACGGAGATGTTCGTCAGAAAAACTCTTCAGGAATTATTGGGGGAAAAAGTGTTATCCCACTTCCGTTTCCCTCCTTTTGTAGCCCAATTATTCCCATTCCCATTCCCATACCTATACCACCACCGTTACCCCCACCGCCCGTATCTCACCTGCCGAAAAGATCCTATCCACAGCGTTTGTCCATTCAAAGACGTCGGCGGTGAGAAATATCGAGGATATTTGAAATTAATTTTTTTTTTTTTTAATATAAATGAAAAATTAAATTAAAGGAAAAGTAAGAAACTTGTCTTTTTTCCCTTCTTTTTCTTAACAGACTAGAAAGACGCGACGAAAATTTGGAGGGAGGATCGCAGAACGTCGATGATCTATCTTCGGTTTCGCTGACGCTTACCGATTTGCCTAATAATTTGACTAGTAATTTATACCCCGCGATAATGAATCCGATATGTAATTCTCATCAGGATGTTGTGCTCGATAATAACGGGGCTAATATTACGGTGAGAAATTGTCCAAACGACGTCACCGTGCTTGATATCAACGAGAACAATAATGATAATAATAATAACGAAGATCACGGACTGAGATCAGAATTTCAAAGCGAAATGCGAACAGTTTTACAAGTTAGTTCATCATATTTAAGGGAGTTCAATAGCTGCAGATTATTTTATCTAGAAATGTTATTCATGTTTGTCTATAATTCGAGAGATTAAAAAAACAAAGATTTCTTTGAATTTCATAGATGAGATATTTTTTTCGTCAGTAAATTCGAGTCGAATAATTTGTTGATAATGATTGGAAAAGAAGGAAAAAAAAAAAGAAAAGAATTTACATTCAATAATGATATAGGTAGACGTTATAAAGTAACTGTAAAAGTTTTTTTGAAAATTTATTTATGAAACTCGTTTAAAAGTTATAAAAACTTTTCCTTGAACTCTTTTCTTTAAGGGAAAACAAAACTTTCTGTATTCTTGTCGAAAATCTTATTTGACTTCGTTAAGTCGAGTTTCAAATTTTATTCACTTGTAAAAGCACGTCCTAAATCTAACGAGACAAAGAAAAAAAAAACAATTTTCATCAACTTCTCATTACTAGAATCAGTCAAAAAAAATTTTGTTCTTTAATTTTTAGTTTTTTCATTTTATTTGTTTTCGTCAGCTAATAAACTCCCTTGATAATTTAGTTGATTATGCTAAACGATTTGCACCTCCTTTCAGGCACTTTTTGGCGATCTTAGATCAGCCCCAACGCTCTTAGGCAGTGAAAGTACATCCAGCAATGTTGCAGAGGCAGAAAGCACGTCAAATACCAATAAAGAAATTGAATTATACGCATTGAGAAAAGCTCAATGAAGATTCCCGCTCATAAAAACAATACGACTAATATTTGCGGTATTTTTTTTCTTCATTATATCATTTTGTATAGATTTTATAAGTAGAAAGAGATAATAGGAGGTCTGATGTTTGAAATTAGCTTTTCCCTTTCCTTTAGTACCTATGGTTCTATCTTACGTCTAAATTCGAGAAGAAAATGAACGAATGAATGCAGAAGGAGAGAAAATAAATTGAAGAAAATTACTACTGACCCCGTCTGTTATGATCCAAGGTAATTTCGGAAGGAAGCTGAGAACCGCATCGGAGAATCTGTTGTGGGGAACATCGTGTTCGAGGAGAAGTACTTCGTTCTCAGTTTCTTTATCTCCAACATTGCCCAAGGCTCGAACAAAGTGTCCCAAAGGGTACCTAGAGTTACGAGGCCAAGAATCTATCGCAACGATTATCCTCTGCTTGATTAGAATTTCCGATTGACGAGTCTCGATTCTAACTCTGGGTATTTTTCTCTCTGCTGGTACGAATATATGCTTCACGTTCTGGAACAAATTAAGTAAACGGTAAATTTAATATTTTCCTTGGGTTTCCAATTATCTATCTAAATTATTATGCTGTAATTAGTCGATATATTCTCCAATATTCGTTCGGGTATTAATCAAAATATCAAATAATACATGGTAAAGGCGTATTTCTAAAGAGCCAGTGTTTCCCATAGCAATTTTTCGATCGAAAATAAGCCGGGAGTCAGAATTTATCAACCTTTATCACTCACAGTGAGATACGGTCAAAGTAGAAGCCTAGTTTTAACAGTTTTCAGTTCCAGATAGTTCAGAAAACAGACGAGTTTGTTATTACTGCGAAAATAACTCAACTAATCTATTTTTACATATGAAATATTTGAATCTAATGCTCGTTCTTCAATTTTGCTAAAAGTTGTCAATCATTGAGCTTTCTCACCCCTTTGACGAGACTAGGCTGTAGAATGCCGCAATATTGTCGCCATTTTCGTCTGATAATCCCAACTACAACGCCTGTAGGAGTTCTTTCGACATTTTTCGCAAGTTTAGTAGCCTTGAGCACATCCTCATCTTCCAGTGAATCTCCAGGGTCTTCTTCTTCGTCTTGAATGACCAAATCGCTGGGTGCGCTCCATTGATCTTCGGGCAGGAGTTCTAGAGCCACAATATCCCCGTCCACTGCTCTATTTTGGGCTATCCTTCCTTGCAATAAAATCTGAAACGGAAAAAAGGATTTGAATTTTTCAAAGAGCTGTAACAAATGTATAGAACAACTATTCAAACTTTCAAACAACAAGGCTCACAAATTTTTCTCTTCCTTCTACATTAACGCTTCCTTCCAAGAAGTTTTCTCTCGAAGCTAAAAACGATCCCTGCAATAATCTTCCGCTCTTTATACCGTCGTGAATTTGTGCTGGCGTTAAATGCAGAGGAAACAGAGGCGTTCTGTTCTCTCCTTCGAGATTGTAACTTCGCTTGCATAGCTTGTCTTGCAAGAACCCAGCATCTGTCAATGAGGCGACATAGTCTTCCACTGCAAAAATAGAAAAACAACAACTTACTATCGTTAATTGACAATCTTGAGATTGTATTTTTTATTTCTCATGCCTTTTCAACGATATATTGAATTCTCATTATTCAAAGCAGAGATTTATCTGATAGTTTTGCTATTTTCTTACTAGAGGCAGCATGTCCGCCTTCACAAATCGCTTTTTCCCAATTAGCCGCATCGTCAGTGAGCAAAACTACTTCAACTTTTTTCTTATCTCGTCGAATGCCTGCATTTATATGGCTTTCATACCAGGCAGCCGCAACTCTGATCGCTCGATCGTTGCGGTCATTTATTTTCTCGCCTGGTTTACGTTCTACGTACGTATCCCTATGGAGAATAAATAAAACCGAATAAGAATATTAAAAATTGGCTTCCGATCAGAGAATTGCTGCGTATAGAGTTTTGGGAATCTCACTTGTGATGCTCGTTCACAAATACGTAGAATTTACGCTTTGGATCGCTGATAATGTCTCTAAGTTTTTTATACACGTTAGAACTCCTGTGGCGAACCTCTTCCAGTACAGTTTGTAAAATGATTACATTACACAGGACGTCTTCTTCGAGAATGTCGATCTGTAAAATAATTAACATTATATTTAAGGTGTTTGAATTAGAATTTGAAAAAATCATTCAAATTCACGTTCATTAATATAATCGAAGAAGTATAGAGTGCTGATGATTACCTGGTCGAGCACGACATTGGTGTCTAATAGCAGGTAGTGCGCTTTTGGATAAAACGAACTTTTTGACTCCGGACTTTCGTCTAGGACCAAATCCTTGCTTTTGTGTTGACATTTCGAGCACAAATTTGAACCACACCATATATCGTCCCTTAGATAATGCTCCCTGACGATCTGTGAAACGATATCGAGGTAAATAGTGTGTATATAACCTCAAGACACACATCTGTATATCCTGTAAATTTCAACCGAGGATTTATTTACTCGGATTTTGATTAGTAATTAAAATACCTTGAGGATGTTGCCTCTCTTAGTTTTTCGGAAGAAAGTCTTCGTGGTTAACATCGTGGAAATAAAGCGATACTTGTTGGACTTTACGTTTAACCTAAAGCACGCGATTCACATGCCTCATAATGTTCGTAACCTCAAATATTCACGAGAGTTAGCGTCAACACGGTATGTCTGGAATCTAGACGTGTGCAACAGACTTCTATCTGTAGGTCGGAAATAATTATCTTCTAGATAAATTTCGTTTAGATAATAAGTTCGAAAGAATTTTTCAGCGCTCAGTCAATTAAAAGATTATATCCTATCATTCGTTTGATATTTGGTAATACGGTTCTTTCATTTATAGTAAAGTTTTGTGCCGGTCAGAAATACAGGGATGCATGAATGGGGAATTTATTATAGCTATAGGTATGTGTATTCTTTCAATTCATTTGATACTCATTGATATACTATGTAATATAATTCCTATGAATTAGGGAAAATGGGATATGAGAGTTTTTTTTTATTTAATTCGCCTCCGTCCTTTAATTCTATCATAAAAGTAATTTCCGAAGTATGTCATGGGGTATGAATTATATAATAGATAGTACGTGCGTACTCATTCATCGAATCAAAACATTGAGTAAGGTCAATGCTCCAACCCTCGCTTTTGTTTTGATCACGTGGGTGCGTTCCGACTTGCGATCAAATCTGCCAGTGTGCGACCGGCGACTGTTTACTGGTGAGTAGCGTCCCTCTTAAAATTCGTTCAATTACGTATTAAAAACATGTTTAATGTGTATATCGATTTGAAATAATGATTATAAGTGTAGTATCTGATAAAACAAAGTCATTAGTCCGTTAATGCTCGAAAATTTCAAACGTAAAAAGCTTTTTCGCTAATTATAACATTACCCCCAAACAGTCGCCTGTCGCCGATTGTTATTTGTTTGTTATTTCAGCGCGGTGTTAGTTTTACTTTGAAAAAGTGGCAAGTTTTTCGAGTGTAATTGATCAGTGAGTGTATCAGTGTTAATTGAAAAACTATTGCCAAGGATTATATGCGTCGACGAGAAGAAAAATCACACGGAGTATTTTCTTCAACAATCGTTATCATAACGCACGGCGATCAGCGTCCCACGACTCGTAACCATACAGGCATACAGGTATTTACATTGATAAAACCAATTGCAGAAATTATATCGTTTTATTATTCAATATTATACAATAATATATGTAAATATTAATATTATCACATGTGACAAATCTTTGACACCTCACAATATCGTATAATACGTTTAATACACTCGCAGTTTTGTTTCTCGTCAGTTAGGCTTCGAACGAATAGAGCATTATCTCTCGTATTACCATACAGCTATTATACTTAAACTTTCGACATAAGACTAGGAGATACTGTTACCAAGAAAATCAATTTTTCGTGGAAAATAATCTAACTCTAAGGCTATGGTATATAACATACGAATCAAGCGATTATTTCAATGGCGAAAAAAGCGAGAAATTGATAAATGGCACGTATTGAATCAAATGATATATTTACATTATTCCAGGACTCGTAATAAAAATTCAGGCTGCGCTACGCATTGTATAAAACCCTCGAGTAACACCCTCAACTGCACCCCTCGTAATCGTCTAGCTAAATGTCTTTATATCAAATAAAAAACGACGAGTAAAAATAGGAACGACATTACTTCCATCGATAACTCCACATCCATTTATTTTCATCTTATATATCGTCCACATTTTCTTTAGCAAAATATTCGAAAATTTTTGGCGCGCGTTACCTGCCCACGTATTCTATAATGTCTGCTTTTACAACTAACACCTCGTACTCCATGAAAGCTCTCTCGCCCCCGTTAAACGGTATGTAACAAACGCGGTGATTGGGTTGTATCTTTCCGATGTAATATACATCCTCGTGAAGTACCCTTCCAACAAACAGTGCAAAACCATCCTCTGTTTCGCCACCTGGTAATGCGTGCAGAGGCACAGTTCCCTGCCAACTTTTAACCCAGCTTACGTTGCGCCGGCATAATACTTGGAATTCTTTTTTTTCGTGCGCCGCACCGCCCCATGCAAGCGCGCAACTTCTTCCTCTCACGCTACCAGGAGTTACGGTATTACTGTGATGAGCTCGTCCCACGTAAAGACCGTCTTCAGATGCGCTTACGGCATTCCTGGGAAATCCATCTTCGGAATTACAGTCTATCCAGTAGCTGCACGTCGATGCTAAAGAGGCTCGCACCGCCGGCAGAGAAGCCTTGTAGTCTGCGGAGAGAATTTTTGTCAAATCTTGGGCTTTTTGTTTTGTTTTTTTTTTATTCTCAAGTCTGCAGACTTTTAGCGAAAACTTTTTTCTCAATTTATCTCTTTTTGAAAGGGATTTTTAATAAGGTCAAGTTCCAGTCTCACTTTCTAGTGTCCATTCTCCCGTTGCACCCCAGGCTGTACTTAGGCCTATAAAATTAATCACGACAGGCTCGCTGTCCTTGTAAATCATCCGGGTATCAAAATCCTGGCAATATACTTCTAGGAGACCGTCGCACCACCATCTGCAAAGAATCATACCTAGATTAGTGTTTAATCCATTTATATAAACCAATGCCTCGACTAACTAATTTCCCAAGTTTCTTTTTCTACATTTTTACACCTACTTAATGGACACGCTGCGTGGTGAGTCACGGCTCAGTATATTCAGTGTTTCTACTTCAACAACGTCTGGTTCTGCGTTATTTCTCTTAATAGCTGACATGGTGTTGCCCCATCCTCCGATGATGATCTAGGAAATAGAAATTAATCGATTTATTAGTTTTCCTTATATATTCGCAGAAATGAAATTAACTTCGCGAATTATATCGTTGAAAATCTGTTGAATTTTCATGAAATACATACGTTTTAGATTTTTTTGGAGTTATACTGCAATATGAAGAAAAAAAATTGACCGTATAATGTCTCGAATCGTGTCTTATTCAAATAGAAATATTCGAAGGCTTTGGGGCAGTACTCAAAATTGAGCTAAGAACCTGGGATTTTGGGTACACTGTTTTGTGTATATTTAGTAGGGTGATTCAAAAAGTAGTTTTTTTATTAAGAAAATTACATTCATTGCACTCATTACAATTGAATAGCCAGTTTTTAGCTTCAAAAAAACACGAAAAAAAAACTACGATTTTGGAGCTAACTTTTATTGAAAATTTTCTCGAAGTGTTCTATTTTTTTTTGTTTTTTATTACAAAAAAACTATTGATTAACATCCCTTGAAAATTCTATTTATGTTTTACATAAAATTTTGTGCACATTTTTCGATAAAACTGATATGCAAAAATCGACCAAATTTACAGTGAATTAAACTTTGACCTTAAATAACTTTTGAACGAGTGGACTTATCAGAAAATGACTCAGAACTTTCTTGTAGAGCGTACAATTCTCTACAAAAATATGTCTGTAGATTCTCTGTGTGACGTATCATTTGCTAGTTATAAAAATCAGAAGAAGCAAAAATAATCTATCCCATGTTATTCTTAAAGAAAATCGAGAAGTGCGATGCAGAGCATCTTAATATTAATATTAAGAGCTCATATTTTAACAGGCATGTTCTTATACCTATATGAAACTTTGGAGTCTGTTAGTGAGAGAAAAAAAAATATATACATGTTTTTTGAATCACCCTAATATTTAGAGACGTCCTAGCCCGTGAAAGCATTAAAATTTGAAAATAATCAAATCAAGGACCGGCCCAAGATTCACTTTCGTATTTTACCTCGTAGACTTCAGAGTCTTCTCCTAGATGAGTTCTCAACGCGATTCTAGCATCATGGGCAGCTTTCACAGTCAGTCTGACATACCGCGTTGATATTGGATAGTAGTAGTAATCCAAACTGTCGATCGAGTTGAATCTGACTACAATGAAGAATGAAAGCAAAGTTTGTTACTCATACGGATTATTCAGCATTTACATACCACGTATATTGAATGAACAGGAAAGTCGAGTCGTCGTATAAAGGAGAGTGCGGTTTTGTTAGTAATGTAAACGTCCAAATTTACACAAATAGATAAGAGAGTAGAGACGCCCTTTCCGATTTACCGTTAACTATCAACGCCTTGTATTTCTTCTAAATACTAGGAAAAAAATCGGCAAATTTATTCACCACGTAGTGAGTTTCATTCACTAGAGTAACGACCGCGATTTAAATCTGATTACCATTTTTATGAATGACTTTGCCGACATTCTCTTTCCTGTGATTCGGGTACTATGATGCATCCTAGTAGGTATATGCATTGCCATGATAGTCATGGGCTAGCTAAACGTGGTCTTGTTATTCAACCGAATGTATTGTGCCTACAATTCCTGTTTCTAATTATCCAGTGCTTGTGCAGGATTGTGGGCACAATTTATTAGATTCTAAGAGTAAAGGGATACTCACGGGTCGTCATGATGCTCACTTATGATCGCTTATGTTCGTCTCTACTTGGCGTCTGTCGACTGACGTCTCAAAATACATATAGACATTAGACAGTTATGATTCGTCTCTAGCTTTGTCGTTACCTCGACCCTCGATTCTCGATGCGAGTTCCTAGTCGATAATATGGCCGCGTGGCCGAAGCGTTTGAAATATGCCGCGAAACGAAATTTGGGGAAAAATTTACGATTTTAGGTAATCGGGAAAATTAAATTGCTTTATTTTTTTCCACGCGATTTTATTGCTCCCATATTCCATCTATGACAAATTCAATATTCAAACTACGTAATGGGAAGTCAATATACTCAATAGTGATTTCGGTTTTTCAATTCACTTTCCCCGCGCCGTACTGGTCACAAAGTCTTTTGGATCTATACTCAGCAGTCGTTCGGTATTTAGATTTTCGAAACTTGCAAATTCACTGCGAATATTATCTCGACAGAGTCTCATCTCTTCCTTCAATTTTCCGATTATTTTCTTCATTGTTTTATTCGATTTTTTTATGTACTCATAAGCTGCGATTATAGGGATGTAAAAAATGAATCATCGACGTTTAACCAAAGCAGCATTTACCAAATTTTTAATAATTTAACCATCCCACACCTTCTTCTCTTTCCGTTTTATCTTCCTTCAAGGCAGCCTTCAGCTCAATCAACGATTTCAAAATCCCAGATTGACATTTCGGTAGAATTTCATCGCGAACTATTATCATCCCGCCGAATCTTTTTTCATCCTCAGCTATGTAGGCGTCCAATTCATTCACTGCGCTCACCAATTTAAACCTATTCCGCAAATTAGATGTTAAATAATCTTCTTCGTCAGTCGACATCAAGACTTGACGTATGAATTTTCATAGCCATATTCTTCAGCTCACCACTCGCTACGAGTCGAATCGATCAGGCAGAAATAAGTACTCCGAGCTTGCTCTGAATGAAAATATCAAGGTAGTTCTTTAAAAGAAATTAAGCGTGTCAGACAGGAAAGAAAAAAAAAAAAAAAAATTATATCATTGAATCAGGAAAGATTCCACCTGTGTGAATAAATTAAGAATTTATTACCTCATATACAGGCTAATCCAGAATGCGTTACTCTCCTTACACCGGTGGATTCCTCGTAAAAATCTAACGATAAGACCAAAATTATTAATCCTCAAATTTCGAAAGCGAAGCCGTTTTCAGATAGGAGCCGTTCAAAGTAAGCCAATACCAGGGCAGATACGAGACTGGCTGGACGAGATTTTTACGAGGAATCTACCGGTGTAAGGAAAGTACTGCATTCTAGATCACCCTGTATATACGGAGGATGATGAAAAGCAAATCATTGTACGTTGACTATTGAGATAATTTATTGCTGCGTGTTTGCGATTTTTTTTTTCTTCCTTTCTTTTACTCGTGTGTGCTCCCGTATTTTTCTTCGGATATCTAAATCTCTGTTATACCTTATCAGGTATTATATCGTCTTCATTTAACTTTGCTATTCGTTTAGTCGCAAGTACTATATTAGCTTTGTAATAATACTTTTATCATTTTGATAACGATTGCGTTATTTCAGGTCAGACTTTTATGAATATGAGCGTCATCTTCTGTCCCATTAATTGTCAGTTAGCACACGTCTCTTTCGTATTTGTCAGGCAGAATAACACTACAGCATCAGGCTGGTCAGGGGCTATGATTCGGTCAATTGGATATTTAAACGCACCTTCCGTTGCTAACAATATCAGTCCGGTCTCAGAGTTAGATCTTGTTAGTTGGTTGTTCTCCGTCAGAGTTCCTTGATTCATCGAGGCTAAGCTAGTCCCAAAACTGAATCGACACTATGGGTGATAACGGATCCGATTTATTGAAACCTGGCCAAATTATCAGGCCAAGAGCTGACAAAAACACCGCCGCTGATATGGTCGAACGTTTATACGGATTGAAAGTGCGAAAGATCGTCGAACTCAACTCATACGACGATAAAAATTTTCACGTTATTTGCGAGCGCGAATGCGACAATCCTTGGATCGGGGAAATACCGAGCGATGGCTACGTCCTGAAAATCACTAATTCGTTAGACTCGAAAAAGACGAG
This sequence comes from Tenthredo notha, assembly GCA_914767705.2. Lineage (NCBI taxonomy): Eukaryota > Metazoa > Arthropoda > Insecta > Hymenoptera > Tenthredinidae > Tenthredo > Tenthredo notha. The sequence continues at coordinate 8,306,743 of OU611917.1, forward strand.
TTTATTCGAGGGGCAAACGGATCTTTTGATATTCTTAAACGACAATAAAATAAACAGCCCGTTGCCCATAAAAAATTCAAAGAACCAATACTATTCTTTGGAAAGCATTGACGGAGGGCGGGATAGGTATGTCGTTAGATTGCTGACTTATGTACCAGGGAAACTGCTCTATCACGTAGAGATTTCTGAAGAGTTGCTCGTCAACGTCGGACAGTTTACTGCGACAATTGATGAAAAGTTGAAAAAATTTCATCAACCCGCCTACGACGAGCTGGGATCTTTGTGGATGTTGAAGTCCGTGCCAAAGCTTAGAGACTTTGTCTATGCGGTGGAGAACGAAGAGAGGAGATCTATGGCGATGGAAATTATCGATAAATTCGAGGAGGATGTGATTGAAAATATAGACAAGCTGGAAACTGGTATCATACACGGAGATTTGAACGAACAGAACATGCTCGTAAATGATAAAGGAGACACTGTAATCGCGGTTCTTGATTTGGGGGATTCCCAAAAATCCTGCTTGATCTTCGAGCTCGCGATCGCAATGTGCTACATGATTTTAAAAGCGAAGGATATAAGGAAAGGAAAATATTTTCTCCAGGGATATCAGAGGGTTAGGAAACCTACGGAGTTTGAGATGAAAATTTTGAAAATTTCTATTTGTGCTCGACTAATTCAGAGTTTGGTACTCGGTGCGTATTCGCATCTGAACGATCCCGAGAATGCGTACATTTTGGGTACCCAAAAACCCGGATGGGCAGTTTTGGAAGAACTTTGGCCGATGGATAATGAAGAGGTTTTAAGGATTTGGGAGTGAATTATTTCGGAAGAGGATAAGCTTTCTGGAAGACATGTGTTGTCGTTAGATTAAATTTGACTTTTCTCGCAGTGCGCGGTATATATACTTTTAAATTTTATTCGTCATTTTAATATGTATATAGGCAGTTACATATTTACATAGATATATATTGAATTATAACACTCTTCGTACAATTAATGTATAATAATCATTTTACATAGCTAGATCGTGTTATATACAAAAACTTAGATTCTATAAGAAATGAAATTAATATCTTATAATATATATCATTTATTTATAGTTTATTTACGCTTCAATAATTCCAAAATTCAGCTATATATAACTGCGTGCCGAATCAATGCGAATTTTTCCCAATCAATCTACTCGAGTCGCGGATTGATTTTTTTTCTCTTTTCGTAATAATTTTTATACTCTTCTAATATTGCGTGAATAAAAAAACAAATTTTAACACCCCACTTCAAATAATCTCAACATTTTTCTCAAATACTTTATTATACATACTAGATGTGTGTGTGTGTGTATGTATGTATGTATGTATGTATGTATGTATCGTGTATTTATAATTTTAGTTGTACGTTATATAATATTACATTCGGCTATTAATTCACATCTAAGGTGCTTCCTTTTATCTCTTCTCCTCTCCTCGTTATTAATATTCAATTAAACACTATATAGTTTTCTTAGACTCGGCTCATTTTGGCAAACCATTTTTTTTTCTTTTTTCTTTTCTTCTGTCTCGTCTAGGTATTATATATATTATATATAATTATATATAGAGGCAAATTCGTTGGTCGCAGAAATTTATTTTCAAATATTCTGTAAGTCCGGTTAATTATTAGTATAATATAGGTAATATATATTATTATAACCGCGACAGAAAATTTTGTAAATAAATTTTCGCCAGAGATTCTTAACAAAATATTATATTACAATAACCTTTATATATATATATATATATACTTTATTGCTTACAAACTATATTGGCTGCATTATTTATTTATTTATTTTTTTCTTCTTTCTTCACCAATATATATAATATATATAGCGTATATTATTTATAATATAATTATATAATAATACAGGCGTTTATTAATTCATTTTTTTTTATTTTTTTTTGTGATTTTTTGGTTTTTTTTCGTTTATTCAATTTACCTTCTTCTCTATTATAATACTATTTTGTTCCTATAACTGTTTTCTTTTTTTTTTTAATTAATATTTACTTCGCATTATCAATTAAATACCTGCTTTAATTCATTCATATATCGGGGTTAATATTAATGAAATGAAATATAATTATCGTTTAACGAAAATTATTTAGCTCCGTATAAATATTGAGCCATTTCTATATCCTATATAAAGTCTCGCACCTGTCTCGAGAGATAATAATTTTCAGAAACAGAATAAAAATAAATAAATAATAATTAGAAACAAGAAAATTTGAATTATCATTTTTAATGCCCCTGTGGGTATGGAATATACATACCTATATATAAATATATACATTTATATATTTATATATAACAGTACGAGGTTACAAGCCCGATCTATGGTCACGAAGTATTGCTCAGTCTTGAAAAACGATCTTTAGTTTATTTGATTATTTATGTATCTTTAGAAAATTCGTATAATAAATAAGATGATAAATAATAGAGGGGAAAAAATTGAGAATCGTCGCGAAATCAGCAATAATAAATCCTGATCGATTCAATCACGGATTGATTTATTCAATATATTATTATTATTATTATTAATATTAATATTATTATTATTTTTGTTTTATTACTTAACTTTGAATACTTTTACGTTAAAGCCATTTTCTGTGCGAGTCAAGCACCAACATTGAAATACTTTAATGACAATAATCTCATCAACGTTCGGTTCGAATAGGTTTCTCGTAGCACGATGAATATAATATAGTATATTATCAGATGTTGTTCCTTTCCCTTGGATAATATATATATATATATATATATACGTACATGGCTTATTTTACCATTCAAATTTTGACAATGGGTAGTATATCATTTATTCACTCGCTTGGACAAATACCCGAGACATTGGTGGTGGTGGTGTAGTAGTGGTGTTGGTGGTATTGGTTGTAATTTGTCGGGACACGGTGCGGAATGTAGTATATATGTATAATTATATAATAGTAGATACAATTAGGAAATGCGCCAAATTACACGAAAGTATAATTATCCTGTTAAAATTACAGCTTAATTAGTGTACAGGTTTAATTCGAGTTTTACGTTTCTGTTAGTTTGTTCTTATTCTTTTTTTTAATCTCATTTTTTTGTCATTTCTTTTTTTTTCTAGTTTTCTTATTTTTTTACTTTTTTTGTTCTTTCTTTTGGTTTTCTTTTATTTATTACGCTTCTTTAATTACTCAAAATATATATGTATACTTAGTCGAGGCGCAATTATAATTATTCAAGAAGGCCAAAATATTTAATCCGGAAAAAATTGGTGAAGTATATAGGTGTATAGATTATTTTGCAACAAGTCGCGCTCAATCCATGCTAGTCCCTAATTTATTATTTTTACTTATAATATCTTATTTTTATTTTCATTTCTTTTAGTTTTTATCTTGTATCATATATGTATATATACTTATTTATAAACAATACACTGCTGCAAAGTCTTTTCTTACTTTTATCGCAAATTTTAGCCAAGAATTTTATTACTTAATATTACGAGAGATATTATTCACTCTCGTCATTCTCATTTAATTGATTAATTATTTAATTTATTAATTTATTTATTTATTCATTTTCTGTTTAATTTTTGTTTTGTTTTGTTCTTTCATTTTTTTTTTTTTTTTTTATTATTTTTTCTTACGTATTCGGTTGTACGATATTCAGCTGAAAAATCTTCTCACTTTCTTTCGATTTCTCAATTCATGATCCTTGTCTCCCTATCTTATTATTAGTTTTTTTAAAATTTCAGTGCTAACCCGCCTTCTTACTTCGGGACGATTATACATCATCTGAACTCTTAAGACTGGTGACAGGATTGACAGCATTGTTTTTGGTACAGAGGCACCCGACACATATTCATCGCTTTCACCCTACCGCAAAACTGCGAAAGATCCTTGCACAATTCTGGAAAATATAATCATTGTTAATGGTAAGTCTGCAGCACAAAATTTTAAAATAATATAGGCGTACTAATTGTAACTAATTACGTATGTCCTGGAATTTCAATTTTACCTGACGCTTGAAGGCAAGGCGATCCTCTGCACGTCTTCATCACAGACGGTCGCGCAATATCCCTACAGGCATTGCCTGCCGCCTTTTTAGTACCGAACCAAACACACTGTAGAATTCTGTATTTTACTCCATCCTCTTCACAAGATGCAGTGCACTGAAAATAGTTATCCCTCAGTTTCTTTTTTTTCGATTATTTTTTTTATTTTACTTGGAAAATATCGCAGTTTCTTATCAGCAAGAAAAAAAAAAAAAAACAAGGCTTCTATACGCAACTAGTCGAACAGAAATTCTACTTTACTTACTTCCGACCATTCCCCAACGCGCCATACCCCTTTACACACGTCGTTATAGCACTCCAATCTTTGGGGTGGTCGAACACTCTCGTCGCACTTGCTCGAGTCCAGAATGGTCCCGTTCCTCGTGGTGTTATTCTCTTCGTCAATTATGCGACAGGTAACGTCTCGCCTTTGCATCGCTGGAACGAGAGAGAAATCAAAGGCTTGTTCGAAAATTAAACGCGATAAGAAATTCAGACCCACCTGTCTGCCAGGTAAAACACCGCGAAGTTTCGCAAGGTGTCCATTCCCCGGTATGCCACTGAGGGCATCTTCCTCCACCGCATGGTCGGACCTTTTCTGGTACCGGAAGACCCGCGTCTTCGCAAAGCGTTGCACCTACCGCGGTTTTTTGTGCTACTTGAGTAGCATTAGCCGCGTTCGTCAGAGGTCTTACTGTGCACTGAGCACCTCTCATCTGAAAATAATTTGTAGATCAATGGGTTGGGTTTGAGAATTACGCGATTCGGTAATCAGTGATCGAGAAATCGTTTGTATTACCTGAAAACCACCGCCACCGCAGGTCTGCGAACACTCTGACCAGTCCGTGGTCACCCATTCAAATTTTAGGTCCTCCACCATGCCTGCGGAAAAACAAATTTAGAGATTTTTCAAGATCAATTGGTTCCGTTTTAAGACTTGAAAGAAAATTTATTCTCGTGCTTACTTCTTCCCAGAATGACGACAGGCTGAAGTGTCGACTGGTCGTCGATGTTTCCATTCTCAAATGCGGTAGAGGTAAAAATTTCCCAAGTGTTAACGGTCCCATGGAGCTTCGTGCTCGTAAGTTTTTCCTCTGGCTCTGGGCTAGTTGGATTTTTAGTTGATTTTTCTTCCTCTTGTCGATCATCGTTCGTCGTTTTCATGTTTATTTCTTCAGGAGCAGTGGTTCCAATATTTTGCAGCTCCTCTGGAATCTGAGTACTCGCTACTAGCTCCGGATCATTCGTTATAACCGCGGTAGTTTCCACGCCGTTTTCTCGGAGAACTTGGGCCTCGTCGTTCATACGCTTCTCGGATTCGTTGATTAAGGATTTCTCGAAATCATCGAAAATATTTCCAGCGTTATCAGAACCTCCACTCTGCTCCTCATCCTCATCTTCTTTCACCTTGAGAAATTTCCTTTCGAAATTCTCTTCGCCTCTCGATTTTGACTCTGAAACGCTCGCGTTCTCGTCCTGCTTATGTTTCACAGCTGAAATAAGTTCCTCGACCGGGTCAGCTGATTTCACAGGTTTTTTACCCAGCCGAACTTCCTTCGCGTTCTGAGCCTCGTGCCTCTTCGCGTTCCTTAGGGATTCCTCGATGAAATCTATCGCCGATTTTGTAGGCGCTGGTTTTCTCCTGTGGGTTATCATTTTCGGAGTACTTCTCGGATTCTCGCCGTTCTGTAGTGCGAAAATCGCCTCGTCTAGATCGTACGGGTCGTCATCAATGATTATTCGCTCTTCATCGGGACCGAATTTTTCATCAGGAATCCCCGTGTTTCCTCGCAGGATTCCAAAGTCGCTGTCGATATCGTCGGCGAAATTTAATCCCGTTTTACGGTCCCTCAAAGTTCGGGTTGTCGGGGTATCGCCGCTTCTAGAACCCTCTGAAAAATGGGGAGCCATCCTGTGGCCCCGGTTCCCGATCGCGTCACCTTGAAAAGGCCAATAGGCCTAAGGAACGGTGTTAATTACATTTTTTTTTTTATAGAAAATAAAAGAAAGAAAAAAAAAAAAAACGATATCAATTTAAAGACCGTGGTCGTGCAGATTTTATTTCATCGAGCGTAACAAAAATACGTATAAATATAACGGAATATTACTTAAATAATAAATTATTATACATGTACAGAATATAGGTATATGTATCAACAGTCCTGATTAGTAGAGCTGTATCTTGTTTCAAAAATGCATCGTAGAGTTTGGAATTTTTTAGTTTTAAATTTTTTTTTTTATTTTTCAAAAAGCGAAAGAAACAGGGCAGACAGCGTAGAGATACAAGCAGCGAAATGATGAGATATTCAAAAACTGTAAAAAGAAAAGAAAAGAAAAGATACGAGATGCAACGTAACCATTATTAGTATTAAAAAACGGCTAAAAACAAATCCAGTTATTTTTATTATTTTTTTTTAATAGAGGTCTAGGTTTATTTTGTAGGGTATGGTAGGGTGAAACGGCTTTTAACTAAAAGTTGAGATTTCTTTCGCACGGATATCTGCGTAGGGGCACTCACCTTTAACCTGGATATTAATCCAGTTAAATGTGGTAAGAGTCTTGTTCCTGAGGATACCGTAGGTTCAACCGACTCCTGATAGCCTGGCTGAATATCGCAGCAAGAAAACCCATCACCATAAGAAACCATTAGTCGGTTAGGAGAGTAAAAGTAGTGGAGTAAAAGTTTAGTCATACAAAAAATACGAGGAGTGTTATAAGGTACGAGATAAAGAGATGAAAAAAAGATAGAAAGTTAATTAGTCCTTGCACAAATATAATACACAATTAATTGTAAACATTATTTTATCACCTGATGGAGTGAGGTGACCGTATATTCCCCGTGGATCATGGTAGCATCCGGTGGAATTGGGCTGGGTCTTAGCTGTTTCTTTTTCTTTGGTTTTTTCGTTGGTTTCGGGGTAACTATTCCTTCGGGATGTGCCTCGTGGCTAAAGTCTTCTCCGAAAGAAAACGGACTGCCGTATGCCGGTGCTGGAATTACGAGACAATACGGTTTCAATACTTTTCGCGAATTATTGCCCTTTGTTAAAACCTTTTGCGGATTTCCTTTAAACCTAAAAACGCACCTGCGTGATCGGTGTGAAGTACTTCACCGGACAATGACGGCGCGGAATCCAGACTCACGTCCTGATGATGGACCGTCTTTCCATGACGTAGGATCTCTTCGCTGCTCATGTATTCTCCAGGTCTTACTTTTACCAGGAGATGAACCTCGGCTTGAGATTGTCCGGCTGAAATTTAACACGTAATGAAATAATCAATCGCACATTATCGCGATTTTTATGACTCACCTATACACGCGTAGACACCATTGTCCGAGTAATTTATGTCGACTATCCTGAGCGCACCCTTCTTGCTGATCTTGTACTTTTTTGATTTTCTAAGCTCGATTCTATCCTTGGTCCATATAATGTGAGCTCTGAAACGAAGGTTTAAATTAGCAACATACGATGGTGAATAAAATTTCGCCAGACTCTTACTTGTCGAATTTCTTGACCGGGCACCGAATCTTCACTATCGAAGTACCGTGAAAGACCATCGCCGTTCCCCCGATACGTAAATCGACCTTTTTGTTAGGATCTGACTGACTGAATGATGTGTTTTCGCTGAAGATTATCGGCTGTGCGCTAGAGTCCAGGTCGTAGCAAGCCCGGGTATTGCATGGTCTTTGTTCCGGTGGTTTTCGCGTTACACACGCCGCTTCTGGACGTGGTTGCTGGTGCCCTTGGGCCATAACTTGCTCACAGGCTACGTATCTCTTCTTCACACCACCTCCGCAAGTCTTTGAGCACTAGAAACGGTGCATATTAGTATACCTCATTACCTCCATACCGTCGGATGTTCTTTTCTGTAAGAATAAAGATCAAAGAAACAGTCTCACCTTTCCCCACTCTCCAAGACTCCACTTGATAGGACAGTCCAAGATGTTACAGTATCGTCTGTCAGGCGGTGGAGGCTGTGGGCACATGTTGTTTGGCACGTGTACGGTGTTCGTTCCTCCCCTTGCGACCTCGTGTATACACGTTACGTCACGCGTCTGAATACCCAGACCGCAGGGACTCATGCAGGGTGCAAAATCGCTAAAATTCCACCTGAACATGAAAAAGGACAATACATTTTTATGAGCTTGGCTCGTCGATCAGGGGGGGGGTCGAATACACTCAAAGCCTTTCAAAGCATGTTAAAATATCGTTTAATTAGTCGAAATCTTTTTTTAAATCCGAATTCCTTTACCTCGGTGGACAGGGATGATCGTTGCACGTTCTTATCCTAGACTCTGGCCTAGTTTCCGGTGTGCATAGGTACGGGGTCACCACTCTGCCGTCCGAATCTCTCACGCATGTTATTATCAGCTCTTGAACGCCTGGAAAGAAATCGGGGGGTTGAAAATTCGGTTTTTTGTTAAAAAAAATAAATAAATTAAATAAAAAAAAAAAAACCATGTCACTCACCGCCTAGACAAGAGGCGCTGCAGTGCGTGTAGCCGTTTTCTTTCCACGAGTAGCTAGTGTGAGTTGCGCTACCCGCGGCCACCCTTACACTGCTTTCGTAGCTGCCTCCACCCTGACTCCCTGATGGCGATCTGTAAGGGTCTGTGAGGCTGGATTCCGCGTACGCGCTATCTCTGGGGACAGTGTCTATCCTGTGGGAGAGAATGTTTCCCAGAAGACCGCAAGGATCCATTACGCATTTTTCTGTATCGATGGGCTTTGGCCCCGAACATTGTCTGTCCGGTAATTTAGCGATTGTTCTACTAAACTCGAGAAATATCTTGCAGTGTACTTCTCTGCGTCTGACACCTTCGCCGCAAGTAACTGAACACGTCGACCATTCCTCTGCAATGAATCTGAAATCCGTACACAATTCGAGGTTTTTAGGGGATGGTTAAAAAACCTCTCTCTGCCGTAGAAATATACTCGTACTGATGAAACGGGTGCGTTATTACGATTATATATGTCACTCGAACATCAAAGAATAACGGAGCTCTCGAATGTGGCGAGACTGCAGTTGATCAAAAGTGCACATTTTTATGTATATTTTTTTTTTTTTTGAGTTTTTATTCTTGCTTCTGTTTTTACGAGTGAAAAATTGAAAAGATAAAACTACCTATGCCAATGACCGAATATTTCTGATATTCTGCCGTTGCGGAGTGTAGTACCTACATATATACAGAGAGATATGAACATAGCTATCGCGGCCACACGGTGCAGCATTTAATTAATCAACTCCAAGCTAATGGTGTTGCAGCGGTATTTCATCGAGAAATTGATTCACTTATTTACTTCTCACTTGAAATACCGCGATTTCATGTTTGCGGTGTGCTATCATCTTCCCATGAAAACAAAGTCTAGTTTATTTCGGTACTTAATTTCCCTTAATTACTTACTCCGATGCAGTATACAAAATATGTAATTTGAAAGAAAAGAAAAAAACACACACACACACACACACAAATAAAAGTTTCAATTTCTCTCAACGTTCGACATTCATTTTTAAACACCATGGTTTTTCACGTGTCGGTAAATTCATTTTACAACAGAATATCTAGTACTGAAATAAATTTCAACGCTCAACGTTTATTCCCGCATGTCCCAAGGCGTACCGGTGTGTCTGACACGTCAGGGTTATTACTACTTGATGCAATGAAATTCAGACTCCTTTCCGTGTTTCGGTTCAGACGGTCGCTCGTTTCGAGGTTGAAAAAAAAGAAGAAGCAGAAAGCAAAAAATAAGAAATAAAAAAAAAGGGAGAGTTTGAACATACTCAGCATACAAAGTGGTGCTAAAAATAAGAAAAGTGACTGAGAAAACGAGGTGGAGAAAATTGTTGGTAATTAAATGAATACAACATATATATAAATTATGTATTCAGGCATGTACTACGTGCGTATGCGATAGAGAGAACAATCGCACAATATGTGGTTATATAATTAACCAAATGAAGTAAATTAACTATCGTTATTATCGTTGTTATTATTATTATTATTATTATCATTAACGAGGAAATCGAGTAGATAGAAATAAAATAGAGATATAGATTAATATAGGATACCTCAGATATAACCAGCCACAGGCAAAGTAGATGGTGTATCTGTCGGAACAGATCAATAAGGCATGAAAGTATTCCATTTTCTATGAATATGTGGATTTTCGTTTAACGATTATATCTACGGGTTTAACTATGTCAAGTTGAAGAAAAAAAAAAAGAAAAGAAAAATAAGCATTTATTACCACTACAACGATCTACGACAGTCTAAGACAACGAAAATGAATATAAAAAAACCGTGAAACCCCTGTGAGCAACAATAATCATGATCGTAATTAGATCAATTACTAAAACGAAATAACGTAAAAAGAGGATATTCTCGTTTTAAAATACTCACGTTGACTCCGAGGGTATTGGTTGTCCAATTAACTTCTCTGGTACAGGTGGAGGCGGATAGGGTTGCATGAGAGGCTGCGTTAACTCGTCTTCTAAATCAAATGGATTTTTTATTTTATTTTTTAATTTATTCTTTATTATCTCTCTCTCTCTTCCTGTTCGTCAATTAAAATTCAGGATATAATTTCGCTAATGAAAGAACGTTAATCACCTATACTTGGCGTCGGACAAACGACTGATCTACACTCCTGTTCGTCGTTCGGCTTCTCCATCAGATCGCAATCCTTTGACATGCGACCCTTGCCGTCCTTACAACTAACCAGACGCGTACGAACTCCTGTACCACAGGAAGTCGAACACTGTAACATAACGATTGACACATCTTAATTCCGGATCTTCTTGTTTTAAAAATGAACAATTCCGTGGCACGTATAGCCTCGGTCCTTTAGCCACGAATTCCAAATATCCTTTTCTCGATGAAAGAATTTCCGGTTCGTTGGTCCTTCGACAGGGACCTCTAGGCACCAGCCATCTCCAATCTCAGCAGCCTCAAGTGCTTTCAGTTTGGCTCGAGCCACAAAAGCGAGGAATCTATCAATTCCTGTCTTTCTCGTCTTATACACTCGCGTTTTGCTCATGGGCCATGGCTCCTTTTTTTTTTTTTTCTCTTCCTTCGTTCATCAGATTCATTCGATCGTTCGCCAAGCCTCGTAGGTGGTGTATTACGATCGAATCATTACCAGCTGCAAGTTTCAACAACGGGTACCTATATATTCCTTCACCCGCTTACCCTCTTAGACCGAATAATCGGGCTGAATTTTCCCATCCCCCCTTAAAAACCACGTACCTATGTATATATATATATATATATATTTAATGTATTCATTCACCGGCGAATGCATTGTGTATCAATCAAGACAGATGCCTCATTAATCATTTGTGCGGGTAGGTATGGATTTTGCTTCCACTGCTTCTGAGCCTGATGCAGATGCGGAAGTCTACCTGTGTTCGTCGTGTTACGATCTTATCTATGTATAGAACTCGTCTATTCTCTGCTATATATTATCCAGAATTATGGAAGCTCATTGTCCATCGAGATACTTGCTAAAAGCAAACGAACCTCTTCCACCTTTCACGTTGAAACGAAACTGACCCGATGCTTTTCATCGAGTAATTAATAATCCCCCAGCGAATTCGATCGCTGAATTTTAGCCAACTCCCCCCCCCCCACGTTAATCACCGCGAATCACCCCCTGCCGATTGCCCAGAGATTCTCAACTCCTCGCCAAAATTGAAATTAAATTTATAAAACGCAAAGGAGTAATAAGACTGTGGAAATGATTAAACGAAAGGAAAAGTTTTGCATTTGTTAAATTTGAACAAATCTTACCTCAGACCACTCGTTGGTCTCCCACATCGGACAGGAAAGTGTATTGCATGTGTCTTGATGTCGTGGCTTGTGGGAGCCGATGCACATGTGTTCGGAAAGCTGCAATTTGAAATAGAAATGGCAATTTTGAAGATGAGTTTTTTTATTTTTCTTTTCTTTTTTAAATCTCTTTTCAAAGATCTGCACGAGTGACGCTGGCACAAAGGGGGTTTATAGTTTCTCGCCTCGGCACGAGATACGCAAACCGTAAGCGCAATTTAAAAAATATCGCTGTTACTAGCGAGGTGGTAAAAGGCTGCCGTAGGAACCTTTTGAACTTCATATACTTACTCTGGTACTAGTTTCATTGCTCTCTTGCGAACAGAATACGAGCCTAGTTCTCGTACCACCACCACAGCTAGCACTGCACTCGGTCCATTGTCCCGTTGTCCACCTTTGAGTTTTACAGAACAGTACAGGTGATTATGAAACTGGGTATAGTAGTAAGTAGAGCGAATGAATGAATGAATGAATGAATGAATGAATGAATGAATACGGAGAAATTTTCCAAGCCCATTATTTTTTTCATATTATGTTTGTCTCCTAAACCGCGAGTTCAATTAAACTCGGTCGAATTATTCGTAATAGCTGCAGGTATGAGGTAGACAGAGGTAGATACCGATTTTCTATTAAACACGAGTTGTTTAACGTAAGTCGCGAATTAATTATAAAAAGGAAATTAAAGATACGAGAAATTGTGTTTAACGGTTGATAATTCCGGAACTCGAGACGCGGATGGGGAAAGGTCTGAAATCTCGGAAGTGGATTTATTTGCAACTTCAAACGAGTTCAATTATCGTAATTGCGAGTGAAAATCGTAGAATTAAGGGGTCAACCAGGCAGGAAATAATTTTATAACCCTCTGGCCAGCGGTAGCATTAACGGAATTGCATTTCGAAACTGCCACCTGCTTTTCAATTTTCACTCTGTTTTCAAAGGGTTCGAAATTTTTTGCTATTTTCTTTTTTTTTCCAAAGCGTTTGTATGTGTACGCGTGGACACGCATACAGTCACGTCGCTTAAAGCTCGCGCACATTTTTATACACATCTTTATACCTATATACTGTCTTTTTATTTCACTTCAAGTTCTCTCACGGCTTAGCCGTCTAGCCGTGAGCTTTTTTCTTCAAGCTTAATGGGTATCGCGCTCAGTTTAAAGCCGCGCTCCCATCGCCAACCCCTATACTTTATACCATAGAACGAAAAAACGATCTTACACCACGTTGGCTAGGTCATCGGTGAAATCGCGTTGTCTTTTTCTCCGCGAAATTTATTTATTTATTCATTCGATCAATCTTTACGTACGACTCCTTATGTTTTCTTTTTTCATTTTTTTTTTTTTTGTATTTTTCATACACTTACTTTGTCGAACATGGATGATCGTTGCAGGCTACGAGAGACTTGTCTGGCTTTTCGTTTTGGTCGCAATAAGAATCCATCACCTCGTCGTCTGTGCCTCGAGTCTTGCAAATAGCCATGGCCATTTTGAAGCCTGTAATCAAATAAAAAGTTGTCTGGTCTTATATCTCTTCTATATTTTTTTTTATTTTAATTTTTTTGCTCATACCGAGTATGGGAATTTGAGCGAGAGCTTTAAACCACCGTAAGGAAGTTGAGTAACGGTTTTAAGTAATTCGAGAAAAAGAATATTAATTCGTGAAACGTGTGCCGAATATTATCGGGGAAAGGGGCTGCCAAGCGGACGTGGTAGAAATCCGGGAGAGATGAATTTCTCTGGGAGTGGAAATATCGGTGAAATACGAGGCAACCAGTAATTAGAATCACGCGTTCGAATGCCGGCTGCTGCTTTGAGCTTTACCAAATCCATTACGAACAGCGCACGCGAGTATAATAATGAATTTTCTTTTTTTTTTCGTTCTTTTTTGTTTGCATTAACGATCATTATCATCTCCGAATTTTAGGGAAGAGTGTTTTATATACTTCTCAGCAAAAATACTTATACCAATCATTGTCACTATTATGCTACTTACCTCCGCCGCAAGGTTTCGAGCAAACTGAAATCGGCAATAAAGCCCAATAATATACCGGCCCGCAAGTAGATCCGTCGCCTCCACATAAACCGCAGGCATCCATCTTTTTGTTGCTTCCGATCCTCAGGTCGCAGCCCACTTTCTACAGGGCAGATAAAAGCTCAGGGTTAAGACTTCGATCACGTGCGTCAATCGCTCCGGAAATTCGATTTCCTCTCTATGCCATTTCGTTTCCTGTCTGGTATCACGAGCTTCCGTTTCCTCGCGACGACCATATCCAAGAATTTCTATATATTTCGATATATACCTATATATGTACGCTGAATTCGCACTGTTTAGAAGAATTTACTCATTTTACTTCTGTATAAACGAAAAATCGATCTTACCTACTTTTCTCTCATGCTTCATGAGCTTCATGAAGAATGAAATAACAGAACGACTTTCTACTTCTGTACAGGGTATGTTAGAAATTTCTGTTTTTTTCTATACCCAGATTTTCTTAAACTTTTGAATAAAAAATAAAAGTAAAGAAAAAAAGAAGAGGAGGAAGAAGAAGGCTGAAGAAAATTCTCAAAGAATCTTGAGCGAGAAGCGTGTCTCGACTATGTGGTTATATTAGGTAGATATCAAGAGAAAATTGGATCGCGTCACGTATGACCCAACGCCACCTGGTCGAGGGTTAAAAGCAGTGAAAACGAGGGGCTTTCAGAGACCTGAGAAAAACCAGACAGGTGCCTGCCTTCCTTGCTTCTATTTTACCCGGAAAAAGAAAGAACTTTACTTATTTATCAACCTGAGACGCGTGTTTAAAAATACTGGATATACGTGCAAGGATAAAGACGAAAAAGAAAAAGGCTTTGAGATTCCTAAAACCACCCCCATCCCCCGTCCCCCGTACGATTCAAAACACAAAGCCCTTTTCGATGTTTTAAACTTTTATTCAAAAGATACCGTAAATAAATACGTGACGCTTGACTATTCTCAAATTTTCAGGGAACATCCCCAATCTGCGGGGGATGCAAATATATTAAATTCATGCAACGGTGTACAAATTATGAAAGTACAAAACCCTTTCTTAGTTTTTTTGATTCTTTGTCTTTTTTGACAAGCTACATCCTTTTTCTTTAACTTTTTTTTCTTCTTCTTTTAACCCTCTTTTTTTTTTTTTCGCCTCTTGCTTTGCGGCGATCGTGCTCGACCTGTCGATAAAGAGGGTCTCCTCTCTCCCGAATTACCCCTCACAGGCACCCTCTTCTTTGACGCGGCAGCGGGCCAACCTGATTTGTCATTCAGGTTGCATGGGGAAGAGGTGGGACTTGTCTGAAGGGTAAGGGAGTACATTATTCATCCCTTATCCGTGAGCTAGGAGGAAAACCAGTTCAAGGAGAGAGGGAGAAGAGACGGGTAAAGAGTATGCGATGAGAGAGAACAAAGACTTTAGACTCTGGGTATTAAGTGCATTTGGTTGTCCCATGAATTTAGTTTAGCTTTTTTTCCCTTTTTTTACCCATCTCTTTCTCTCTCTCTCTCTCTTTCTCTCTTTCTATCAACCCCCCTCCCTGTACCAAACGTCACAGGATCGCGATCCGAGATACCTTTGAATATTTTACCTGTCCACCTTTCACCTTCGACGAACCCTTCCGTTCTACTGGAAGTGATCCATATATGAGCTTTTACTATACCTATGCCTATATATATCTGTATCTATATACCCAGTGCTAGGGCGCTTACACGCGGGACAGGCGTTCGATAATTAATCAACTGATTAATTCATTAATTAATTAGCCCGTCGTTGTACCAGCCTTCGGTTAATGACTCGTTACTATTAGCCCGTATAGTTGTTCAGTACTTGCAGGTGGCTGACACACACATGTGAATTAAATTCTTCAATTCATCTACGTCATCTATACTATTCAACGTCGATGTAGACGCAGATTTTGTTCACATTTCAATCAGTTTTATAAAAATGATTTTTTTTATTTCTTATTTTTCATTTCTTTCGAAACAAGGAGAAACCGGTATCTCGGTCTTGGATAAACCCAACGACGTCTTTTGATATTCTAAAATTGACTCGCACTTCGCAATTGTCGAGCAAATATAGACTTTCCTTCGAAGAAAAGCAAGCACCAAGCAACCAACGAGGAAAATGGAAGTGGGTACGGGTTGAGGGATGGAGGGCTGACTGCTGACTGGGTACTATTGTTTCTTTTGTATCGAAATGAAATTAATGACTTCACCTTACCTCAGCTCTGACTTTCGTTACGTACTACCTACCTATGTGTGTGTGTGTGTGTGTGTGTGTGTGTATAAGGTACGTAACGGTGCGTCGACTCAATTCGCTCGGTGTAAATAATGCAAGACCGACTTCTACATTTCATTGAACACCCCCTTCCCTTACCGAACTGCCCTTGTCCGTACCCTAGCGCCTTTCCACCATTTCAATTCGCGGTTATATAGACTAACTGCTATCCAACCTTTGGCTACCCTTAAGCCATTCGTTCTCCCCGTTCCCAATCTACTCCGCACTCTCAACTTACACTTCCGGCTGACTTTTAAAATGATCCCTTTTTTACTATATTCGAATCCGATATTTCATTTCAAGTCTATTTTTTATTTTTTCTTTTCTTTTCTTTTTTTTTTGGTTTCTAGCCAATTTTCTTACCTGGATAAAGTTTCTTAATTATTATTCTATCCTACTTCTTCGCTATCTTTGAGAGAGTATAGCCGTGCAGCAGGTTGATTTGCATCGACAAAGTTCGGTACCAATTTCTAAGATATGTACGAACTATCGCTGCAGCAGATATGCGGATTGCGGGGGTGGGTAGGGATGTTGAAAAATATTTCTCAACTAGGATTGTTGGCAGTTGGACAAAAGCGTAACCCACGTCTGCATGTACTCGGGGTAAACGCAGTTGCACGTCGCGACGCGCGTTCTCGTGCAGCTAATAAGGCGCCCGAGAGCTGCCTTCCTCGGACAAAAGCTTTTATCGGTCCTATGGGAGTTGACGCTGGCTCCGCGAGTGGAGACTCGAGAGTACCTTATGACTATATACATATATCCCGAAGGAAATCCAATATATAGACAATAAAATAAATGAAAAAAATAGAAAAAAATAAAAATAAAACGAGTAAATTAAGAAAATAGGAAAGGAAAACATAATATTTTTCAATGAAACATTCGTTCGTCTTCTTTTCAAACGTAGAGATAATTCGCGTCAGCTGGTGGTAGTGCTACTGTGCTGCTGCTGCCGCTGCTGCTGCTGCAAGTTTCTGGATAATTAGGTTATTAATTAATCAGTCTAAATTTCTGCGTATACATATAGATATAATGAGGGGGACTATTCTCCCATTGTCGAGAGTCCCTTTGTCCTCTCTTCTTCGAGTGGGTATAATATTTTATTCATTTACGTCACCACGGAGCGAGCGAGTCAGCCCGTACCTGTATACCTATATACTTTGACGGTCGTGGCGAAACCCGATTTTCCCTATCCTTCCTGTTTTCGGGATGTTTAATAATTTCACTCGATTCGTTTCAACCGAAAAGTTCTAGCGGAGGCCTAATTAGCTTTACACTTGGATATTTGTATGACATTTATGAATTTATAAATTAATATACTTACGACGCATTCTCCGTTTACGCAGACGTCGGTGCCTCCCAATCGGCACCGGGTGCCATCCGCGACTTTTTCGGCGAGTTGAACGACGACGGACTCGTCGTTCTCCGAGTCCAGGACGTTGTTATCTCGTTCGAGAATTTTATCGTTGATCATTACGGCACCCGCGTCCTCGTCGCGCTTTCTCGGTTCGCCTCGACAAATCAAGGAACAGGGACGACCGGGGTCGTGATAAGGTGTCCACTTTAGGAGATCTCCGCTATAGGGAATTCCGTCGAAAGCTGAACACTGCTCCGCTCTAAAGTCACTTCCTTCCTGCTGACACGGCTGACAACAAAAAAAAAAAATAGAGAAAAGTAAGAAAATAAGAAAAAAAAAAGTCAAAGATATGAGATCTCTCTTATCATCATTATCATTATCATTTTATACAAACAGTAGAAAGAAAAAAAGAATCCTTAGGCTTTTTTGAAGACGAAAGATTAAAAAGAAACAAGATTATGTAGGATTCATTCGATATACCGTTTCACTAAACAATAAAATACGAAAAAAGAAACCGAAACAACGCTCAATTATCTCCGCAGTAATTTTATCTGGTCATCCTCCCCGCCATTTAAAGACATCTTGTCCTACCTGGATCACCCTGATTCCCTGTAACGAACACGCGCGGACTAATCACACGAATTGATACGCCACTAGCAGTGGTTCTCTCGGGTCAAACCCTCCTGCGGTTTGGACTAAATTACTTTGCCTCGTCTTCTCCTCTGTAGTAAACCACCAGGTATAGAATACATCGAATGATTTTACGTTCCATCATTTAATATCATTTAAGTATTTCAAGGGGTTCAAAAGAAAAATTTCGGAAAATTTTTCTACCGTGTATTTTCTCAATCTATTAGATTTATATACATAATATTTTCATTCGTATTTACGGAGCCACGCAACTTCTGACGTCACCCATCTAAGGGTTCACAAACATATTGGGGGTGTATTATCCATCTCCCGTTGAACTTTTTTCGGATGTATTAGATACGAACCCGTTTTTTTTTTTTTTATCTTTCTTTCGCCTGCAGGGGATAAACTTGGTGCCTATATTACGTCTTATATATATCTAGACGTATGTGGGTAGGTGGATATATAGATACGTATTTTTCGTACGCATGGCATGTTCGAGATATATCGATATCCACGAAAAGCCTGCACGGTGTGTAACCTGCAGAAAACCGCAAACAAGAGTTACCCAAGGAATCTTCCCTGACATTTATTGCTTACCAAAGCTTTTACTTTTTCCTAACCGGAAGGCGAGGGTTGTCTGACAAAGTTTCGAAATACTGAGAGGGGGGGCAACCGACAGGACTGCTCAAAGTCGCTCTATTTTATCCCGTTCATGAGGTGCGATACGATCCTTTTCCTCCCTTACACAGCCTCCATGATTTTCGTCTATGTCATTTTATCTTCACCTCTACACCTGTGTTAAATCATTGTATTATACATCTATTATAAGGGTCCGGGAAAGGGGTACTACATCTGCAATCGTATAATAACTATTTGAATTTCACTCGCACTTTTTTCCCACCTCACTTCATTCTAATCGCAATAATTAACGCTATACCTTGAACCTAAACCGTAAATTGCATCGTGTGTAAGGTATACATACCTATATGAACTCTGGTGCTGTACTACTGCAGTGGGTATACCTTTTTGTTTCACCTTATGCAAGAAACCGTTCATTGCACGCTCTCCTGCAGTCTCTCGAAGAACTTCTTACCCGGCTATGTACAAATAACACGGGTGAGTCTCGTGTTTCAGATGTTAATTATATTTAGCGTATATTACACTCGAATATCTGATACAGCTTCATCAATCAACTCGTATTCATTTTTCAATATGCTTCAATGTTAGATTGTCAAGTTTTTATCCGAGATTTTCTGTACAATTATTGGAATCTCCCCTTCAACGAAAAAGGATCCGAACATTTGTGATGTAGAGAAAAAGAAAAAGAAATAAAAAAAAGAATAAAGGGAAAAACCTCTGTCATGAATTGAGGCTCGGGTTTTTTTTCCGATGTAGAAGCCCTAACACGATCAAGTTAGTCCTTCGGAGTGGCCAGAGGGGTTGAAGACACGGAGGAAGGTATAGCGCGGACATTGAAGAAGAAATAAGAAAAATCAAGACGTCAAAAAGCAGAATAACACCTCGGGCAAACGTCATTTAGCTTTCCTCTCTCTCCTTGATTCCCCCAGTAACGAACCAAGTGACGCTTGTATCGGTGGTACCCTAGTTGAAATGGTATTAGTTGCGGTTGTGGTTGTCGTATAGGTACGAGGGTGCGAGTCCCTGGTTGCCTCAGAGAACGCGAAGAGCGTCTTCCGAGAGCTCGAGCTTCGTGTTATTTTACGGGCATTCAATTTTTTTTATTGTTATCTTTCCTCCTCAACCCCGGGAATAGGGGCGTGTTATCACAACGGAACTCGGCGGTGCCGATGTTTTCATATATTTGAAGTGATGTGACTCGCCCCTGTTACAGAGGGAAGAAGGAAACGTCTTTTATTCCTCTTCAAATCTTCACGCTTTTAAACCGACCCGTGTTATTTATCCAACGAACCGCACGTCGAATCTCTTCTCTGATTATAATTGACAAATATACGCGAGATATGAATTTCGTAACAAATTTCATGTCAAACATACAGATTTTTCCCCATTCCTCTCGCATTTCTGGTCAGTTTTTGATGTAGTCAGCCGTTTGGTTCGCGGATACTGGAGACAGGAGGCAGGAGGCAGGAGAAAAGCGGATGGCCGCAACCCGTTGGGCAGCTAAGGGTATAGAGTACCGGACGGTCAGGGTGCAGCCCGAAACCGCAAGGGATCCTCACCTCAAATAGAACAGCTGTTTGCGGTTGAAATTTGGCTAATTTTCGTAGGCACCCTCGGCGGGAATTCTCTTGGAAAATTAATCCGTTACGTTCCAGATTAGACAGACGTTAATACCAAAACAGTTCGCTGTGGTCCTTTGACAGATATTTACAGAGTAAATCCGCCGACTTCTCACCTTTAGACATTTAAATTATCAGACGATCAATTATACCCTTAATTACATTTATCGCATACGCGGAATATGTTTTTGAATATTTTAACGAGGAAAACTCGCCTTTAGGGAAACACCAATGTCAATTTATCAACCTTTTTCTTTTTTTCAAAAAGCCGTTGAAAGTAAAAATAAAAGCAAAAAACGTTATGCCAAGTTATTTCTCGAGAACGGTCGATTCATGTGTATATAAATCGTACCACCAATGGTATAATTGGAAGTCGATTTGCGCGTCGTTAATTCCGCGACATCGTTGTTACGTATACTGCTATTGAAAAGCTCTTGGGGTAGAGCTTAATTGTTCCCGTATCTCAGAATCTGTACGCGAGATATGAGCTCACCGTTCGGTAAGCTCAATTAAATTCTTATTCTTCGTCAATTAACTTATTATCTTCAATTAAATTTTCGGAAAAATATCCCTCAATTCGCGGATCTATGCGATTTGAAACACGAGAGGTGTTTAACCCAGCTATACTCTTGATTGGCACAGACTCGTGCGAACTGTATATGACGGATGATTTAGCGAATCGCTGGGTATGTTGTACCGAGCCCGTATGTACATATTTACAGTTATGCACATCGCGTGTAGCTGTGCAGAGGCAACAGAGTTTGAGAAATTCTAGAATTCTAGTTCAGTAGCGCTGACGGGCACACAATACAGTGTGCAGGGCGAAAGCCGTGTTCTCTGTATCGTAACGTGGAACCGTTGGCAGCGCCGGATTGTGTAATTGAGTAAACAAATTAGAACAAAGTTATTACCTAATTAGCGAATTAACGCCGCGCGGGCAAATGTTTAACAACAAGCATTTCGGTCCTGGGTGATTAGAAAAGTTTGCACACTTGCTTGGGCGGACTCTCAAACTCACGGGCAGAGTCTCATCCCTCGGTCGAGTATATACGCCCTTGTTTTACATTGGCAGTAGGCCCGTCAGTGGAAAACGGAGGATCGCAAATCCGATCAGCACCGGGAGGAGAATTTCGCGAAGGACGTTTCTCCGGGTCTCTAACAATTCACGAGGTTCGCGACAAACGTTTCCCAGGTAATTTCACCCCCTGACGACGCGACAGGGAGTTTGCAGAAACGGAAGTCGGCAAACAAAAATTTGATTGTGCAGTCCCCCAACGCGCGGGCGAGGGGGAACCACCGTCATAGTTTGAGGGATGTCGGAAAACTTGATTAAAATTGCATTTCTTGGGTAGAATTGTGTTTGGAGACAGCTCTTCGCGAACCGCTTTTATCCCATTGTATATAATATAATTATTTATATTTATCGTACCGCGTTAATAGGGTTAACGGGCTTCGTACACCCCCAACTCATATACTAGTGAATGTCATCTAATAGACAGACGTTTATGCGGATAGAATTTTTTCAACGAAGAACAGGATTGAAGTGAGAATTCGTGAACTTCTCCAAGTTAGACTCGATCGAAATAAAATCGGTAAAAAATCATATTTGACTCTGTGAGTAGTTAGTTTTATTCTACCGGAGTTTGGAAATGTCAAAGTTGATTTCGCTGATTATCCTATCTCGTATAGAACTTGTACCTCATTCTCTATTCAACGAGATTTCTATCGATAACGGACTAGTGCTGCAGGTATTTCAAATATTTAATCTGATGGTTTTTCTTTTTATTGAGTACTAAAACTCAACGATGAAGGAATCGACTCGTAGTGGCATGTTCTGTAGTAAATTACTGGAAACTGGGACACGACAAAAGTGGAGACAATTAAGAGCTTTTAATCGAAAGTAACGATTTGCTCTCGTATACCCTTTGCCGAAGCTGTTTGTCATTGATTGAATAAACCTGTATTTCTTAGCCACGACTATATATATCACGTCGGCTACTCACACCCTGGCACAATATAAAGTGCAGCAGCGGTACAGACCTCGTCTCTGTTCTTCACATTAACAAGCATTAAATCCGAAGCAATGTGCCGGGATAAAAGGTAGCGAGGAACTTCTTCGATTGGTTTATTCGAATTAATCTAATTGGTTCTTGACTCGTTCGGAAATCAATAATCCAGTTATGTAAAAAGTTGGATTTTACCATTTCGTAATAGCCGGCTAAAACATTGAGTCCTCGTCGAGTGATCCGCGGCAGAAGGGAACAAGAAGAAGAAGAAGAAGAAGAAGAAGAAGAAGAAGAAGAAGACGAAGACGAGGCGTAACCTTGCAGCGAGCAAGCTGGGGCGAAACTGTGCTATAAATCCAATCCTTGTGGATTTTAACTCGGAATTTATAGGCGGAAAGGTAAATTATTGTCGCCCGACAGGTGGGCATGACCGTAATTCAAGGGGTCCTAGTACGCGCCTAACTTTGGACAATTAATTTCCGGCTAAGAAAACTTAGTTTCAGTTAATTCGCGGATTTGTAACCAGCCATCACCCCCGCTACAGAAAACCGCTATTTTCATATCAAAGATTGTATTCGTTTAGGTACTCTCATAAAGTAAATAACGAGACGTTAAAAGTAATTCCACTCGTTTCCTAACGCGAAATTACAACGATCGAAAGAAATTCCTTGGCTGTTTCAGTTTATAGGATTCGGTTGCCATGACGTCTGTCAATCTTTCGAATCAGACGGAATTAGGAATCGATTGAGAGTCGGAGTTGTTGTCGTCGATTCCCTGACAGCTCGGCCGATTGCCGGCGTATATTGGATGTGATGTAATAAAAAGTTCAAAGATCGGGACGGGGCGTTTACCAAAACCCGTAGAGAAATTGCCTATCAGACGAAAATCGCTAGCGAAATGATTCGATGAGACAAGAAACAGCTACCCTTCGATATACTACATACACCCATACATATATAGAAACATAATCCAACTGGCATATAATCCTGCACCAACTCCATACACGTGGAGGCATATTGCAATGCAATGAGAGAAGGAAACTAGAAAAATGCTTATTTATATGCAGATTTTAGATCGCGCTGCAGCACGGCTTGAACGATGCAGGAATAAAGGCTAACTGTTTTACGTGGGTATTAATATACGCGGGTATATTACTTTACCCTAGTCCCTTTCTATGAAGTCACGAATTCAGTAATCAGCTAGTAGCCACTCGGCGCCGTGGTAGTAACGTAAATATTAAACGGTTAATGTACACGGTATGATACACACGTGCATGTATATACCTATATATACACACAGTTAGTCCCTTCGCGTTATGCGGGATATGCGTTCCGGTTACACACCTCGATTACAGAGTGTTCCTCCCTGGGTGATGATAGCGAGCGATCGATTGTAGCTGACGTCGGAAAATCCTTGATTCAATTCATATTCATTCGTTAGATATAGGAGCTCTAAAATGATTATATTCCCACCTATGTATAGTTGGCCATAAATATCGGGTAGATCTATGCAAGAGAAGTATAGGAGGTGTGTAGAAAATAGCAGATTATACAACAGAGAGTATGGAGTGTGGTATTTGTCATGTCCCTGATTCTATCCAACGTGCAGATATTCCGAGGGAAACCTCCAGAGAGTGTGCAATGCGCTTGCTGCAGGTGACCTGACCTACATTTCTATCTGGGACAGATTTTCGACCGAGAGAAAATTCTGCTAAAACACCGACTCCCTTGGTATTGGTTGGTTCGGTAACTGAAAGAAATATTCAACTTCGTATCCTAGCAGTCCCGAGACTGAATGTTCTCACGCAGTTTTATTCCGTCTCAGATTCTGTCGCTGAACAATTTTGCAATTTCCTTTTTCATTTTCATCTTTTCTTTTCCTTTCTTTTCGCTTTTGGAACAGCTGTCCATTTTTCGAATGACATTTTCAAAAATTCAATCATGGATCAGCTGTTGCCAAATATATGCGGCTATTTAATCATTCAAATTGTTCAAAGGATCAATTTCACCCACCTGTGTATTGCACGTCTTGTACCGGACTGACCGTCCTCTGCAAGGTGGCCTCCGACATCTTCTCTGCTGTCGTATTATACCGCCTCCGCAATTCCTGAGAAGAATTAATATGCGAAACGTCAATAAAGTTATCCGCATACTTCATCAAGCCTGCGGAATAATTTCTGAGTAATTAAATAAAATTACCTTGAACAAGCTGACCACTTTGACCAAGGTAGCCATTCTCCCCAATTATTTATAGTCTGTAACATAAAGGATAGAAAAAAGTATGAGTATTTCTGCCAACGAAGCGTGAAATTTGTGGGAATTTATCAGCGAGAAGACGAAGTGGGTTCGGGAGGCATGAAGGAGGAGAGGCTGCGGGTGGAGGTTGCGAGGAGACACCAAAGCTCAATAATTCATGATTAAACCTCCGTATACTGACTGACTGACATCGGACGCTTGTATATTTAATATCCTGTACCGAACTACTGGATGAAGGTAGGAGAGCCTATAGCTTGTGGTAACGGTGTAACGGTGGTTTCTGGAGGTTCGCGATCACCGACTAAGGTTCGCTGGTACAGGGATACGGGAGGACCAAGTTCTGGAACGTTCTGGCACAGGGAACCGTCCGTGAAAGATGGATGGGGGGGTCTTAAGCCCTAATATGCCAGCTGACGGGGGTTTGACGTCGCTAACTGCCCGCTAAGTGAAAAATCTCACAGACGTGCTTCTCGCGCTTGTCACATAAACCAATGTCTCACATTATTTTCAAAGATTTTACCAATATGTATCTAAGTAGGTAACGACTTTGCCCAGTAACAAACTGCAGCTTATAGCTATTCTTATTTTCATCGATTTTCAGTAAAACGAAAAGGTCATAGGAAACTGTTAAGGATAACAATTCGAGAATTTCATGCGACAGTAATTATTCACCTAATTATACGTATCTCGTTCCAAGATGATCGTCATAGTCAACTCGTTCTCTCTTTAATTTTCTTCGAACGTAGTTTTCGCCTCATCTTACCATCGTACATGGTGGTACATGTAGGAGAGTGGCCAGCCATTTCCTTCGGATGTGTGAGTGTGTGGGATAGATACACCTATCAGACTATATTGCCCCACGTAGGCTTACACGTGCCACGACGAACCCTCGTTACCTTCGTCGACACCACCGCCAACTTTTAACGAGACTAAAATTTATCGTTGTTTCTCCTTTTTTTTTTTCGTTTTTTTTCTTCTTTTTTTTATCTCCTGTTTTTTATTTCGTGCTTTATTTTTATTTTTTATTTTCTCTTGCGCACTGCTTTCGCACCCTCTATACCTATACTGCAAGACGCCCGCCCCAGTGAGCCCCGAACTTCAGCGAAGGGACTCGTGAAATGGTAGTATTATTATCATTGTGCTTCTTTCTTCGTTCTTACTTTTTCTCTTTACTTTTTTCATTTAAGAATAAACCGTCATTGAGATGCACATCCCCTCGTATTTCACATTGTACAAACAAACGCTGTATTGAAATAAATGGAAATTAGCCAAAGCTCAAGAAACTTCGTCAGATTTTGCGCCCTTCTTGCAATAAGATTAAAAGTTTGTTTTTTTTTCTCCTAAATCCTAATAACTTCTATATTTCAGTTTTCAACTCAATTCCTAAGTCACCAATGTATACCTACTCACTTACCTCCGTCCTGTTCTACATGATACTATAAACCATGGGCTTTCAGATCTCGAGTATCGCTATACATAGCTACACCACCGCTTACACTATAAGCTGCTTTCGCATCCTGATAATTGATATCAATTTGAATTAGGTTCTGAAATACAACATCTCCTCTGTTTTACTGAAAATTATGTAGATTCATCTATACCGCATCTAAAGATTCATACATTTTTTTTTCATTTCTCTTTCCCACAGAGTGATACTCTCAAATATAAGGGTGACGATTATTTCGTGCGAAGGTTAAGGTGAACTTTCGAAACGAATACAGCGTGAGGTTTGCCTGGTTACGGGATATACATCCAATTCTCACCCAATCTAAAATCAATCTTGGTTCGTTCACTTAGGATCGGTGCGGCGGGAGGAAGGGAGGGGGTGGTTTTCCGATCAGTTTTAAGCAGGCTTGCAATCCTGCATTATTCAAACGCCAGTGTATACTGCCTTCCTCTTCTCTTCTCTGCTCTCCTCTCCTCTCCGCTTCTCTTCTCGTCTGATCTCTCCTCTCTTCGCCTCTCAATTCGCTCTCTTCTTCTTCGCGCGACGACAACCAACCCCGAGAATCTATACCTAATTCGAAAGCTCTGAATCTCAGAGGCAGCAAACGCTGTGAATTTGTCTTTCACCCAAACGGGTGGGAAGCGAGACCCTGCAATCGGCTCTCTGCGCGAAGAACATTAGACTCGCAAATTATTGAAAGCAACAGCCGGGGAGAGAGATACTCTCTTTGCTAATGGAGACCTGGACCACTTTGAGTCTATCTCCAGGGATACGAATCTGACTTTGCGCGATTGAAACCTCTGTCCGTCCGAACTAATATGTATGAGGAATATCCATATACGAATATATGTTATACCTATCTATGCTCTGCATATCTACATGTACTTTTATTTTTTTTAACGTTTCCGATAACGGATCCAGGTATATAGGCATACGGTTCGAAATGAAAATTGTGTCATTCAAAAGGGGGCGCGAGATAAGAGCCGGTACCATACATTTTCTTTATTTTCATTTTCATTTTTTATTGCTTTTTATTTACGAGTTATCGATTATGCTATATATAATATATACTATATACTAACTCTTTACTGTGAATAGAAATAGCGTAATATAGGTAGATGTTTTCGATCTCCTTTTCTTTTTTCACTAAAAAATAGATAAATAAATAAATAAGAATAAATTGTAAGGGAGATTTAGTTGAATTCAATGGTATCTGCGATAAAGTATCACCTCTATGTGCCTTGAATTTTATAAACCTACCCATACACTATGGTAGAAAGAGCTGTTGGGGTGCGATGTGAATAAAAAGAAGAGGAAAAGTTACTAGGAACGTCACGTTTTTTTCCATTCTACACTTGTCCAACTCCGTTTTAGACCGTATCACCTATACCCTGCAGTTTAGTTTGAGAATAGAAAAGAAAACAAAAATAACAAAAAAACTTCTCCGTTATTTTCGATGTGGAAAAATTTCTCTTCCTCTTTATTTTTCGCTCATCTGCGGATTTAGATTTTCGCGGGAAATCCGCACCTCCAAATATTACACTCAACCTGGAATTATTATTCTCGGTCACGTTTCCTCATTTTTTTATTTTTTTTTATTTTTTATTTTTCTTTCTTTTTGTTCTTTCTGAAATACACTTCGATAATTGCGAAGGATCGACTCCGAACACGGGTTCAGAAGTGAAAATAAAAATATCTCCGAACCAGGTTGGCAGCACCAGCAGCAGTACGAAGAGGAAATATATTTTGGACCAATAAAATAACGGGAGGAGAAGAGAAAAAGAGAAAATCTTTTCTCTCGAATTTAAGGTCCTCTCTAGCTTCTCACTGTTAAATATAAATTTTCCATCCCGCACCGCATCAGCTCCGCGACTAGAGAGCGGGTATTGTCGCGGCGCGGTCAAGTGTGCGTTAAATACGAGAGATGATTCTTCGGCGAAGCGGTTTATGGTGCTGTAAAACCGCTCTTTCTCCCCGCCTCCACCCATCGTGGTCGGTTTTCTACCCCGCAACTTTTTCACCCCCAACCCCTTACCGCGAAGGCTAAAGGCTCGCGACCCTTTGATATCCCCAGATAAGGGCTATAATTTAACTTTATTATTACCACCAATTTTTTATGTATATGCACTTCGATCCTTATATATACTATATACGATTATGATTTAACCGCACTTGGGATAGGAGTTGAACGAGTATATAGGTATACGTTTCATGAAAGGTGAGAACGGTGAGAACTCGTTTCACGTCTTTTTCCCCTGATAATTTACTTTTTTCTTTTCTTCTTCATATTCCTCATTATTCATAACGTTTATGTTAACATATATTCATGATATATATATATATATATTTTCAAATGATCACTCGTTCTCTCACAGACATATATCGTTTCCGGTTGATATACATTTTTCAAACGTTTATACTTCCCACACCTCTAATTCTCTCTTGTATATTAGGCATCTAGGTATAGCTGGTAAAATCACAGCGTTGATCTCTTAATGTTCGTATAACTACCTCGTTGCGATTTATCGTTATGGGTATACCTCCCACCATATGGCATCGTATACATGGTATATGTATATCTGTACACATATACCTACCTACCTACCTTCCCTCTATCGTATAGAATTTTTCTACCCGCACGGTACGACGATATACCTACTCGTTCGCATGTCAGTCGACAGTTTGTTCTGGCATTTTTACAGTGTCAATTGACGACGATCAACACCGGATCGTTTATCCTCGTCAAAAATGAAAGAAGAAGGAGACTGAGGGTAAGAAATAGTGAGAGAGAGTATAAAACGAAACAATTTTCAAATACATAAAACGGAATTGAATAATTATTTATGAAATATTTAGGCCAGGTAAAAATTCCGAATCTGAATATTACCGTCTCGCAGTTTTTAGAAAGGGTATTTCCCCGAAAGTCTAGTTAGCCGATTTGATAAATTTCGATGCAACGAACACCGGAAAAGCTCAAAATTCCGAAAGCTTAAAATCCGAGAGGCCAAACCTTTATGTCATCCTGAAGTCATCGATTGAAGTAGATGAAGTAGGTTTCCGTAAATACAGTCTTGATTATACTGAACTATGTTTTGTCTTGAGAAATTTCAACGTTTCCGAAAACTCTAAAAAGAACTTTGAAAATTTGGAACTTGTGAACCCGGGGCCCGAAATATTTTTGCAACTCGTCGTCCGATCCGAGTAAGCTCTTGAGCACGGAATAAAAAATTATCGAATAATTTAACTCGCCTCGATCAGCTAGTCAGGGTTTGGCGAGGGTACGAGGCCTTTGTAAAAAATTAATTTGATTTCCGAGCTAATTTGTAAGCCGAGTTGAGTCAGGGACTGAATCAATGCGGCTTTAACCCAGATTTGGTACGGCAAGGGGGGCAAGCAAGAGGCGGGGGTTATTACATGTCAGTCACACCTCGCTCAGGATTGCCTGGTTTAACAGTGGTTCTCAAACATCCACTTCCTCCTTTGTCCTAAATCCTTCAGGACTTACTCCATCAGAGAGAAGTAGGTATAAAGTCTCGCCCTTCAAACATCGCGGCTCCAGGTTCTTTTTTTTTTTTATCATTTTTTTGTTCGCTATGCGATTCCCTCACAATAAAAACCTCCCCCTTCTACCTCATCCTCATCCTCATCCTAACCATAATATAACTCAAGTTTATTCTAGAGCTTTGGAACCTATCGGTGGTTATATAGCTATATAACCAACCTGCCTCGATATACCTACCCACTTGACAATCTCGAATTTTCGAGGGAACGAGTTTTTACTTCAATTTCCTGTATCGAATCTCATCTAATACCTCAGACCCCGGTTTACCTTCTAGTCTCCCTTACCCCTTAGGGCCATGGGACGCGTGACTTTTTAAAAACTATCTAACGCGATATTCATATAGAAAATCACGCGTACACATCGCGCAAGCTCTTGATTATTCTCATGAAGATAACCGACTAGCTCGACCGTCATGCCGTAACACCAGACGGGTCCCTTTGGGTTATCGGGAGTCAACCTTCCCGAGATCACGACAAACCTTACTCTCTCTCTCTATTTCAAAAGTTCTGATACGCATGTATCTCACGTAACACGAAAAGGTCCCGGCTACGGTCTATTACCGTTCCTTCCCATTCCGCTTAGGAATTGAATCGTTATTAGTCGTAAGCAACCACGTACCGATTTGTCCGAATAAGCTGTGTCTTATAAAGCCTCGACGAGGACGACCCACCCCTCGGGATTCCCAATGTCTTTAGACTCCCTGCCTCCAGGGGGATTGAGGAAAATTAAACAACGTTTAACCCTGCCCGATGTCCTGGTTTACGTCGAACTCCAATCTTTATTATACCCAATACATTCGAAGATTAATCGGAAATAAAGGAAAGAGGCGATTTAGCGAATCTGACAACGAGACGCGCCGGGGTTGTAGAAGTTTTTCGCGGGCGGAATGGAGCTGTATGGATATAACTAAGTGGGAAAAATGCTAGGTGGACAGAACTCGAGCTTAACCCTGTGACAAAGAAGTGTTCTTGAGGGTTGCTAGATACTCTAGGTTATTGTCGAGGCACGTACAGCCTCGAGAAGACCGTGATAGGCCTTTAGGGGAATAGAAAGGGTCGAGTGAGTAAGAGTGAGGGTTGAAAACTTAATAAAAATAAGAGCCTCTGCATAGTGATTTTCGGCTGAATATCAAAACCCGAAAATTTCCCTTATATACCGTAATAACTAATGATATTTTTAACGACTCTATGGATAAACGGTTCGTACCTCACCTACCCACACGCGCGTATATCTGATGCAAGACCTCAAATCGATTCATCGAATTTTATTTCATCGGTAATACGATAGGGGATGGTTTTCACCCTAATAAAGTGTCGGCTATAACCGTGACGACAAAACTTGCTTCCAATTATCCCTGTGAGACCATGATAATACGGTTTAGTATCACGTCTCACCTACAATCCGGACGATTTTCAGATTGGAAATATAACGTCTTGTAAATTGAGAATACGCGGCTTAGATCTGATGGAAAATCGTTACCTTTGTCTTTCAGCTATCGTTATTTCTTGTCATAGAACGAAGTGAAGATAAGCAATAAACTCTTCGAGCTTCTGAGGAATAATGAGCCCGAGTATTGCTAAACTCTTATAAACTAGTTAGATATGGGTATATAACTAGGCGCTGTTCCGGGACAGAGAAAATATAATTGGAATATCTATTAGGTATATTGTATATAACCGGCATCCT
This sequence comes from Tenthredo notha, assembly GCA_914767705.2. NCBI lineage: Eukaryota > Metazoa > Arthropoda > Insecta > Hymenoptera > Tenthredinidae > Tenthredo > Tenthredo notha. The sequence goes on from OU611917.1 coordinate 8,338,131, forward strand.
TCGTGGGTGGATAAAAACTTCTGGTTCTCAGCTTGAAAATTATAAGAAAAAAAGAATCCGAGAAAGTATAAGAAGAAGAAGAAGAAGAAGAAGAAGAAAAAACCTAAATAAAGAAAAATATCCCTAAGATATATTACTATACACTTTCAGTTTGTTCGAAAAATATGCTTCGCTCGGTTGAATCGCGGCAAAACTTTCCACTTCCTGTTTCCGCACCACCGAACATCCCCCTCGCAGTTATTCGTTACTTCATTAGTTACTTATTATTATTATTATTATTATCATGATATTATTTTTATTATTATATATATTGGAAATTCAAAATTAATTGGCCTAGACAGAGTTGGCTCATTTAACGCATCACGAGTAAAAATTAACTCCCGCGGATCGATGTCACGTAGCGAAGTATAGAAAGAAATGAATAAGCGGAACACATTATCTTTATTCAATGTGTGAAAAGGCGATATGAATATCCCGAAAAAACGCTTTCGTAAATTAAAATGCTCCAAAGCCTTCGCAGGTGATGTGATATGATATGATGTGATGCCCTGCACCAAAGACGAAAGGATCAAGGTATTCGGCTCGTATAATATCTGGATATAAAGTGAATGAGATATATACGTGTATGTAGAAGAAGTTCGACCTCGGGGTCACGTGGTTATACATAGATTTTCGAGGTGTGGGTGTTCGGGATGTGTTGGACGCGTGAGAAGGAAATATCAAATGGGAGTCGTTTATGCATCCTTTTCCTTGAAAAAAAAAAGGTTGAATAGTTTGAAGAAGAGACATTAGGCACACCTGGCCGACACGCGCCGTTTTCGGGTGTATTTCGGGTGAATGTGAGGTGGGGGTTGAAATTCGAACCGGCTAACGACCCTAACATTACGTCACGCACTTTTCCATATGACGTGCGTGCGAGCCCAGCGACGACGTCAAGGAACCAACGACGTGCCTCGTTATGTTTCCTACGTCTATTGGATCGATCAATAGATTTCTAACTCGTCTTCGAAAACTTTTAGTAGAACGATAAGTCCGGAGAGGAGGGAGGAAATTTTTACCTTGTAGAAACGTAGAGCCTGCTGACTCGATATCTAATCGAAGTCAATCAACTTGACGTTAACTTTTTGAGCTTTACTATTATTGACCGCGCCAACCTGCCTTCCCACAACACCGGAGGAGGAAATGAAATAGAGGAAACGAGGAATAGGGAAAAAGAAAAGGATAAAAATGTACAGACTCCGATAACAGGGTTCTCACCCTTCATTCAACGCTATTTTACTAAGTTGAATAACATTCCACCAAAGTTCGGTAAATTCCTAACGTTCTAGAGCGGGGTCAAACGGATATCAAATAGTATCGGAATGCTGCACTGTGAATATGTGATGGCATAATGCAGTGGGTGCAAAATTAGCTGAAAATTGAACTAGGGAAATAACTTTAAGTCCAGGTATAGGATGAGGGTGGAAAAAATTTACCGGTTATAATTTTTTGCTAAATTTATTACACCAGGTTATTACATTGAACACATCCCTTGGAAATTAGGTTGTCTCGGTTAGAATCTCGGTCGTCCATTCTCACCGTGTTACTACCTAGGGTGTGCAGCAGCGGTAGCAGCGACAGCAGCACTCGTAGCTACGTACGAAAGTTACTTTTCGAAGACTTTAGATCTGGAGAAAGGAGTGGAAGAAGTGAACCCGAAGAGAAAAGCCGAGCTTTCGGAGTATCCAAATGTCGTTTGTCTTCGAGGAATAAGATTCTTCGAAACCCGGACGTATTTTTATTTTATCTCCATTAGCTTTTTCTCTTTCTCTCTCTTTTTCTCTCTCGTATACTCTCTGTCACGAGTGGGAAAAGAGAAAGAAAGTTTACTATGTGCTCTGAATGATTTCACAAGTTTTACTAGTTTTAAATTACCGTTTGAACATTAGGAAAACCTGACTCCACAACTTTATTATTTATCGGCTCAGACGTTCTGACGTGTTACACGATATTCACATAATCGACGCATTTTGGCTTAGGTAAAGATCTCGGTGTGACTAACCCTTATTTGTTTATATTCTTTTCTTTATTCATATTCTACCCTTGATCTCTATCTTTGTCTCCCACCGTCTATCTACGACATTACATTTTCAAATCCCTCTCGAATATTAGGTTATAGATTTAAATAAATGAATACAAAAGCGCGGGCGTATCGGGTCATTCCTATTCCACTAGATCTTCAATATCAACATTAAGCGTGTATCGGTTTGGTATAAATCCATGCTGTGTAGTTGTACGTATAGTACGTACTCGGCCCCGTTTCTTTACCGTGCAAAGCCGAAAGTCTAACAAGTAACAACGTGAAAGACTCTTTTGATACAGAGAATCGCGATATCTTGGAAATATAATTGAACGTAACAAACCAATTATCTGTTTCAAACGCTAAGGGCTCTTCTGTCCCGGGGACGAAGATATCTCGAGATTTTCTCCTCGTCCTGGAATGACGTCGATCACTCGAATCAATACCGCAAACATTTCGAAAGACTCGGTATGTGTATCTCGATACCAAAAATACCAATATCAATTACCCATAGACAGATACTAAAATATCGATCAAAACTAATATCCAACTAGAACCGGACGTAGCCACATCGAGATCTCGGAGGAAGAGAAGATGAGTTTAAAAATTTTCTACGGGAAAGTAAACGTCTTCTAATAAGGGTGGGAGAAAATTGTATCAGGTGTAAATAAGACGGATGAAAATGATTTTTAAAAATGATTTATTAAATTATTAATCAATCAATGTTGCATGGACTTGGTGAAGAGTCCGTAACCGTAAGATATCTAATTACTAGTTAAGAATGAAAGTGGAGGTGAAAAGATCTCGACTAGAGCTAGTTTTCGGAGTTTCGAGTATGTGTTCTGGTCTTGATGCGGCGAACAAAAAGATCCGACAATTTTTCCTACCGCCACCCTTTTCCTCTTCCTTTTCCTCTTCCTCTTCCTTTTCCTATTCCTATTCCTCTTCTTCTTCCTGCTACTGCTGCTGCTGCTGCTGCTGATGCTGATGCAACCTTGGCGACACTTTAGAATGCAGCACACCGTTGGAAGATTTGAGTTGGCTTGTGCCTTGGGCAGTCAAGCGAACCTCTTTTACCAAGCTCTAAATCCACTCCTTCTCTATACGTCGGTGCAATCCACGAATACCACTTCCTACTGTGTATATAAGCCCTGAAATCACCAGCGCGTGCTCTTGAAGAGCGTCATTTACGACTATTTTTCGCTTGCTGGTGAGTACAGCTTTGAAAACTAGCTCCAACTATACATATATATATATATTTCATATTCGTTGATAAATACGGGATATGGGACTATGGGAATCTACTGGGAATCGACTATATAGAAATTACACTAATTATTGTTACCTGTCCGACCGTATCCACCTCTAGGCTGTTGTCTGTGTGAGCGATCCTCGAGGTGTCATCCGTTGACGTGTTTTCGGCGAATACGAAACCCAGGAGGCAGATCTGCAATGAAAAATGATAACCGTGAATAGGAAAATCGGCTTTCGTCTGCATATGGATATGGATATGGATATGCATATGCATATGTATATTCAGATTTCTAGTTCTGTTTTTATTCTCTACTCAAAAGTTCGGACTCGGTAGTTATATATAAACTTATAGAGAGACTCGAAAGTATAAATCCAGCTCTCTATTTTCGTATCGCCTTTATGTAATCCAGTCAAATCTAGAACCGCCCGGTAGGGTAGCTACATGTTATCCTCGCCTGGAAATGATATTGCCAAGTTTCTACGCCGAGTTATCACTGTAGTATACTTTCTTCGTATTTTGTTAAATATGATTGCCGCCGGGTATGAAGTAGCGGGTATATATTATCCTATGTATATATCTATACCTCGGTATATATGGATTTCCGAGGGTAGGTATTCCTCTATACGCTTTATTATTTCCGAACTTTTTCATTATACAAAATTCAATCAGGGCATATACAAGTTTACGCGAGTGGCTGGTCCACCGTTCGTTCCCTCCTGTTATAACAGACACGGTGACTTTTCCATAACCCGGAATATGGAGGAATAGTTTTATCAAACTGATGTAAACGGGCTAGAAGTGAGTAATCGAGTCTTTACTTTGGTGACGTTATTTATTTGAGCCTTGAATAATTCGTTCAAACTGTAATTCGTGATATTTTCATTCATCGTCGTAGTACCTACAAACTTATCGTTATAGCACAAGTAGTTTCGATTATTTGCTCGTCAACTGGATTGTAGAGAACAAGCTCGCGGGTTATCGGAGTAAAACCTATAGATAATATGCGTTCGAATCAGCGTATCGGAAAATATCGTATGCGTAAATTCAAAGTTACGTCATTGATGTATGATATCAGCCGTTGAGCTCGGATGTAAAATCGAGTTTCCCATATGAAACTCGCTTCGTTTGAATTAATTTGAATTTATTTCTCATCTTATTAATAATTCGAGAAATTTTTCTCGTATGAAATTCCATACCACGAATATCTCAGGCCTGGTCAATTCCGCACAGCAATATCGTGCCACAGTCGCCGGGGGTCCCTTACCGTTTTATGTATCGTATATTCTGTTAGTCGTACGTTCTGACGTATCCAACACGTGTATATACATATTTAAATCAGGAAATAATGCTGTCAACAGAAAGTAACAGCTGACGAAAGTGTAGGGAGGCAGAGAGGCACGCCTGTTCTTGAACGGTTAAGCTAAACACACCCCCGACCCCCGGTGAGAAACTAACTCTATACGTTTTACAATATATATATATATATATATATCGTTTCTGAATGGGCAAAGTTTTGTAAATTATTTTCTCCAAAATAATTACATCCAAGTTATTTTAGTAACTTAAGAACACCCGAATTACGCACACTGCAGGGTGCGTCGCGTTTAATTTAAATGAATAATAATGAATAATAAGCCGCGATGGTTTATGGAAGGTATTTATTTTAAAAAGAAAAGGAAAAGGAAAAAAATATTATACGCATATGTGTATTTTTCATTTTTACTTTTTATTCTCCTAGAATATATATAATATACCCTGGATATTAACATCTAATTAAAACCTCTCGCCGTAGAATTTCGAATGATATTAACTTCTTTTTTTCCTCCTTCTCTCCTTCTTTTTTCCTCTGGGTAAAACGCCTGTATGCACGAATCATCGCGTTGTTCTTATATACATATTCGAATTAAGATGTTAACTAGAGATTTACGCTTAAGGTTTAGCATTTAATGAGGTGTCACCAGGACTGTACAACATCCTCGTATATACCTCGGTCCGTTAATTCTTATCGGTTTTTTGATTGGCTCGCGTGCCTCGCCCGACTGATTATCACCCGACAACCTTAATTCCAGTAATTAACGAACTTTTCTCGCATATATTTACTCTCGACGATTCTTTTTTATTCCTTCTTTTTCTTATTATTTTTTTTTCTTTTTTTTTTTTCTTCTCTTCTTTTCTCCAATGGCGACTGATTTCTACAAGTTATTTATAAATTTGATTAACTCAGTATTTTATTGAGTATCGGGTGAATTTATACGGAAAATTAATTCGATCGACCTGTATAGGTACGCCAAACTACTGTAATATGCTTATGGTATGAAATTCTCGGGTGAACTTTATTATGCGGGTAAATTTAGGAACGCGGCTGCAGAACTTTGAGATATATCCCGCTGGTTGAAGAGAAAGATCGTCCTTCGGAAATAATCCGGAGGATCCGGAAAATTTTTAGACGCGCGTTAACAGCAACGACACGGTCCTATTTTTCCGTATAGTATACATTATACATACAGCTACGAATTTTTCCGTACTGCAATTTTTTTTTTTTAGCTGTAGCCTCAAAGAATTAGGAAAGAATTTTTTGTTGGTCGTTTGATGTAGGTACGTTTACCCCATCCTGCGTTCTTTTGTCAATTTTTTCTCTCATCATTTCGCGTCGTACTTTCGCAAATCGCGAGTTAGGTACTGCAGCAGCACGTGATGTTAGATAAACGATGGAATAAAAGCTGGAAACGTCGGGGTGGCTAGAGATAAGTTTAGAATTGAAACACCGCATCGTGACGTCTCTTGTCGATCTTTTGATATTTCCGGAGAGAATAGAGCTAAGCGGGGATGCAACATGGTAGGAGAAAGTATATCAAGGAATAGCTGATTTATTTTTATAACTGCACCGCATCGCGCGGTATGAAAAATAATTACTGCGATTAAAATTTTTGTGGTTTAATTAAAAAAAAGTTGAAACCTACCGCTCGGGCCGAGATTAAGATCGTGTACGTATATCTCGTTACCGATAATTAGATCCTGTATTCAAAGCTACCAGAAACTATTGGACCGAGTTATACCTATATGCCAGGCCTAAATAGCAGCCAAGCGAGATCGTTGATAATCTGCAAATTCCTTACCAACTTGATCTCGTCTTTGATCAGAATTTAATTAACCCTCTAACGAGCCAATTACCTATTACAATAACATAGGCAAACTAAAAAGATAAAAGAAACAACTTATAAAGTTGCTTATAATTGAAACGAATTTTCTTTGAATATTTTTCCGGAAATCTTATGTCAGAAAACGATTGACCGCTATCTGCAGGTGAAAGAGTTGATAATTAATTGATCAACGGAGGTAGAATGTGATGGGAATTTAATAGAAAAAAATCTTATCGACTCACGTCGGAAGGGAATATTCGTTTTAGTATCGTTATTATAGTAGTATGGGTTTGATTGTCGACTATGTTATTTTCTTTTTTATGTTTTTCTTATCTTTTCTTTTCCTTTTTTATTTTATAGGGTAACCTACCCAATAGATGGACACGGCCCTAAAGATGGACGGTCGACTTTTGGATAGGAAATTACGTGAAGGAACACTAAAATGTAAGCTATGTTGCTTAGAATTTTTAATAACCGTTGTTATTTTTCATCCCCAAATGACAGATTTTTGTTGATCGATTTCTTATTTCAATTGCTAAGAAAGAAACGTCCAACTACTGGTCGGTTGACCCTACATATATTTTTCTTTTTTCACTTATCAGCGACTATTTCCCTTCCAAAACTATATAATTATTTCTTTAAGTACGGACCATCGGTTTATACTATAATGCTTCGTGAACATAGAATATATATCTCGATAAGATCGTAGCCAGAGGTATAAGGTATACGTACTCCTCTACCCCGCGTTAATCTGGAATATTTCATTAATTAGGAAATTTAAACTCAATGATAAATTAAATTAATTCTAATTAACGAACTGACGTAGCAATTATTATTTGTGTCTGCAGAGCCAAGTATCGAGTATAAACGTTCCTTATTTCTACTAACGATCGGTAATACGCGAATAAATTTTTATCTCTCAATTCTAACGACGCGGTACATATTAATACTATATAGTACCTATATATCGCGACTAAAAAAAAAAAAAAATTGTATAAAAATTAACGCAGTACCCTGTGAGTCTAGGATCCCTGTATTAACTTTGATATACGTACATGGCTAAGTACTTCACACCGAGGTGTGAAAGAAAATTAATTCGACCCTTCGTCATGGCGTAGGATGCTGCATACACGCGGTCAAATGAACCGAAAATCTTACTAAAAGCTGCTCCATGTTTTCCGATTAGATCTCTCGTCTCGTAGCCTCTGACCCGTGCGGCTCGTACAATTTTCATTTTTTTCTTCTTCGTTTTTCGTTCCTTTTCTCTTTACCTTTTGTAAGTTTATGCATCAGTCTTTATGCATCGCAAGAGTCTTTAACTCACGATTAATGAAACGCGACAGTATTATCTAGACAGAATTATAAATCCTTACACGTAACTACGATAAACGTTTAGTCTTCTATACAGTATACATGCCCAGCAATTTCGTATTTGTCTTTCATTTTCGTTTCTTTTTTTTTTTCTCCCATCTTTGCGTAACTAACTGTTTGAAAAATGACGAAGGTTACTTCTTCTTCTTCTTCTTCTTTCGGTGGATTCTCTCTGGTAGGATCTTTTTTACGCCCGAGGGTTTCAGGTCTTAGATTTTAGGTATTAGGTATTAGGGTTAAAATCTGTTGCCGGAGAGCTGGAAGGAGGAGTTTTGCTAAAGACTAAAGACGAACAACTCCTAAGCACGTTGTAAATCACGGTGTTCTACGCGACTCGTTATCGTCGTATTAACAAGGATCTACGAGAGATTACGGAACTCTCTGACGTTACCTATATTACCACCCAACTTACAGCTATAGGTATGGGTATAAACCAATTCAAACACTCCACGTTATAGTCGTTAAGTTTACCAAGCTTTGATATACTCAACGATTAGACCGTGACACTCCGCGTGACGAAACGTTCCAGGATTCAAATTTCACTTGTATCACATATCACACCCAATGCCCATATCTTACGCACCCATTAGAAGAAACGAATCTGTCTAATTTAAATATCTCCAAACGAGGAAGAGAAAAAAAAAAAGAAAAATCAAAAAAAGAGAAGTTTCAATTCTTTCTCTCCAAATTTTTCTCTTTTCTCTTTTTCTTTTTTTTAAACATCGTGGGGAGTGAGCCGACTATGCAGCAAGCAACCGAATGTGTGTCTTGGCATAGCTTCAAAAGTTACCCTCGTATTTTTCGACTCCAGGGCGTGGCTAGGCTTGGATTTATGTACGTCGGACAAACCCCACCAACGAAATGTAGAGAGAATTTCTATATCTACCCCTAGTGTCCACTGGCCAGCAGCATAAACCAACAGCATTAAAATCTATTTATTGCGAGAAAAAGTCTTTATTCAACAATTCGCGGAATACGCCAGGGTATTTTACTCCTTTTTCATTTTTTCACAATTAACCCTGAGCAGATTAAACGAATTTTCTCCCTCAAATTTTCTATGAAGAAGTTTCTCTTTCTTTATCACAGTTCTTCTCCGCAAGAGGTAACTAATTTCATATGTATAGATAAAAAATAATGATGTTCTTGCTTCGTGGTTATTTCATTTAAAAATCCTACGTAGGTATATATGCGTCAGCTACTCTGAAAATTTTACAGAGAAAATCTAATAGCGCTGCTCGTATGTGAGTGCGGTTACAAACCGTAGTATATGTACTAGGTAGCGAGTAGAAGGGTTGCGAGAAAGGAAGAACTCCGGGGATTTAATGAAAAGCGCGTTGTGTCCCGCAGGAGCAGCACCGCTTTTAGCAGCGGTGTGAGATCATAGTCACAGGGAAAAAAAAAACAGTTTTATGAAATACCTGAGGCTCCCTTTGTTTTTCCTATTATAAAATAGTGTGTTTGTGTGTTGAGAAAATTTGATTAAATTTATAATGACGAAAGAAAATTGATCATGTGAATTAGTTGACGATATTTTCGATCTTCATCTCCGAGACCAGCTGGTGAGACCAGGTGTGGCGTTCGAGGTCTGCAGGTCGCCTGTTACGCGAGAAGAAAAAAAAAAAAAAAATGAAAACAGAGAGAAAAAAAAAAGGGAAATTAGAGCAACGCGTAGCAAAGTGAATTTGTTATAAGAAACGATCTCCTCCTGTAAGTAACCGCGCTGGTACAAGCACGTGGGTGGACGTCGAGGCCCGCCCTATATTAATAAGTCAATTAACTCGCGTAATATCTTTGTTAACGGAGCGAAAAGAAAGGAAAGCCTTTTCTACCGCAGGGAACCCGACAGGGATGTGTAATTTATTAAAATGAAAAGTTTAACGAACCCTCTAACACGAAATTGATAATGTCTTTTCACTTTCCGCCCAAATAGGTATGAGGGCGAGGTAAACACAGGTATGGTGTATCTAGGTACCCATATGCATCTCAGACGAAAATATATACCTGTATACATTATCATATCTCGGGATATGATTTTTAATTATTTTTCTTTCTCTTTCTCGCTTTCTTTCTTCGCCTATCGAACGCATAGATCATATGGCGTATGCCGTATGTATATTGTATTTATATATACACACTAATATAGTCAACGGACGGCTAAAACCTTCCAGGTTGGCGCCCCGCCTAACGTTTCGTTGATAAAATCACTCCGGACCTCCCAGGTCAGAGGTGATGTTTTCTCAGCTAAGCACAAGTAAATCCAGGATCCTATCAGGATCCTATCTGGCATCTATACCAAGCTAAACACCTCTGTTTTTCAAGACCTTTGAACCAGCTATATATGTATATACGCGTATATTATACATATATGTATAAGGGATGGGGATGGGACTAGCTTATCCCGCGACGACAAATTCAACTTTACCCCTAACCCAACAGGGAAAGGAGAAGGAGCCAAGAGGGGTTTGCCTTCGCGGAGTTTATAATCCTTGCGGTACCATTGGGGTCTGTTCACCGTCATACAGGATCTGGTTAGCCTCTTGGCCAGGACTGGAATTCGATTTCAAGAGAACGTTGGTATAACCTTGTTCTCTGGATATGACAAAGGGAATTTAACCAAGACAATAATTCACCCAACGATGTTTCGCGTGGATTGAAATCACTTTGGGCTTTAGCCCAGGTCTACCCACGCCTCTACCCATATATGTATGGTTAAACGATATAATTATCATCAGAATTAATTATAGATTCCCAAAAAAAAAAGAAAAAGAAATGTATTTCACACATTTCTAACCGTGCTATACGAGGGAGGAAAAAGAAAAGACTGGTATTGAAATGATAATATCTTGAAACGGTATCTGGAAACTTGATCGTTAAATACACGGCCGTTGCCTATGGGTGGTAGATACAACCTTTTTAAAACGTCATTTCCGGTGGTGGAAAACCATCCTTTCCTATTCCTGGCATCGCCTCAGAATCTCCCGATCTTTAAGCAAGATTATACCCTTCCGGAAAGTATTCGGAATCGATATGAGGAGTTACTTTCCTTTCTTTTATTTCCCCGTGTTTAATTATTGAGCGATTCGCGAGTCGTTCCCAATGTCTCAGGCACGTAGAATAAATTGAATTTCCGGTTTACAGAGATTTATCGTTAATTCATAATACGAAATCAGGCTCCCTTTTAATACCATACACTGATGGGACGCGGGTAATAATAGGTTAACACGCCACGTCGAATCTAGCCAGGCAAACCCCTAATTTGGGCGTCATAAATTTTCTTTTCAAAAATGGCTTTCTAGACTTGGTGGTCCGCGGCTCAAGATGGTCCATAAATTTCCACGCGCTAGCCACTATTCTCTGAAGGACTTCGTTGAAACAAATTTTACTACCGCAATTAGGACCTTCAAACACCGCCCTTTATACAATCCCTGGATTTAGTTTGGCCCAAGAGAGATTCGAGTCAAAGTTCACCGGCTCGGGATGGCTCTCGATCTGGCTATACCTATACGAGATAGTCGAGAAAGATCAGGAGTTAGTCACACGCTTCTTATTCCTATTCAAAAAGTCGTTTCAATATATCTTTCGTATAGTTATTCAATTTGGTCTGAAAATCTATTAACGAAAGTGATAATTATCTCTGCTAGAATAGGCCTGACGATCGTCCGCCTCGGTTGGCTCGATAAAACTTTGAAAATCTATGAGTTTGAGCGGTTTCGACTTAAAGGAGCTCATCTGGGATAATCTGGCTAAATCCAAGAGCGGTTTATTGGGCCTGGAGATCAGATAAGTCCAGGCGATGAGCATCATATTGCTTTCAAATTGGTTTCCGATTCAAACACCAGATAACGACGACCTGGCCGTGGCGTATGCCGGCCTAAAAATAAGAGGCTCTTGCCGACCGACTCCCCCTGATCAGGTTATTAGAACTTCTTTGATTGCCGTGGAGTGAATCGGTCGAACACCGAATCGGGTGATCGAAGAGTTAGTTCGGTCCTAGGTCGATAAAGAGTTTGGTAATGCGGAGAAAATAAAAGAGGAGAAGGGAAGAGAGAAAAAAAAAAAGAAAAAAGAAAAACTGTTAAATAGAACCTCAGATTCTATTACGATCCTAATAGCATTTTCTCAGTCAGTTTAAACCAGGTTTCAGCTACTTCAATTATCTATACCTAAAGCATTTCGTTATAACAGCCAACTCAACTTGTTTGCCTGACGGTAGAACCACGTACCTACCTTCCTACTTGGCCCAGACACGCGATAAACGTTCATTTTTCATTAGAAACAGAAGTTGCAGAAGGAAGTATCTTATACATATAGGTATACGTATATACGTATACCTACCCAAGGTACGCGGAGGCTGTTAGTTAATTAATTATTAAACCATGTATAACAGAAAGTCAAACATCGGGTGGGTATAGAATAGTTTATCGTCAATTCCATCTGTCAGATTCGTCGTAAAATCAGGTCTAATGCGTGAATTTAATGATAATAGAGTTAATATTGAATTCGATAAGCCAGTACTTGAAGACTTGCTTTTCGGTATAGCGTTGCTGCGGCAAGGGGTTTAATTATACGTAAGCTTACACCGAGAGGCTTCAAAGTTTTATTTATCTCGAGAACTATGGATATATATTATATATACATATAGCGGTGGGTATATTACGTGGGTGACGATGAGAAACTAGACGGTAAAGTTTAATGGGTTACTGGTAGAAACTATAATAGGAATAGATTCGTAAGTAGGAGATGTCAGGTCGAGGAGAGACTTCGACGTTGCATTTCTGAACAGCAAGAAACCATCTCCTACTAGCTGGCTCATCTAGGGAAGGTACATACAAAGCATAGGGTTGGAACTTTGGATTTGTGCATCATTCGCTTAGTTTAGTACAGATATAATGATTGATATAAGCCTCGCTGTGTTATAGGGTAATCGGTTATAGCCAGCGATTTTCAGATGAGAAAACTAAAGCAATTAGTTCAAGTTCAGATCCGTGCAAGCTGGGATTCAATTAAACAAATTAGGTATATCGTTCGATCTAACGTCAAAATATTCGAGCCAAGTAGTTCAAAGATTCGTATCATTTCGTGAAAAGTTTAATCAAGGGTTTGAAGAAAAAGAGAAGAAAAATAAACTGATCTTCGGGTCTATATAAGAGACGTGGTTGCAGTTTTCGCTACTTCGCTTCGTAGATTCAGATTTATCAGAAAATTATTCAGGAACGATGCGAAATTTGTCAAACGTGTGATCTTAAAAAGCAACAGCTGTTTCTGTCCAGCGAATATTTGGGTGGAAAAGTGAGCTAATTGAGAATTATTGATAAGTATATAAAAAAAAAATGAATAATGAAAAATGAAAAATGATAAATGATAAATGATAAATGGAGGTAAATAAAGCGTGGAAAAATAACAGCCCTAATCTAATTAGTGGAACACGGTTTCAATTACGGACTGCGCCTTGTGCTCTCTGGCTTAAGATGTTATCCCGCGCGGACAGAGAGCGGTGAATATATATATACATGGTACGTGTAAGTGTTAAGCCCCTTATATACCAAATGACGCACGCCTTGCCTTTTTGGCTCGAGCCTCAGCTATCTCATGTCTCTTCGGTATATCTCTTGGCTTATTCATACCTATATACAAGCATTTATCAGTATTTCGGAAGCATGAACAGTGAACAGTCTCCGGAATTGATTAGGGAAAATTTGGCTCGAAACTTTGTATAGAATATTTCCAAAAATTGAAGATCATTTAACTCGTTTAACGGAATTAATCATTGAGTTTGTTTTTTCGTGATCGACATGCGAGTTATACTTACACATTGGTTAAAATTACATCGGGTGTTAACCGAAGCGGTATATTTTGAGGTCCTAGTTGAGCTACGTCGCAACGCAATGCGGGGTGACGAGGGCGAAGCGATAATTAAATATTTTTGTTTAATTACGAAACCAGCCCGAACGTTAAAACAGGGTTACGGTCGGTCGATCCGTTCAGCCACCGTCCGGCTTACTTCCACCATGTTAAACAAAGGAAAACAATTCGAACCTTTGTATTTTTCTACACCCCCGGCCGTTAGAGAGAAGTAAAAATCTTCTGGGGAAGGTAAAAAAAATAACTCAAAGAGTATATGAGAAAAAAAACGAAGAAAATAGAATGAAATTATTCACAAATTTATCATCTAATTTCCAAATAAAGTTCACACCGTGCCGAAATAACAAGGGTGTGATTCGGGAGGGAGGAAAAACAGAAGAGTAAATATGTATAAAGAAAATGAGAACATTCACGATCGGATGAATATTTCAAATGATGATAAACGTCGACTTGATTTCTTCGAGAACGGGAAAAGTATGACTGACACTCTCTCTCTCTCTCTCTCTCTCTCTCTCTCCTCAACGATGCTTTTCGAACCCGCACATCTCACTCTCGCAGAATTGAGTGAACAAGGCGTTTTATTTTCCGAGCACTTGAGAAAAGCCTCCTTCATTAGATGCAACACCGCTGCTGGCAACCTCGTTAGCTCTTTTAATTAAGCCAATTCTCTGTTTCGTTAGGGGCTCCCTTATCATTCTTATGCTAGTAAAGAGAAGCGATTCTAATTTTTTGTTCAATTCGTTAGCGTTGATCACTTTTCAGTTTACCGACTACTTGAATTCATACATCTGCATAGACAAATGCAGATTTTTCCGACGTTGGATCTCGTAGGGCTTACGCCGAAGGGGTGTATAGCATAAATAATTTTTTACATACATATTATACCACTTTATTTTTTACTAGATTTTCTTTCACAGAAATTTTCCACACCATTTCTATATCATAAAGAAAATAAATTATATTTGTTTAAGATTTTTCACTCCGATGACGAACTTGTCCGCTGCAGTGGTGCTGATTGCTGGCTGCTGAAACCCTCGCAACCCCTAGCCTCAGCAATGGTGAGTGAAAAAAAAAAAAAAAAAAAAATCCAAAACCTATAATTATAAGAAATTCAATTTCAAGATGGAAGACATTTCGCCGTTTACTAGCAATAACTGCTTTGTTTTCTGCTCCAACGACCTGCACACTAGCGTTGGTGAGCCGGTTAACGAGGTCGTAGGATAATGGTACCCGACCTACCCGCTCCTGCGGTTACACACCGTCAAAGTCCTCGCGGTCGCGTAGTTGCGGTTACACCGATTACACCATGGTCGAACCTTTCGTTCAAGATTGTAACAGGCAATAGGGAACTAGATTACTGGCATTTGGATAAGGCCCGATTTTGGTCTACCGTGATTTCATAGCTGCTAGCCTTTCATATATTTCCCGGATTTATCCTTTCTATTTTCGTTATTCGTTTTGCCTTTTATTTCTCTTCTTTGCACCGCGGTCTCGTGCTGGTTGTATTGCTAGCGGTAGTGGTCGTGTCGTGCATCGCTGTCGGAATCTCGCTCACCGCTAGTCTCGTGTAAGTAAAATTGATGACGAGGGATAACCGTCCCCGGAGGAAATAACAATTTTTATCAAAATTGAGGCGGATCAGGATTTTCCTCTATAATTTCTTAACCTCGAAATTCTGCTCACATCGGTATGAAATTGATACGAATATCCCGTTCGAGGGGAGGGATAAGGGAAAGGGAAAAGGAGGGTAGCGGGATGAGAGAGGGTCGCGACGTGAATCCGCCAATCAAGTAATTCGACAATCAGCCAAAATCCTTCAGCTTGATTTTATTCCCCGATCAGATGTGAAGAATTTACCATCGTTGGGGTATAAAATATCACCGGAACTCTTCATAGGGTGGCTAATTTCGTTACATCTATTTTTTATTTCATAACATTCGCGAAATTATATCCTCCCTTACGGTCCCCTTTCCTCCTTTTGGCGATATATTTTTATAACAGCGATTAGGGAGAGTTTGGGATTCGGACACCCTGTATGGGAACAAACACAAACACAAAGGCGAAGACAAACACGAGACAAACAAAAAAGAAAAAAGAAAAAAAAACACGCGTGACCGGAAAGATAGAAAATGGCCGGCGACACACTCCCAACATAAACCGCGAAACGATGGATCGTCGTTCGTGTAGCTACGCGGGGCTGTACCCGCTGTACCGCTCTCCTCTACCTCGTCCCATATTTCTATCGATTTCGTGTAAATCCAGCTACGTTACAATCCTCGCGATGGCCTTCAGCATAAAACGACGAATGACACATCTACCTTTATTTACCAAAAGCTTTCGCGGTATCGAGAGACAAATACACGACGTCCAACTCCTGGCGAAGATCGTCTGACTTAACGCTGACTCGTACTACTTGCCTTGAGAAAACCTCGCCTTGCCGCGCTGCGCCACGCCACGCCACGCCGGACGGTTTCTCCTTCTTTTGACAATAATACCGAGGATTTCTAGAAAATTTTTTCTAGCGAACAATCCGTAGAATAAATTTTGATCTCTTTATGTAATTTTTATTGTATTGAGATCCGAAAGTTTACCAAGCATCTAACCTTTCGGGATTTTTGTCGTCTCTGAGAAATGCTTCAATGAATTTCTTTCACTTCAGAAAACATCGAGCTTTACATTAGAATTTTTGTCTCTCCCCCCTGTCTCTTGGATAAAAAAAAATAATATAATATCCAGCTCCTATGTATTTCCGGATTCTACGCGGAAGAAATTTCCCGTCTTTAAAAATATGGAATTCGTTTTTGGTATTAGATCTTCAAATACTGTATAAGGAAAATATTTCTTAAGAGTATCAAAAGGTAATAGATTTTCAGAACTCGCAATAACCATCGAAAGTATTAACTGTATCACAGCTTTCGGAAAATAGGTGCTAAATTTTATGAGGAAAGCTTTCGCCAGCGAGAGGAGAAGCCTGGCTTTTCCAGGTCTTCTTCATAATTTTCTCTTAGTCATAGAAGGCTGGTGCGAGTAAGTGGTGAGAAATTTAATGTGGTGTAGAGAACGGGATGCAAGCCTCATGGTCTGGTTAGTCTGAGGCTGGCTGGACGAGTCTTTCCATCAGTTGGGAGATGAAAACGTTAGGGAAATCTTGTGAGATGAGAGAAACAACTTCAAACAGCTTCTTTTCTTAGATCCCTACCCACCTCTCTCCGTCTCTCAAACAATTCTTTACCGCATGAAAAACAAAGAAGAAAGAAGAAAGAGAAAGAAAGAAGCAAAGCAAAACTTGCCTCCTTCTGATGCGGTGCATTGAATTTCATATATTTTCTACCGTTCATATTTCGAACGGGAACTACTACGCCTGGCAACGCCTCGACACCACAACCTCTTCCATCCGTAAACCATATGTGACCAAAGCTCATGCCTTTCGACGTACGGGGTGAACCTTTACAAAAATTTCCTACCCCCAAATATATCCCCTTGTTTGGGTCGCGTTTCTTTGATTAAAAAAAAAAAAAACAGGAAAAGTCTCGTTTCATAAATTCGATAAAATCATCTTGTCAAAAATTTCGTTTACAAAACTTCGGAATTTCTGCACATGACTTACAGTAGTCGCTTAACTAAACTGCTGCAGTAGCTGAAATTTAGTTTGTTTCGTGAACTCTGCTCCGTATCATTTCATCCCATCTCTCTTTTTCTCTCTCTCTGTTGTACGTATAATGGAAAATAAAGCTCTACAGACTCGGCTTTTTGACAGGAGGTCTATTCGATTCGTGGCGAGAATTTAGATATGTATGTTAACATTGTATACGAATTTGTTTTTATCATTTTTTTTTTTTTTTCTTTTTCACCACCCCTTGTGTTATGGGTAGGTGGACGTGTATAGACGTAGATATACACGCTGCTGGCTTGTTGGTACCACGATGAAATAAGGTCAGGCTGCTACCACGCTGTCGAGGCATGCGGGTGACACGTAAAACCGTCGTGGATATTCAAGGACCTCTCGTATTACAAGTTGTCAACCATTCAGCTACTGAATGGTCTATTCTCATCCTTTGTCATCGAATTTGCGCGGATCTAATTTCGTCAGTTTCAATACTCGCGACCTACGCACCTCCGTCAAACGTTTTATACCTTTACCTTTACCCTTACCTTTACGTTTACCTTTACCTTTACCTTTACCTCGCACTCGCTCAATCTCTCTTTGTTCGTTTGTTCACGCTTGATAAAGTTCCTCGTTTCCGTGCTGTTTGTTTTCGTTTCAACCCGTATAGGTGAGTATGGACAGGTGTGTTTACTACAACACCATTTACTGAAATTTGTTCCTCCTTCAACATATTATAGATGTTTATGTAGGTAGCCGTGCTTCGTCGTGCGAAAATTGAACCGTATAATCGTGCGGTTTTCAAATGGTTTATTTATTCATTCGTTTATTTGTTTTCGTTAACTTTATACCTTTCGTTATCACCCTCAAAAACGAGAGGCTCAAATTTCACGTGAAATTTATGAAATCCATTTTTTTTTATTGCCAAATAGTTGGAACTCTTAACGAAAATGTGACGTCAACTTCACAGACGTTCAATTTTCCGGCTAGAGATAACTGTTTTTTTTTTTCTTTTTTTTTTTTCTCTCTTGTGAATTATTATAGCTATATGTATAGGTTATTATACTCTATGGCAAACTATAAATACCAAAAGCTGTTCTTTCTTATTTATGAGCATGCATAACGCACGATATGCGCTCATAGAACTCTTGATGCATTTCAACTTGTAATGGAGGATTGCTCGCCCGAAGCCGCTTCGAGTTTGCCAATTTTTTTTTACGAGGGCAACGATCGTCTGGGCCAATTGGTGTTATAAATTATAATTACGTGACAGAGTCACGAGTCGCTGCTCCGTTAACATTAAATTTATTATTTAACCATGCTCTTGTTAAGGCACGAGATCACTACTCGGATATATTTTCGTTGCCAACGAAAAATGTTTATCTTTCAACCCTTAAAGCTATAATAACGATGCCAGCAACAACCTAGTGCAAATATTTTCGCAACTTTTTTCATCACCCAACAATTCTTTCAATTAGTAAACCTGTACATGGTTATTTTTATTCATATCTGTTTCCATTTTTGTTATTTTTATTTTTGTAGTTTATTTGCTTGTTTTTTTTTTATTAGTTTTGTTTTTTTTCATAAAAATATTATGCGATTTCATTACGTGTACATGCGGATAAATTTCTTCATTGTTATGCATGAGCCTTGTTGATTACGGTTTCGCCATCCGAGGGTTGAAAATTTTGGCTACGTTTACGAAATACACCTACCTACCCGTCTACCTAACCCTTGGCAAAAACATTCACTCCAACGTTAGTCGCCTTGCGTTGAATCACTCGACGAAATAATTTCGCTAAGTAATTCTAATTCGAGACGATGTATATTAATATATTTCCTGTCTAATTGTATTCAACGAAGATTCAGCTCGTTCGTCTGACGGAAACTTTATACCCACTCTTCGTATACCTACAGACAAAATTATCATTCCAATCCCAGTTTTGAAAACATGACTGTACGAATATTTGAGTTTTTTTGTTAATTTTTATTTTTTTGCAAACAGTCTTGTCTCAGCTTTTATACCATCTTTGAATTTTCTTTCTTCATAATACAGGCGAGTCTCAGGTATAGCTTAGTTTACCGCCCTAACTTACAACAGTCCCTCGTCTCCATAGCTTCTTTAATTTTCTTCGATCGCGATGCCTTATCTGCTTACGCCTAGCAGCAAAACGACACACAGTAGCGTCCCGCTGGACCACTAGACGTTGATAGAGATAGATAAATCAAGATCTTTATCTGGCTAATCACAGAGTAGGTACTTAACCTCCCCACCTCCTCTCTTCTTATATTCAGAGGTTTATTATTCACATAACTCGTGAATGGAAACTTGTTACCATAGATGATGCGATCAAAGACCCTTATTATTTCTTTTCCTTATGGCGCTTATATATATTTTAGTTAGCTTAGTCTACTTAGTTGGTATAACGAAGTACCTACTTTATATAAACTTTATAACTCGATCATTAACAAACAATCCGTCTACTTATCTATACAGAAATTAGTCTTGTCAAAAAGAAGAGAGAGAGAGAGAAAGAGAGAAAGAAGAAAGAATTTCCCTTTTTTCTTCCGCAGGGGTAAAAAAAACGGGGGGGTTGGGAATCGCGTCGAGTTTACGGTCTGTACTTTGAGATGACAATTTTCTAAACCCCGCGTTACGTCACGCTTGTTTGCAGAAATGACGAAACGCGCTATAAAAGAAGGGGTAAAACTGGGGGGGTTTAGGGGTACAGGGATGAGGATGAGGATGAGGATGGCCTAGTAGGTAAGGCCTGCGAACCAAGAGGGAGCTTTGTGTCTGAAAAGTTTTAGATTCGCGAAGACTTTTGGAAATGAGGACGTTTGAATGCCACCCTGAAACGGGTTATCTTGTTATCTTTAGGAGGCTGTTTCACAACCCAAGGGGCTCAGGGGTAAGAGGGTTGAGATGGAGCTGGAGCCCAAGTCAGAGAGAGAGAGAGAGAGAAAGAGAGAGAAAAAGGGAAAAGGAAGAGGAAGGGGAAGGAGAAAAGTATATTAGTTCCGAACCCTTGTCTTGAAACCTTCTCCCCAGACTAGGCTACCCCTTGTTTTATCCAGGGATAGATCCTTTCAATAGCCTCCTTCAACCAGGAACGCTAGTCAACCGAAATATCGTGTCCTCATACACGCGTACGTAGTTATAAGGTATATGAATGAGAGAATTTTTTATTTTTATTTTCTTCAATTAATGGAAATTTACAAAAAAATTCATTCCTCTGTATATTCTTTACTTTTTGTTCGTTAAATTGCTTCAGTTCGCGGAGAAGAAAAGCAAGATGGGTTGTGGATATCAATAAAGAAGAAAAAACAAAAAAAAAAAAAAACTAAAGGAAAAAATATGAAGAAGTTTTTCACGCTTTTTCCAAACTCAATAATATCAGTTGTGTCTGTTCTCTTGGACTTTCTTAAGAATTTTGAAGCCCTTTTTTTTTTTATCTTCTACTTCTTTTCTTGTCAATCCGGCCAATTCCAACTTCCGAAGTCTTCAATTCTAGGCTTCACCTGCCTCTCACGGAGTAGGTACCATACCTTCAATATCGGTGGATATAGGTACTGTAAATACCTAAGGAAACCGTATAATTTCTCGCCTATAGCTCATTGACCGTTTAGAAATCGTGAGATCGCTCTAAGCTCTGCTCTTCCACTACATCCAACTATCCAACTATCCAACTCTCGCTTTATTAAGGATTCCTTGATTATAATAGACCCGCAACGATGAGACACTACTGTCCCGGTAGGCGGTCATTATAGACGCATGAGTGATTGCGTCTATTTCATCGCTCTTGCCCGGCTTCGTTTAGTTTCGTTTCATTTATCGCCAGCTAGCCGCGGCCACATACTTCAATAAAACTTCGTCTGCGGGTATCGGATTAATACGTATATATATATACCATCGTCTGAACTATAATACTCAGAATTTGGAAATATTAAAACCTTTTTTCCGCCGTTTTCCCACTACCGAATCCTTCCAACTAATGATACCGCCTTCTCATATATTCTTTTTTTTTAACTACCGTATACTGCTCACCCCGTGCTCGCCCACACCGGTGAACAGGTTATCCCATAACGCGAAAAAAAAAGAAAAGAAAATACAATAACCGCAGCTATTTTATGTGAATACATCTATCTTCGTTACAGACAACAACGTAGATATACAGGATGATTCAGAATACGGTACTTTCCTTACACCCGTGAATTTCTCGTAAAAATCTGAGACCAAAATTATGTATTTAGGTAGGAGCCCGTTTGAAGTACGGTGTAAGGAAAGTACCACATTTTGGATCACCCTGTATATATACCTTCGACGAGTATAAGACTACGCCGTTCCTTTTATCAACCGGTTATTAGAAGCTATAGACTCGTTTAATTATCTAATCTCTCTAAAACGCCGTAAAAATGTCACCGTAGCACGTGCATGCAAGTTTTACTTCACTTTGTTCCTTTTTTTTTTTTTTTTCCAGCTTTCAAACACGGATCATTCTTTCTGTCCATATTTCAGCTGTCATATTAATCCCCGTGTATACGCGTATGTGCTTTATCATATGTATAGATGGGTAGTAGTTTAAAGGGAACGGAAAAGTTTAAATAATTCAGAGCCTCGTGGAAACTTTTGCTTTGAAGGGTTTTAACTTCAAAGGATCGTTTGTTTTTCGCGGTGAGGTATACTAAACTTCGCTAAAGGTTATATATACACCCACATACATGTATGTATGTATGCATGTATACCGTTCAGGGCCTGAACTTTGCCACGTATAAGAAAGTATCTTTACCCTTATTGGCAAAAACAATTGAGCCCGTCACGCGAGCTCGGAATATAGACGCGATCATATATTGTAGATACGTGACGTCAGTCAAATACCTCGTCTTTCTATACAGGTTTCCCAAATTCTTCCATTCCTAAAATAACTCGGCGAATTTCAATCGACTCCGACGACTCGTCCTCCGTTTCTTTCAACCTCAAATTATCTCCCCCATCCGTTGATTTGCTCCTTTACTTCGTACCTTCCTTACTTTTTGTATTTCTTCTTCATTCCCCGGTCGAGCCGAGCCGAGACTAAGGGATCGCGATTTTTTAACTGACAAGTAGATATAACAAATTTGAGAAGGTATAGGTACCTAGGTAGGTAGGTGGGAAGGATAGGTATACGTCAGATGGTAGGAAACGGAACGGTGTTTGATAATTTTGTTTGAAACTGGCATAAATTCTGTGGCCTCCTAGCGCGCCTCTCGAGTTAGGTGGTAGGTAGGTTGGTAGGTGGGTGGGTACGTAGGTATACGCACACAGGGCCAAGAAACGGCGGTTTTCAGTAGATAAGAACTTTTCAAATTACTCAAATTTAACGCTAATATAAATGCGAAGACTTTCCGTCTTACATTATTGTAATGTCCGTTCAGCAGTTAATTTTCTAGATCAAGAAGAACCCCATCGCGCACCTCTCAACTCTCGTATACTTGATCACTGACGTTTATCGGCCCCTCGGGCAAATCCTCTGCACTTTATCCCATTCACATTCACATTCACATCATATTATTTTATTTATTTATTAACCGTGTAAATATATTTATGTAAACACGATCGAATAATGGATGTAGAAAGTTTGTTTTCTCGAACATATATATAAACGGGAGTGTAACCTGCGTTATAGTATAATTAGAAACCGGTTAGAAACATACCTTGTTACACCGACGAGGTGTATCCGGCAGGATCCAAAGATCCAAAGATCCTGCCCAGACAGACAGGTCTGAATTAATATTCATTAATACAGGAAATTGCAAAGGCTTCCTAGACACTAGCTACCGCGACTCGCGAGTGAAGTGAAGGGTTGAAGCCCTCGGGCTCATTTATTATTTCGCAAATCCGTTTCGGCTACGTTCTAATCTCTCAAAAAGTAAATCCTTACCATTAAAATTTCATTTATTGGACAAATTACTACGGGTTGTTGGTATATATACGGAGTGACTTTAACGCAGTTGCTTCGAGGTGATTTATCCATTCCGTTATACGAATTGAAGATGCTGAAAATTCATTTTTCGCCATCCATTGAGTAGCCGGTATAATTTCTCCTCGATTAATTCATGCATATTAAGTGAGAACTTTGTGTAACACGTCGAGTGGGATCATCGAGAATACCGGCGTAGACAAGAGCTGATCCTATACACTTTTGGATTTTTTAAAAATCCGGCTTACGTTAACCGCTTTTTTCCCTTTCGAATCACCTGCAGTTCGAATAAAATCTTACCCCCTTTTCACGCTCTAGTTATCCCACTTTCGATGAAATTTCTCGATCATATCTTTGTTTATCAATTTTTTTACGACGCCTGAAATAATTCGACGCCTTGCATGGATTGAATCTATTAAAGCTCGCACAGTCTCCGGGCGCGCTATGCAGAGACGTTCTGAGTCCCGCAATTTGTGGTGCAAAGCTAATACCATAGATCGTATCGATATTATACGTATAATCCTAACCGAAAGCTATTATAGTAATTTGGCTTCCTATCAGAATATCCATCAACTAGGTAAGAGATTACGATATATTACTGCCTAGAACCACCTCTTGAGTCTCTAATGGGTATGATCCCTTGCCCTACGTGGGGCCTCGACGTTTCTATGCATGCATTAGGATCCGACACAGAAACGATTTGAGATCTACGAACAAATTTAGGAATTATACGATGCATCCCAAAACCGTTTTCAATCCAAGTGCAAATTTGATATGTTATAAATGAAGAAATGAAAAAGAAAAAAGAGTAAACTTTTATCCCTTATATAATAAATGTTCTTCTCCGGGCTACGAGAGGCTTTTAATTTACCAAGTTAGCACCCTAACTTTCGTGGCTTTTGTCTCTCGGAATATTTGAGACGCGATATTCAGGAGCGAAGCGAGGGCAGCGAGAGAAGCAGCTATGGAAACGGGAACGGGAACGGGAACGGGGGAAACCCCATGAAAAATTAAATCGAATTTTCAGCTTATGTTTAGTACATATTCCCCAGCCATGCGGGGAGAGACTGAGATGCTTCCGAGGGTAGGAAAGGGTGGGGATGGTTCAGGCACGGGTAAAACACCCTTGAGACCGATCCGGCTAAATTCTCTTCTCTCTGAATAGGGGTTGGAAAAAGAAACTCAAAAACTGACGCGTTCAGGTTTATACTCACACCTCTGTACACCTGTCCACCTCTTAGCTCATGGAATACTTGCCGAATCACTGAATTATAGATGAAACATATAAAATTATAGCTACTCGTTGACTTAACCGGATTAATAGGGGAAACGAACATTCTCGACTCATCATAGCGACAAATGAAATGAAACTCGGTGTAATTCGTATGTAAATATTATCATCGTTTCCTTGTATGTGCTACGTGTACCTTGATACCTGTGCGTATGTGTAATACAGCTGCTTTTTAATACACACATGTATAATGATATAGTAAGGGAACTCGAGTCGCGTCGAGATATATTTAATATTCAACCAGTTTGTAGCCAGGAGGTCGTCGAATAATTTATTTCATTATTTTGATCCTAATTTCGTGGTCATAGTTGTACGTCATGCACGAAACCCACGATTGCACAAGGTCTGCCTCAATGACTCCGGGCCAAATCTTCATTTCAGTTCTAAATATTTCCCCACGCTCCTTCTAAGGTGTTACATTATTCTTGAACGCGCGGGTTACTCCCGGGCTAATTAGTCTACCATTTTTTATTAATTACGATCGCCATTAACCATCCTCACTCCGTTTAGTTACACCGCGAGAAATAATTACAAAATAAAATGAAAAGACAAAAAGAAAAACAATTAAGATAATAGATTCTTTTCAAATCCACAGGTCTGACTAAAAATACCTTCCGTTTAATTCTTATCGACTTCCTGTTTTCTTTGCATACCCTCTTTTTTTGTTTTTTTTTTTTCTCTCGTACAATCTTATCCCCAGTCAAGGTTTGCAAATCAAATATCCTTTTTGATTTTAATTTCCGTTTCTCCGAGAAAAATTTCACGGATCATACGCTTCTCCGGGGAATTTCGTGTTTCCTGTATGGAAAAGTAGACGTAGAGGCGTACGGTTTTCGGTATTTCTGCAATATGTGGTACATACAAGACGAAGGTACTGGGGACAAAGGGCCGAAGGGACACGTATCAATGATGATAGAAAGGCAAGTAAGCATTCACGATCACGTGAGCTCGTGTGCTACGTGTCGCTCGGTGGTACGAAACCGCGATCTGAAATCAATATGACGTCCTCCCCTGGCGTAGGTACGGGGTCGCGCCCGGTGGAGATGGCACGTTGCCCGACCTCCTGCCTGCCTGCCTGCCTGCCTGCCTGCTTGTCTGTCTGTCTGTCTAGCTATCTATCTATCTACCTGCCAGTTGCATGATTCGCGTCAAATCTGTCACGACACATCAATCGGGGTCGCGGTAAAACTAATCCTCGGAATGTCTGCGTGTATCGGGTCCCCCTGTTCACAGTCACGATATCGCAAGAATTTTTCATCATTTTCTTATGCCTCTTGTTCATCGTATTCTAGGACCTTACCCTTCTTCCCTTCATTCTTTATTTTCTTATACAATAATTGTTTCTTGCCCTTCTTTCTTTCTATCTTCGGTTCTTTTCTTTAATTTTCTTTATTTTTTCTTTCTTTATTCTTTTATTTTTGCTTAAAGTTAAAACTTCCTCCAAATCTTTTGGAATTTTAATCTTTCCGTGGTTTTATACCCGTTCAAGCGCACTCCGTTCCACGGTTTTCTTCGGAATCGTGCGGTTCAGAAGTTTTGACGAAAAAATAAAACTCCCTCTTTCACTCGTCGTAAAATAACGCTGTGGGGTTCACTCTTTCTCTCTCTCTCTCTCTCACCCTCACCCTCCCTCTCCATCTCCATCTCCATCTCTACGAGTCTTGAGATGAGCCCTTTAATTCAACTCTTGAATCAATATCGTAGCTTGTAACCACCAAAAGGTTATATACCCTACCCTGGCGCCACATGGGCCATCTGTCCGTCTGTATCTTCCGCCTGAAGCGTGCGAATCAAAACTTTTCATTAGAAATTTCCAACTCCAATTCTAACGCTCGATGCCTTTTAGGGTGACTTTTCAAGGGTCAAGAATCTCGGCGTGGGTTTGCGGGAGATATTCGTACATGTATAGGAATGACTTTTCGTCATTTTCCAGTATCTCGCTACCGCGACAGGATGATATTTTATACCAAAGTCATAACGGTGGTGCAGCGAGCGGTAACGATACCGTAGAAAAGTCACCCTGGCGCCAGAACAACCCGATGTCTTCCTTCCTTTCTATTCCGTTTGAATCGTACTCTCCAGTTCCCCACTTCCGGATATATTCTAGCACACAGAGAAATGTGCGCGGTTGGCATAGATATATACATATATTATATAGTAAATTCGGAACCGTTCGGGATATTTTCTCACACGGATGCGGAAAAATCTGAGAGCAAAAATTGTTATTCATGATCGAGATCTTTACAAAAATGATACCACTTCAACGGTCGGTTCTGCACCAGCATCGCTTAAACGAGTCCATGCTTCGGGGGATCTGGGGGAAAAAGTATACTACGTGCTGAATTTTAATTCTCTTCCTTTTTCCTTCGCTTCTAGGCTGTAGGCTGTAGGTTGTAGGTTGTAGTCCGTAGGCTGTGGGCTGTGGGCTACTTTCGCTAAGCGTTGTGTTATCTTTCGTCCAAAGGGACGTTTTGACAGGATATACCTTTTTCGCGTATAACGTTTACGAATTCCCGACCACCAGGTCCGGTTCCCAAAATATCACGATCTCGTTCAAGATCAACACTCCAGTTGGTACTCGGGGCGTAATGACGTAAAAATTTCTTTTCACCACTCCTGCACAGAGGGAGTCAAAAATATTCACGGTATTATTTATCAGTGTCAGTCGATCGCGAGAGTATAATACCTGATCATTTATTCATATCTATAATTATTATCTTGTACACGTTTTCGTACGCGTTTCTCAATTCGTCGGTATTTCCATTAATACGATTGCTCTCTGTACAATTTATCGAAAAACTGAATTCAAGTCTCGAAGGCGGATGAAGTAACCCCCCCCTTTGAAAAATAATCGCACATTTCTCTCTATCTTTCTCTTCTCATTTCTTTTCATTTTTTTCTCATTTTTTCTGAACTCCGGTATCGGCAGGAGCCAAGAAGTTAATATTTTAGGGGTACACCACCGCACCGTACGGCTGTCAGGCCTGGCAAGCTTCACCGGGATATCGCGTTGCCAGGGTAGAGGAATAGCGGTATGAAGCACACCATCAAAACCAAGAGCACGCTCTGCCTCGCGTTAAACCTGCGCGCGAGTCTCATTTGAATAAGACGGCAGTTAGTCCTGTTTATATAGTGTACAGCTTTTGACAAACGATTACAAATTGTCCTCGCGCCGATCCGCGGGCTTTGTCACTATTTCCTCTTTTTTACATAACTCTCCTCTCCTCTCCGCTCCTTTTCTTTCATTTTTTTTTCCCATTTCACTCTTCTTCTTCTTCTTCTTCTTCTGGCTGTATAAGCCGCTGCAAACAGGAAGTGACTGAGCGTTCCCAAAGCCCACCCAAGACTCACTAACTAGACACCAATTCTGCGTATATATTATAGGTATATAGGTATTATGTGTATACATAGGCTGGGTATACAAACGGTAAAAGAGAACAAGCCGAGTTTCGACGTTGTAGTTCAGGGCTTAAGTCGTGAGAATTGGAAGAGACGATTTGTCCAATTAAGTAAATTCGGAATAAATTGGCCGTTGTCAACGGGAATTACCACTCGCGATCATTGCGGGCTTCGTTATATCGCCGATCTTAACTAAACGATTATTCAACGACGAGGCTGTATAAGAGATGAGTCGATTCGGTAAAGAGACGAGACGCGGAGAAGATCTGGGGCGAAAAAATAACTCGAAAACAGTGAAATCGACAAAAGGAAATTGAGATAGTAGGTATAGGAGGGAAAAATGGGCGATGAATTTCAATAGGGAAATAATCTTGTTCGTTTTGACCCAGTTTTCGCGTTTCACTGCAGAAAGGACTTCTATCGGGCCGACGAGAGGTTGTTTCGATCCTGCCTCAATCCTCCTTCTCTTTCTTTCTTTCTTTCTTTATATCCATACTACACTTTTCAAAGATGCAGCTATTATTCACCTATCTTGTCGACTAGCTGTCCTCATCTTTTTATTCAAACAATTTTCATACCTGCTGACGTATGTATCCATAGCAGAATTTGGTGATGGAGCCTGTATTATGTATGAAAAAGTATGAACATCGAACATCGAGCGAAAAAAAAAAGGAATCATCAAGTTTGATAGGAAATGAATAATTTATTATACTAAATTATTCATGATTATTTCACTGTTGGAAATATAAAGCTAGTTTGGGCGAGTCCAGAGGAAGAGCCATTTAATTCATTCCTGAAACTCGGCTACACGACGACACATGGGTATCGACCTCTGGTGTGCTTTAGGACGCCGGGCATCGTTGAGAGGCAGCCGTCCCGGCGCCTGAAAGAGCGTCGGGACGCCTGCGGCAAGGCGGCGCGAGACGGGGGACCCGGTTATATCATCTGATCTATAGGGACACCCTAGGAAAGATGAAGATGCTGCCTAGCATCGTGTTTCGGCGTTGGTACGTCGCGACGCCGGGCGTCCCCGAGATCACTCGTTAATAAAGATCGTATCTTTAAGGAAGCTCTGCCTCAAAAGGTCGGCCATAGTAAACAGTTGAGTACCTGCGGTGTGGCCTTCTATCAACAAGACTCGTTGTTTCAGAAAAAAAAAAACCTCGTAAGTTTTCCAGTTTTTCCCTTTTTTCTTGGTTTTTTTTTTTTGTTTTTTTTCTGGCCGAGGATGAAGAAATTTCAATGAACTCGCGGCTTCGACACGATTTTCACATAATACTTTGAAATTTTCTTTGAACCGGGTTTCTCAATTTGAGCTTTACAGTCAAGACGTGATTCCTTCGTCATAAAAGGGAGAAGAGGAAAAACCATGGATTTCCTTGATAAGATTGGAAATAAACAAGCTTCAAACAACTTCATCTCGCTCATTATACCTCCCTCGCAAAACTGAACGAGTTTTGGAGGAAACATTTCTCCTCGACTTCAAAGGCTCGAGAAATATTCAGGTGTAAAGTTCTTGAACGCCACGCCATGTAGTTATATGCGAGTTTCCGACTCAATTTAACGACTCTGACACGTGAGGGAAGACAGAGTGAGAGGGATGATAGGCAATGTTACAATTGCCATGGTTTTAGAAGCGGCAAAGTTGTCAACGTATCTAAACAATCAGTATATATACCGTAAACAGGCGGTAACGCATTAAACTTATAATTATTAACTAAAAGTTGTTTAATTGGGTTGTGATCATTGTGATGTATGCTTTTCCGTATACTGTAGCGTGTATATTTATATGGGTGTCCGTGTCAACGCGAATATTATTATTATTGTGATTATTATACCGGTAGGAGTTTCTCTCATCTCCTCTTTTTAATACCTTCAATTATTCAAGATCGCTAAAACAAGCCGAGAAATAATTTACGTGTTACCGCAACGGTAACGGTCGATTGTTTCGCGGCTAAGCTCTTCTGGAAGCTTTGTGTCATTAAAATTGAAAGAATGATTTAATAATATCATCGTGTAAAACAACCGTGTGGATAAAGTAACGTCGTCGAATTGGTGAATTTATTTCCCTATTAAGGGTATATGAAGGGGGGGCTCTCTGATGCTCATTCATAGTACATAAAATTGGGGCAGAACAAGAAATTGGTTCGCGTTTAGAGGAGCGAGATATATTCTTAATAACACCGCAACACCGACTGCAAAAGATGATACCTATACGCGGTTTTCCGAGCCTCGGTTTAAACCATTGTTTGTAAGTTACACGTAAGTAATAACAGTTGTCGGTAGACGCCGAGCATGAAACTCGATTGTTGTAAAGCCTTTATGACGGCGATAAAACGGCGCACTTTCCTACCACAGGTCGAGGGGGTGAAGCCAGACGGTAACTTTGTAACGAAATAAGCATCGAAAAAATCGAGTTTCAAGTTTTTAAACCGTCCTTACCTCCGGCTTCTTCGTCGACTTCGTCGTCTTCTTTCACCTTGTATATATATGAGAAGTAATGTTGAATCGTTGTTGTAACCGCGGCAGGTTATCGCGAGATTTATAAGTATAAATAGTGGAATTAGGGATCGAAAATTGGAGACAAAACACACGAGGGCATCGTCGAGAGGCTTGTAACGAATTCTATTTAAATAGAAAACCAATTCCGAGTTTCAAAGTCGATGTATAAATTGTTCAGAGAACACATCAGGACCACACAATGGGAAATTTGTATTCGGGGAGAACGGACAATCCTCTGATTTTCTTATTGGTTTTTAAATCGTCGTAAAGTGGAATTGTTTGGAACCGTTTCAAACCGAATCTACGATCGGTATAAAAATTTCATTGGCACGCCCACGCGACCATTGTTAAACTCGAGAGTTCGATGCAGCCTATAGTTTTCACTGCACTACGTATATGTAGTACAAGGTATATGTACTTTCCACATATATAAGCTATACCTGCATTTGACAAAACGGGCGCCAATTTTATCCCCTGCATACCCATATCTTCCCTCCACCTCGAACTTTGAATTTTTTTTCTTTTTTTTTTTCTTTTACGATCTATTCGGCTCTTTAACACGTTGTTATTCCCGATATAATACGCGCTTCTATCGCTCTTTACCTCCTTGCGCTGTCTTGGCTCGACAGTAAATAACTCGAAAGTCTGAACAACTGCGCGACCAACCCCCGCGGTGTGAGAAATCGTTTTTTTTTTTTTTTTTTTCCATTTTTATTTTTCCCTCCTGCACTGCAGTGCACAACCATCGCTACGTAAGAATTAAATCTCTTTGAGAAAAGATTCCCGAGTTGCCAAACGGTACTTAGTATTCGCACAAGGCAGAGCTGGGTCGCCTCGGCCTCGGCAGGACTTTGCAACTAACTGCAACCACTGTACCTTGACTGAAGTGGCAACTACCTGCACTAGCTCGGGATGGGATTGCAGAGAGTTTCAAGTTCTACCTAGGAGAACAGAGAACTCTTCTCTTTTTATCTATTCTTTTCTTTTATTCCTCGTCCCGTTTCTTTCTTTCTCTCGCTCACTCCTCCCCCGGGATATGTCCCGTCGACCTGGTTGGGCACCGCTTACAGGTATAACAAAGCCGGAGAGAATGAGACGAGGAAGAAAAAATGACAGTAGAAAATCCGCAGCTGGAGATTTAACCACGTCTCAATGTCTTCGCTCATTATTCGACTTATATTGAACGAATGAATAGGGCGAGCTGGGGATACGATTCGTACGCCGAATATTGCCTGTAAATTAGTTTCATCATGAAATTGAGAAGTAGGTAAGGCGAGCCACCCGAAAAGAAGTTGTGCTCCTTATACGAAGTAGCTGCAACCTGCTACACACAGAAAATTCTAATAGGTGTACGTTTCGCTTCTTTTTTTCTTTATAAATAAATCAATACGTAAATAAATAAATAAATAAATTTCAGGTGCAATTCGTCGTGAGAGAACTCTGATCCTCTTCTCCTTATTTTCAAGCATCTGTTACCCGCACGACGTAAATCCGTCCATTGTATAGGAGGTGAAAAATGCGTCTATAAATCTAGCTATAAAATAGTGTCTCACTATAAGAGTAAGGGTATATTTGCAATAATTTGTGCTGCACAGCTGTTTGACTATAAAAATGATTGACCAATTTCGAATGAGGGTAACATTACGCGATGAGTGCGGAGATTTTTCAATTCAATCGCGAATTTAGCGCGTAAATTTAATCGGCTGGTTAGCATGGCAGAGACTCGTAATCGTGGGTCGGATAATTTGCTGAGGAACGAAAGAGGATCCCTTGGTGAAAAGCATCCGTGGTCAATTACCCGGTGGTAAGCAACGACACGGTTGAAACGACGATTGAACCTCGACCCTGTTTCATTGCCAGAATCTAGAACTCTTCGATTTTCTCTCTTAATTGGTCGCCGAAAGCTTCGAGGCTATACATACCCGTCTATATAGGTATACCTATATGTATACCTAGATACGAACGAAGGAGAGACTTGCTCGCTGTTTACTTATTCTACACGCATTCGAGGACGGGAGCTGTAGGAAGTCCTGGTTAATCGTAACCCCGTTGAGCTTGGGGGACAATTTCTAGAGAACTTCCTCTATCTTTCTCTCTACGCTCGTGTTGTGTGCTAGTTGCGAGTTGGTTTCCACGAGGAGAAACTTTTAGTCAGTTTCGGGACGCCGTAGGTGTTTTCTGATCGTCGATGGTCTAATGCGATCGTAAGGAGAAAAATAAATAGTAATTTATTCGAAAAGTAACCGAACATCCGACTAACTGCTGAAGGGTTCTTTTTCTTTTTCATTTCGCTCTTTTAACAAATTTCCAACCTTCCAGTTTCGCCAAGTTTTCATTTGCGAGGGTAAAAAAAATTCGCGAAACCTCACATGATTATGTTTTAACAGAATCGTTCTGGCTTTTACAGGAATTGAAATTCCTCCGTTGTCTTTTTCTCTCCCTCTGTTCTTACCTTTTTTCGTATTGTTTTATGGACGAAAAAAAAAAGTCTCACCCACGGAGATCTTCCAGTCCAACTCTTTTTCAATTCATTTCTTACTTTATTTTGTGAAACATAAATTTATCCGAGTTTTAGTTTAATTAAAGAACCGGTGTGGCACGTGTATCGAGCAACTTGTTGAGCAAAACGCGGTGGCCAACCGTAACAGAAACGTAACTAAAGTGTTGAATCGCTGACTCGACGGTGTACACTGGTACCTATATACCTATAGGCGCGAGCTGTTTCGCGGATGCGATCTTCTTCTCATGGTGGCTATTTTTATATATTATATACTATACACTATACACTATACCCGAGTGAGAGAAGCAGAGAAGAAAAGCTTTTTGCCCCGCGGTCACGTCGCGGACCCCGATGAAAAATCTCAGAGCTACGGTCTCTCGGGGCGAAATGCTTGCCGAGGCGTGAAAACCTACCCTATCCGTATATGTAGGCCAGGATGGTAGTCGACCGTTTCATTTCACCAATACCAGCAACCGTTGCCTGATTGATGCAGCCTTATGCGAAGCAAGGGTCGAGTGGGGTGAAATCAGTGGGGTTGGCGATTTTTTAACGATCAAAATTCTAGTGATTTACTTTAATCTTGCTTTCATATTGAAACGCTCGTTATATATGATATCGTATTGTACATAATATATAATGTATATATCTGTGCATTTTCCTTCGAGAGGTTGAAAATATTTTCCTTCTAACTTTATCACGTCATTTGATACGAGGAGAGCTATTGTCGGTGTATGTAGTACCTACATCGGTATTCTTGTGTATCGTATGCAGCGTTACCGTAGACCGCGTGGATATGTAGATATGTGAATTCTCTGCGGTACAATACCCCTCGACGTTATATACCAATAAGATCCTGTAATATTACACCGTCACGTGTCTCTGCAGTGAGCTATTGGAAATATAGAATATAAGAAATTCAAAGTAGGAGGAAAACGAGCCTTGAGAAAAGCCGATAAAAGTTCGGAGGCTTCGTGCATACCATGACTTCTTTCCTGTATATAGCATATTATATTTATTGATTTCGTCTAATGTCCTTCTTATACTATATACGCAATGCGGAAACGTAAAGTGGTGAATGAATACAGGAACACCATACCCATGCTGTATATATTTATAGGTAAATAGATGAATAGGTCAATCCTTTTATTGAAGGAATTCGACGTCAATTGAGGAGAGAGGTTCTCAATACGCTAATACTGGTGTAATGGAATTGGGGAGTGAATATAATTCTGCGTGTTTCAATTGTCATGGGGGTGATAGAAGAAAACAAATTCCGCGCTGAGCCTTCTCGCGAACTTTTTCGTTAGTCTTTTCTTCCTCCCCTGGGGTGCGTAGTCCTTGCCACATCGTTAGCAGGACCAGGACTTGAGAGTACAACAGGGATGGAGGAGAAAGAGAAACGGGAATGGAGAAACGAGAAACGAGAAACGGGAAACGAGGGAGTTGTCTTGGCTATGTGCCTCTTGCACAGTGATCTGCGATCCGCCTGGATCCTCAGTTACAAATTTCGTGGTTTTTCGTTAAAAGGAGACTCGTCGGAAAGTTCGGTTAAATGAGAGCTTCGAATCTCCTTCTCACCATGTTTTTGTGTTTTTTTGGAAACGTTCCAAAGTGCTCCTCGTTCTCCACAGCTCTTTCGCCTTTTCCATAAACATATCCTGTGTACCTACATACCTACCTACCTAGCTACCTACCAACCAAATACCGGAATGAAATTCACCTCCGCAATTAAGTGATCCAATGTCAACGTGCGCGCCTACAAGCGTGAGGTGAAATTTGACTCCTCACCGCATAATGTATCGTGTTGTTAAACACCGGATCCTGTTCCTCTCCGCGTATCTCACTTTGTAATGCAAACAAGGAACGCAGGTTATTCGGCGAAAGCATTTATTTTCCATTTATATTTTCATCCCCTTTGTACGACGATATCATGAAAGCAAAGCAGAGCAAAGCAAAGTGCCTCATATAAGAAAATAAAAAAAATCGACGGATGAATGCAATCGTTTTTGAATTTTAAAAATAATTCTCCCCTATAGGTTCCGTGGTACCTACCGTGTGGCGCATATCCACCCTGTGCATATATATTTAACACAGGGAAATGTGTAAAAGGTTGACTGTGTTCTCGAGTACATGTGATATCGATTGCCCTACATAAACTTTAACCAACCATCCAGCCAAGCTAAGCCTGAATGTATGTAGGTACTAGTAAACTCTTCACCCGCTGGACTGCACCTTGTCAAACTTTATCACGGTCCTTACAACAAATGCTCGACACTTTATTTCCACGACGTTTCTCTTTGGTAGGTAATCGCGGCCTGTCGCAATTATCGAACGTTGTTCGCTAATGTTCCTTTCCCCGTTCAACGGTGATCTAAATCTCGTCTCCTTCGAGGTTCTGTGCCTCTTAACGTCGGAAACTTACTTGCGGTAATTAATTGTCATCGTCAAGGCCTTCGGCTGGCTTTGAATGTCGAGATTTCCATATCAATATCAATAACACTTCCAAAGGTATACTGCCTAGATGGATTTGGTTAAAAGGGTGCCTGTTCCACACTCAAGACGAAAGGGTGGAAGTACTTGAGTTGCGTAACTTGTCTAAAGATAGAGCAGTTGGAAATAATAGATAGTTGTATTTGTAGAACGCGATACGTTTCTTTCGTTGTCCCAGTCATTTGGAAACCCATATAGACAGACATGTATTATGGAATTTCTAATCACTTGAAAAGCATGCTGGTTAACAAGTGCACCGACGACGAGGTTCGATTTGGTTTAAGAGGTTGTCACAGTCGGTTCGTAACAGGCATAAATCTCGCGAGGCGCGATATATATCTAGAATCTTGAATCTTGAATCTAGAATCACGAATCTCGAATCTCCGCTGGATCTAAGATCGGTAAATCAGGATCTACTTTCACCACGTCGTAAACACAATCAGAGATTGTAATTTTGAATCTGTATGCAGCCGAGGGAGAGAGAGATCCTCCAGCCAATCAGGTGGCTATTATTATGGAGATTACGTCATAACCGGTATTAGTTCATTATCACTTCAACTCCCACGTATAGGTATATCTATAGTACATATACCTATCTAGGTACAAGTCCATTTCTGGCCCCCTGTCCCCGTCATCTTTGCCTATCTTCTGACCGATATAACGGAGGACCCCGGCCCATATACCTTTAATCTAGCCTCAAAGCTTATCCGCGAGCTTTATATCGATCCCAGATATTTCTCAAGGCCGAAATTGGTGTAACGATTGTCAGTCATGTAAGAATATCGCATATGACTCGCATGTATGATCATTGTTTTTGTTTATTATGCTTTATTTCCATTCGGTTGAAAACTCGGATCACGCTTTAAGCCGAGCCCGAGTTTAGATTTGAATTTAGAAACGGATCGTGCTAGCCGTGAGGTATAGACGTGAGCTAGCAGGGAGTTATGGACTGATTCGACACTTTGGTGCTGAGAAGGAACGGGAATGGGACAACTTCGTATTCAAGTGGTGTGTGCGACAACCCTGTTACGATAGTAGCCTATCCCGTGGGACTCGTCTCCTGGTGCCCAGGTTTCTCCTCTTTATTCCTTATGCCATCTACAGGACTGCTTTACTCCGCGTCGCGCGAGAACGATGTCGCAGGAATTCCTCGAGCTAGAAAGCAAACGGTTCCTCGTCTCAGTAACCTAACCTTGGCCGAACTTCCTACTGCAGGGTATATAACCGTGGGGGAGATAATTCAACCGTTCAAGGGATCTTAGCATCCCTCTTATCCGGAAATTTTAAACCCTTTCGAAAACCGGTAACAGATAACGTCGCCAAGATTAAATCGCCCGACAAATTCACCGCGTAAATTTTAACGGCTTAGTTCTGCTGCAGCTTCTACTTCTACAGGAGTTGGGTAACCGAAAGCTCACTTCTGCCAATATCTATGAAGACTTTAGTTCTTCGAAGTCTCGGCACAACAGTGTGAAACATAATTCTGACCTCACCGCGCAATCAAGCTGCAAAAGTTTGGCAGTTTCAACGCTCGTTCGAAACTGTCTCTTCGATTTTCCTCCACGCGGATTACGGTTTTACCAATACCCTAATCTTCCGGCTGGTCATATTGATCCCACCGTCACGTTTATTAAACTTCTTGTTCAGGTTACTCGATATACGTCTGTAAAGGGGCAGAATGAACACGATCGTAAATAGATATGACAAAAAACGTTGGTATATATTTAGACCGGGTACATAGGTATACATACTATACAACAGATTTCTCACCCATATAAAAACGCGGTGTACGATTATTTTAACACTCTTTGAAACCTGGTCCGATATATTTTCCCCGATCAATGGCATCGCGAACTCGAGTATCGAGTGTGTTCCCTGATCGGAAATGGGTACTTCGGTTGCCTACAGGCGAACTTTAGCCGATGAAAGAACAAAAGGAAAAAAGGGAATAAAAGGGCCCTGGGGGTGAAGTAGGATGGGAGAGCGATTGGTCCAGCAGTCGAAAGGCAACGGTGATCCATCCATCCATCCATCCATCTCTCCCTCTACTCCGTACGAATCACCTGAGCAAATGCAACAGCCACCAAAACTCTGATATAGCCAGTAACTAGTCGCGCTGTTTGCGCCCTGATTGATGCATTGTTCGAACGGGAATTGACCTCCTGCGTGCAGCTTTGTATCAGCTTTGTTCTGCGAATTGGCTGATATCAGTCGAATGGCCGAACTGCAACATAGGCCGAGGCCGATAGTCCATAGCTCATAGCTCGAAGCTCAAAGCTCAAAATTCAAATTCAAGGCGACGATTGCGAGGGTGAGATATGATGCTCTGGGAAATCAGGCGCATCACGCGGTTTCCCCGCGCGACGTCGATGTCCGGATGATCGATAATGGAAATTTCGTTATATAGGTAACGATGTACAGAAAACGCGGCGGTGTCTTCCCTACACCTATTTTCTAAGGCACCGTGTGCTGCAGACAACGCGTTCGTCATATTTTTACAGGGTGCAACCGTTCGGGTGGAAGAGTTGAACGTTTCTTGAATATTTAAACCGCAGCTCACGTCAGCTACCTCAGACATTTTTCTGTTTACGGAATTGCCCCATAGAAATATCTGAATCTGTATAATTTAAATTGCTTTATTGACGCTGCATTTATTATAGTCATATGCACCGCACGGAACGGATCACCTTCTTTATACTATAAAGTACCTATATCTGGTATACAATGCCTTGTATCTTTTACGTGAGAAAGACCCAAGTGTATGTAAGTACTACTTCGGTACCTGCATGTACGAGGTATAGTTTTTGACAGCCACTCAGTACCATTGCGGTACTTACTGCGGACTCGCGAATGCATATCGACTACCGCAACGTTTTTGGCGACAGACAAAACTCCTTGTCAGCCACTTCAATCCACCCGCTTGTAAAAATGCCAAAAGTTGATTGGACGAAACTTTACCAGCTACGAAAATAAATCGAACGACCGTACCGCGACCGATATATAGATAGTAGATACCCAAAAGAGTCCGTTTTATTTTTGGCAATTTTAGAAAATCTTATCAAAGTTTTGAAGACAATTTCTCATCCCCTTTTCAATAACATCATCGCCTATAGCTCCCTTCGTTTTCCCCCCCTTATTGCTGAATACAAATGCTACAGTTTGCAGCACTTTGTGATGGACATGGCGAGGGAAGAGGTTCGCAAATATCGGCTGACCACCGTCGACGTATATACATATAACATACCATACATATATAGTTGTGAAATTGCATGGTATGAGCCACTGGTAGTAGGTATAGATCGGCTTTGACTCCGTTGGGAGGTTGTTTACTCTACCGGAGTAAAGGATACGTTTGCAAACTGCTTTTCGCTCAGTTCCTGTAGCACCAGTCAACCTCTCAGACAAAATGGTCCCTCGTTATAGGCTCGCGATTCTGGATCTTCGAGGAGAAACGCGAAACGGCGAAACGGCGAAACGGTGAAATGCGAAAGCGAGAGAGAACCGAACGATAGATAAACGAAACGACTGAGTTCTCGCACGGAATGGCTCAACTTAGATACGAGGTAGCGATAAATTCTCAATATACTTCGGACCTGCTCGAAGATGTTTTTGATTCCTTTGCCTAATTTGCTGGATACACCTATACATGGTCGATTGTTTCCTATCCGAGTATAACCAACGCGTAACATAGACTATAAATTCTGATTTTCAATCCCGGCGGGCGAGTGAGCTGCGTCGACGGTTTATTATTCGTCGAATTGCGAAAGGGAACTGATGAAATAAAATAAAAAATGAATGAATAACCGGCGTATACTAGGAATTAATTTTCAACATCCCATAGATGTATATATATATATACCGGAAATCCATTAGATAAAATATATGTATATTTATTCAACGGAGCTTTGGCTATTCTGTTGGCATATATATATAGTATATATCTACGTATATATATAAATACGGTATGAAAATTCAATTCGCTATATTTCAATTTTTACAGAAGGAGTACCACCCCGTTACGCATATCGGTACGTTGCCGTTGCTGCTTTTGATCATGAGCTGAATCTCTCTACCAAATCAAGGAAAACAAGATAAAAGGAATGGGATGATCGCTTTACAATGAACACACGACCAGGGGAGGCACCATCATGCAGTGAGTACCTATTGTATAAATCTGTAAATTGTTAAACACATATATTGAATTTGCGCGAATTTGTGAATCTGCGAATTTGTCATCGAGGGGAGGATGTAGAGGCGTGAAAGAGGAAGTCGAAAGAGGAATACGGTGCCCGACAGCATTCGTGCGAGGATTTTTTTTTTCTTTTCTTTTTTTTATTCCTTTCTCCTTCTTTCTCTCTACTTTTTTTCTACAGAGGGTGAAAATTTTTTTTGGGGATAAAAAATTGTGCTCACATCTGAACCTATTCGGCCTTGTTTTCCGCTCCTTTAAACAGGAAAAAGGTTGCGAAATTATTGACCAATCGACTAAACAGCGCAACTACCTACTAGGTACAGGTAGAGAAGTTATACGGACCTCCGTCAAAGATCGGGCTACACGTTTAGCTTGTTAACCTTTAAACGGCGGAGTTTAAGCGTGACGATTTTGCCGCTAGCATTCTTCGCCGCGTTTCGTTGAGTCGAGCTATTTCCTCGGTG
Source organism: Tenthredo notha (assembly GCA_914767705.2). Taxonomy (NCBI): domain Eukaryota; kingdom Metazoa; phylum Arthropoda; class Insecta; order Hymenoptera; family Tenthredinidae; genus Tenthredo; species Tenthredo notha. The sequence continues at coordinate 8,378,220 of OU611917.1, forward strand.
TGCAATTCGTGTCCGACCGCGACAGCCACTCAAAGACGTTGACAGTAAATCTTCCACCGAAGTTGATAAACTATTGTCGAAATCACACTGTACCAACGGAGTTATACTTATCGGACAATATATAAACAGCGCTTTGCGGGCACGTTTCGCCGCATTTATCTAGATGTATCTTCCAGTTCGGTGCGAGGCAGAAATATGGGCGAGGGCGAACAGGGGACCGGGGACCGGGGACCGGGGACAAGGGAGGGAATTGACATTGCCTCATCCCCTTCTCTGACCCTTCTCACCCTTTTTCCTGCACCCCTCACATATTTTCATTTTTCACTCACCCGTTCGCCTCAATCAACAACCGACGTATTAATTCCCCGAAATCAGTCGAATCATTTTTTTAGTATTTTACATCTTTTTTTTTCTCATTTTTCATTTCGTTATTCAAAATTGATATACGTCGTAAGGTATACAGAGTAGAATCGTATCGACCGCTGCAGCCGACAGAAGCGTCATTATTATCAATTATATATATTTAATTATTATAATCATATTCCTATCCTATCTACCTATAGAATTATTAGAAAACATATCTGCAGCCTGTCCGTAGAGATCAGGGATTCTCGCGATTTTGCCTATAGCTTTTTTTGGTTTGTTTTCCTTTTCTTTTTTTGCCGGTGCTTGTCAACGACCCGCGTCGATGTAGCGCAAGGGAATTATCAACAAAGGGGTCTCTGGGCTCGTTCAACGATCCGATTAGCTAGGGGTTCTGTATTTTATTTATTTTTACTTTTACTTTTTTATTTTCGTTTTCTTTTTTTTTTGTTCCTTCTTTCCGTTTTTTAGCCCCAGGAATAATTCCTCGGCCCGCGCCGGCGTAAATACGCTACGGAATAAATTTCACGAGGATTACGAAATTAGATCGTGGGACGCGTCGCAACGCCCCGCGTTCTCTTCAGAGTTACCAAAAATTCTACAGATATCCACACCGAATTATAATGGAAAATTAAAGAAATTTATACTAGATAGGACGGGGGAGGACCGTATATCTCTAACTTCGCGATAAACCGCGTTTCAACCAAACGAGCTTTTCCCGAGAAAATATTGTTGGTACTATGCTGGTAGCTTTCCGACGGTACGTCAGCGCTTGATTGATCCACGTGCCACGTGACCTCTTCATCCGCCAATCAGCTTTCAGTAAGTATTTCGCGGTACTGTAACGCGACGACGCCGAATAGACGCTAACCCTGAGGCACTCCATGACGAAAAGCGCCGATTAGTATCTCCAGATCCTTTATTCCCATCCACCGTCCACTTGGTTCTTTCTTAAAGCCCAATTGGCGTTAAGAAATTAGCCTTTTTTCTTTGTTCCTTTTTTTTTCCCGTTTTTTCTCCTCATCTCTCACATAACGATCATCGAATGTCAATGAAAATAACTATTCGAGGGTTGATTGGGTGTTGATAACATAATTCATTAGTAGATTAATTAGTAGCTTCCTCCAACTGCAGCTGACTCTTGGGATAAAAGCATAAGGTGGCTTTTACTAGACTGAGCTATACATATTGTATTGAAATTGCGGGCAAATTTGATTAAGTAGTAAAGCTGGCTTGGTGCACGGCTGGTAGCATACGTCAGGTTCTATTATCGTGTAATTCTCTGGATATCGATCTATTCAAGTGATTTCGCGGAGCTATGATATATGCGATATAATAATATCGTACGAGCACTGCCAGCCGGATGGGTGTCTGCAGATTATATTGATATGCGTGTATAAACAAGGTGGGTAATATAGTCGTGGAACCTTTGGCCTTTGGCGTATAAATCGAGTACTCGATTTATAAAGGGAATTAGGATACACGCAGCCCTTGATTAATGGGGGGCTAACAATAAGCTCGGAAAATCTATTTTTGAAAAACCCACATAGCCCCGGGGCTCCTTTCAACCCTTTTCCGTGTACCGTGTCACGTGTATGCGTGTCATTGGTACTTACGTACGTGGATTATAAGTACCCATGCTTTACACGTACACGTAGTTATATATTATATACAATGATTAGTTGTTTCCCGACAATTTTCGAATCTGCTCGTCAACTTTTGAGAGATTAGTTTTTTTTCTCTTCTTTCTCCCTTTTTTTTTTTTTTCTTTTCCACACGTCTTCGAAACCCGAAGAACAAAATTACTGAAAATAAAAGACGTGAAGACCAATAAAATCTTGTCCCCTATACTCATTCTCTCCCTTTCTCTCTCTCGACTTCTTTCCTGTTTTTTTTTTTTGGTCTTTGTTGACTTTTCACTCGCTTTTTTTTATCCTGTTTTGTTTAAACAACACTCGGTTCACTCGCCGTTGAATTTTCAATTCCCCTCATTCCATATTCAACGTATATTTTCCAATACCTGCGCTGCAGTATATATATATTTTTTATATACCTAACGCAGCAGTTGAAAACGGAATGTAGAATTTTATACAAAGTCACTTTCTCGGTATAAAAAATTCAATTAGTTCAAATGATTTCGAAATAATATTATTCATTTATTATTTTATACGTATTATACAAGATAGGGAGAGGAAGAGGAAGAGGGATACTCCGTATCAAGTTGAGCAAACAAAAAAAAATTGTTCGAGAGATGTAAAGAAAAAAGAAAAAAGCAAAAAACCGTTTTATCTGATTTTAACGAGGTAATTTCAGGATAACTTTCAGCTTACAATATCCCTTCACGTGAAACGAGGTCGAACAGAAATAGATCGGGTCAAAGTAGTTATAAATATGGGATGAAGCTAGCTCAAAGCACGTTGTAGTCCGAATTAGGATGTTAGATAATTAGAAGATCTCGGAGAAATGGCCAATTTCGATACAGATCTCCATGGACGATCCGACCAAAGTAGCTAAGTTTCATCCCGCTAAACCCCCGAAGGTCTATGATGACGTCAGGATGTCTACGTTGCCGTGGAAACGCCAATCAATGGATGAAATTGCATTTGCCTTCGCCTGCTGCAACCACCAACGGAATCGAAGACTCCACGCGAACTAGCTACCTCTCTATATACATGTATATAGGCGTATGCAATTCTAAGCATTATTCATAATTCGCTGCGTAAATCCCTTCACTAAACCTTTTAGCGTGCCTATAGCTAAAGCCAGTTCAAGCCTTATCGACTCGCTTTAAACCCTACCGAACTCCGAATACGAGTGATCTCCGACATCGCGATAAGAAAGAAGGGAAATTAGGGATGGATGCTCGGTTTAGTGATATTAGAATCCAGCGGCGAGATTGTTAATAATAGATGCGGATGCTGGGAGAGCTGGAAAATGTTACGGTAGCAGAATAATTCGGGTTTGGTCACACCGGGCTAATTAGGACTGTCTGAAGGGGCGTTAATTTTTAGCCAATTAAAAACGTGACCAAGTCAAGTCCGAGAAGCGTGAATGACTTGGTCCAGAAGAGAACCGAGATGGGTGGTTGTCGGTTAGTTCCAGGCGCCGTCTTGGCGACGAGGGCACGTACGTAGGACGAGACGCATTAAATTAGCACACAATCAACCATAAAATGAATTTTTTCTTTGCCACAACAAACGAGGACTATTTCTTATAGCAATAGCTTTCTCGCTGTCGCGAACGCGTACTGGTCAAACATTGTACAGCAGTTTATTATCTATAAGTACGCGAAAGCCTGTTTCATATAAAATGAGTAGATAGCCGGCGCATAGGGATTAGTATAGCGGAATAGTTCATCAATTTCTGGAAATTTTAGATGAACTTTTAATCGGGAAAGTAAATGAATTCCGAAGTGGCATTTGACGAGTGAATTTGTTTTCCTGTACGTACCCACTCATCTTTCTCGTAACAGTTCGTACGACATTCGTACTATTTTCATATTTTCGTATTTGAGAAGGAATTCTTTTCGAAAAGCGCGAAGCTGCGAGATGATGAAATGGAACTGGGCTTCTTGCTTCCCCAGAGTATTAAGAAGAGACGGGCAAAGGGAAAAGGGGAAAAGGGAAAAGGGAGAAGGGAGAAGGGAGAAGAACGGCGCTTAGGAATATCAACTGTAAAGTAACTTCTAATCCCGCAACAAAAGTTTCCTTTCCATACAGACCCGAGTCAGTCCTGATTGAGCCGTAGCCGCGTGAAAATCGATTTGGATTAACGACCAAGACTCGTTGGGTTTGGGCGCACGTATTGTGTGCGCTACACTTGCACGTCTACTTCTTTTCTTTCGGGGAAAATTTTCTTTAGTCTAAGAAACAAAAAGGAAAAGAAAGGTCGCTGTTCATTTTTCTCCATAACCTCTTCTGATACGTACGTGTAATGAAATCTTTATCATTTAATCAACCCAAAAATCTATTCAATCATTTATCGTCAATTCGAATATGAAGACTCTATTTTTCCTCCTTCAACACCTACGTTTTTTATTCGCCACAGTTTATAGCTCAATAGCCAAAGACCGTGATTTTCGATAATCGAGATCTTGATCCGCCAGGTTTATTGTCAGCTCTTAACCCGTAGCTCTATATGGATTTGCAGCTGATAGTGCAGGCCAGGCTGGGCTGGGGACATCCCCTCTGTCATGGAACAGCCGGTATTCACCTACACAGTCTAATACATACGGACAATACATGTTATAATACACACTGCAGGTATACTTCTATAGGTATAGTTGGCTTTTCGCATTCAAACCTCGGTGTTTGCGCCCGCGTATTGTGTCTCCCAGGATCGTTGCCAAATGGTGCAGGCTATGCAGGTATACGAACGACCTGTCACCTAGTTCAGCTATGCACCCCGCGTGGTCAGAAACAAGCTTAAGCCAAGAGCCGGAGTATCCCTTTCCGCATATTTCTTTTTTCTCCATCCGTTTTAATCCTGCGGAATATTTTCATCGACATTCGAGTATATAGCAATGAGTGAATGCCCAGTTTCTCCCGGATTTATTTAACACTATTTGCGGAAAAGGCTGCGATGAATCTTGACGAAAAATTAAACAAAAATACGAGAAAACTTGAAAAAAGTTAATCGCTGCAGGTACCGAGGGGAACCCGGGCGTCATCGACCCCAGGTGTATAATTGTTCGTCTCTTTGTTCTTGTTATTATTGTTGACGTTGGTCTTATTCGCTGGACCATTACCTTCACTATTATACCCCTTTTATTACCTCGGACCACCGTAGCAGTCGTGACTCTAAAAACTAGAATTACAAGGCACAGATAGCGCGGAGCTAGCTGTTAGTCGGACAGAGAGTTAGTTACTCTATTGTACTCATTATACTACATCGGTCCAGGCAGTTTCGAGTTAATAAAACTGAATGGAGAGAAAATTTGTTTTTCTTTTTCTTCGTTTTTTTTTTTTTTTTTTTTCTCAAATCATTGCAATTATATCCCTCCAAAGGGTTTCTCTTTTGACAAGGGACTAAAATCCGGCTCTTCATTCTGCGCGCAAAAGGCTTATTACATCAATAGAAAGTACCTGTTAATATTCGTTTAAGCCTTTCCTGAGCAGGCTGAGTCGATAAGATTTAAAGCCGAGTCGTCGGCCTCTCGTTGGTCTAAGAAATGATTTTAACATCGCAACGGACTCGAGGTAATGGTAGGCGTATAATTTATGTATTGTATGTATGTATGTATTATGTGGGAAAAAAATGTCGTGAAAAAATAGAAAGAAAATTGAGCAAATATTTAATTACATGGTACAGAGAGATACCTATCCAGTGATAAAAAAGTAGAAATCATTTCTTCGAACCTGACCCTAATAGTATACGACACATGGCGCCTCTGCCAACGACACACGGTGCCGATGGTCGGTGCTGGTTACCTCGGCTATCACTATACACACATTTCATTTCTTATCGTCAACTCTCTTAACGTCTCAACATTTCGCTTCGCGACCAAATTTATTCTCCTCATCCTTTTACCGTTTCAATAATCGTGAGTATTGAAGATTCTCTCGGCTATCACTCGATAATGACACAGAATACAGACAGATAGATGAAATTCAATTGATGATCGATCATTGAATTGGGACAAATGTTTTTAACGTTTCCCCTGAAATGATGGTGAACTATACACAGGTACACACGTTCTTCGTTGCTTAAGGAATTCCTTAGATAACTGACCGTTTTGGAAGGTGTATAGGTATAACACGGGAGATCATTAGATATGTAGTACATATATATATATGTATATAAGAATTCGAACCCTTTTAGGACGCGTCACATCGTTGAGGTAAGGGTTCAGTGGTAGTCATCAGTGCTTTCCACATCCCTGACAAATCCCTAAGCCGTTTTGTGATGGGGAGTAAAATCCTTTTAGAGAATATGTATGTATGTATATTCGGTTTTAAATCGTTTTCAAATTCTTCCCAGGATGAATATCGCTCGGTAGCTTTCCACCCGGTGATAACCAGACGCTTTTAGTCGCATTCTCTTTAACTTCTCGTTTGTCAGGTCAATGATCAGCGTTTATAATTTCGAGAAATTAAACACGCCACGTTGAACAGAACGGATAACTAATCGAGAAAAAAAAAATTCAATCAGCAAATACGAACGTCACAAATTGCGGAAAATAAAAACCGACCCCCTATACAGCTTCGATCAACACCAATAAGCGCAGATACATTAATTATTTTTCAAACTGTGAACAGATCGGTTCAAACAGTCAAATTCATTCTCACCATTATTAGATCCGCATCTGCGCCTCGTTCGGGATTTATTAATCCACAACATTCCCACTTATATTTTCGAGTTCTCATCGCATCCCTGTCGCTTGTAAGGAGGCTTAAGTCTGACATCCGAATGACGGGCGTCTCTAGCCGATACCACCGATCCCTAAGAGGGTTTTTTAGGGGTGGAATTAGGAATTAGGAGGACCGTGTCCATCTCTCGACCCACACAGCATCCCTCCGATATTCAGCTGTAGCACGGTTGTTCGTATCAACCAAAGTAAGTATGAGTATGGTATATGTGTGTAAGCAATAATCAAGCCAATATGGTCCTTGGGCGCAAACTGACCTATCCCACCACCCCTGACTCTCTCTCTCTCTCTTGGTCGCGGTCGTAATTATTGCGGCAACCGTCCACCGCGTACTACTACTTCGCTCAGGAATTCACCGTCCTTCTTTTCGTCCCTTTTACCAAAGTCCCCCCCGCACAAATCGCAGGACGTTATATATACCTTGTACATACCTACTACAGGGTATTCCAGACTTGGTTGTAAAACGTTTCGCACGCGCCATTGTTCGAAGGTTTACCGGTACCGGCGCCCTTTTTTTTTTTCGCTTTCTTACTTTTATTGTTAGAAAATCGACAGTCGACACTTTGGATACTTTGAAGGGTGTGTGGTCGGTAGTTTTACTATGTACCCGTATACCTGTATACCAAAGTGGTATCGGTGTCGGTGTTGAATTTTGGGGTATTTTCATCTTCGTTTTGCTCGGTGGACGGAAATCTAGAAAAGGAAGAAAAAATATCCCCCAAAGTCCAGGGTAGGTGCTGGTGACTTTAGTGACTTTGCGTCTATACCTACTCATCTACCTGAAGTCAGGTAGGGAACAGGTTGATGGTGAACATCCAAAATCTACCACGGAATCGAATCGTTTCCCGGAACCCTGCAACGACCAACGAACGTTTCTGCTCACGAAAAGGCAAATTTTCTTTTGTACCCACCGCGTCCCTACGGTACAAGGGAAAACTTATGTTGGCTCCATAAACAACGGACCGTTTGACGCCAGGGTTTCAGTCTTTTATCTCAAAAGAGAAGAAGATGAAGGCGGAAAGGAAGAAAAAGAAGAAGAAGAAGAAGAAGAAGAAGATCACACCACGTACCCCGTACGATGTAGAAATGAAATCGCGTTTCTATACATACATGTGTGTGCCGAGGTTTAGCCCCCGGCTTTCAAGAGTCGACAATAAAAGGGCCGTGTCTCGAATCGAAATGGCAATAAAAATTGTCTAGTTTGGCCCGGACCGTTTTCGACAACGTCCAAGAATTGACTATCTCGGTCAAGAGGTAGCCCCCTCAGATTCGAGGGTTACATTCGCTTCCCTACTCAATTTATCCTCTACCCTTCGCCGGGGTCGAGTTATCTCAAAGTTGTTTCACCTATTCCTTCCGCTCCCGCGAGGGATAGAGACCGAGGAAGGAATCTCGCCAACTATTTTCAACACTGCGTCAAATATTCACTGACAAAACAATTTAGACCTATATCTCACCTCTCTCTATAGGCTTTTAGCCGAGCTTTTTATTTCTCATAATTCCGATTCAACTTATACTTTACTTTGAGAGAAAAATCAGACACGTGTTTCTATAACATTGTACGGTATAAAATGACAGAAATTGAATAACGTGTCATTTTTTCGCGATGAGTGCGTCACTCATTTACACATTTCTAATGAATGAGATATTAGTCTCGACGGCTCAGCTTTGTCGCTGAATAGACAGATTTTTTTTTCTATATAAATATATTCTAGATATTTTTGCCTCACTTTATGAATAGGAATTATAAACTATTCGCGTAATTTTGTACCGTTCCAAAGTGAATTTCGATACGATTCCCTTACAGCAAATCTCTTTTTGTCCAACGAATGAATAGTAGTGACTCGTCGAGGAGCGTTTTTTTATAACTGGAAAGAAGATCCCCAGAGCTCCCTACGTTCAATGCTATCTACTGAATTATAATTACGATCAACTAGATAGAAGTACCTAGTAATTGGCTTAAGAACTCTACGTTCGTTAAATTAACCCTATTTTTTCAGTTTCACGAGTTTTTCCTCTTTAATTCATTCTCTTTCCCTATTACTTCCTTTCGTCTCTTTTTCTCCTCGATCGATAGATTCTATCAATAACTAGGAGAATTTTTTTATTTTTCATTTTTTCCCTTGGTATTCAATTTTATCTCGAGGACAAAACATTTCTAGCAACGTTTTGTACATTCACGATTAATCACTGAACGAACGCGATAGTTAATTGCGTCGCATATATTACAATAATTATACAGATATATATATAATTATAAAGTATATATTTACGAACAAACCAACGACTATATGTGCCGAAGTAAACAGGATGTCGTAGTATAAATTCATTGATACCAGTTTATCAATTACGAATGAATATACTCACAACGTCAAACGATAAATGAATAATATTCTTATCTCGTATGTCGCGAGACCTTTAGGCTTTATGACACGATTAATAAGATCTTATTGAAAATAAACCGCTGTAGTGATACGTGCTTTCGGATTTAGATCTTTCAAATTATAATTATCGCTTTTATCGCTCACTCTCATCTTCAATCAATTAAATTTACCTATTTCAACGATCGAAAATCATTCGATTTATCGCGCTAGTATATGGGCTGTAATTATCATTGATTAAATTCTTCCCTTTCATACCCCACCAACATACTGACTTATAAAAGTCGGATGAATTTATTTTTAAACCCTTATCAGCAAGCTCCGAAATACTTGACCCCTGGCCTGAACTCTGGACGATCTTTGGGCTCGTTAACCATGATTGAATCATTCGTTTCTAACAATATTTTGGCCAGTTTCTGATAAAGAATTACCAGAAGGATATCAGGATTTTATTTAATCTCGAATGAAGATACATTTCTCGATCTTTAACGCTTATCCGATTGCGTATTTTTCTTCTTGGCTTATGCATGGGGCAGCGATATAATCCAGGATCTGGGAATAATTTTCTCTCAATAATATATAATATAGAATATGATCAAGGGTAGTGTACTTACGAGAATCAATTGTAGCCTTTCCATTTCGGCTAGGATTCCTGGCTCGGATAGAACACTAAAAATTCTAAGTAGTCACCAAATCCTCACAAAGTTTCACAGATTCACTGTACCATCTGTCTTTGAATAAGAAGAAAATTTAACTAATCTGTAAGTACAGATCGAAGTCAGGGGTCGATTCAACGTATCTCACAATTATTTACTTGAATTCGAAACACGTGTCAAGAGAAGAAGAAGAAGACGAAGACGAAGTAGAGAAGAAAAAGAATAAGAATAAGAAGAAGAAGAAGAGGAGGAGGAGGAGGATTAAAGAAAGAAAAAAGAAACGTGTGATTTAATACAGCTGTAGCAATGCCCACGAGACGAAATTGTAAATACAATAACCGTAATTTATGTCATTATTATTTAATTAACGTCACTGATCCACGTGTTCCAAGCCTGATATCCTGTGCGCACTCATATCTCGTTCTTAAAAATCAGAGAAAAAATAATCCACGTGAGAATTGGAGAGAGAAGGACGAGTTAGAAGACAGTAAAATTTTCCTCGATATATATTTATACGAGCTTGTTAAATTGACGAGCAAACAACGAACGTCGCCAGGATAGATTGAAATTAGTTTCCCGCGTGCAGGCGTTTTTACGTCAACGGCGTGCCGTGCCGGACTTGAAGCTCCAGCAAAGCTCTTATACGTTCTGTTCAGAGCGAGCGGTAGCACGCGAGTGACTGGATTCGGTACCGATGGGGCTGCGGGGGACGGGGGACGGGGGACGGGGGACGGGGAAAACCGGGGGATTGGGGGAGTCGCGAACCCCCACCCCGGGGTAAGCGTAGCTTGCGGCGGTGCGCCAGATCCGCGAGGACGAAAACTTTATCATCTTCCTAGTTTCGCAAGCTCCTATACAAATTTGGGAATGATCTTTGAACCCGTTTTTGAATCAGGTTAATCAAATTGCGAAGCGATTTATAGCCGGGTTGAAATATTTCCTTCAATTAGGAAAGAGAAATCCTCGAAATGAACGTTAATTAACCGAGCAGGTCGAGCAGGGGATGAGGTTTGGTTAAAATTTAGTCATGGGTGCTGAAAGTAGCGAAAAACGACAATTGTAGAAAACGTGATTCGCATTATAACCGAAAATGTTCTCAACGGAATCACGAGTGAGCTTTCGTAAAGTCGGAAGAGCTCGAAATTGAAATTAAAAAATTTTTCACTCACTCCCCGTATTCTTCCCGCGGACAATATTTATTCGGCATAAATTTTCAGCTCTGCGGAATCGCACAGCTGGCCAAAGAGCCGGGTGTAGGTATATTTGAAAAAAAGTTGCTCCGCTCGCGCCTACGTGCTCGGCATAAGCCGGCAGCATTAGGGCTCGTTATCTTATGCAACGCGAGATTGTGGGCCAGTTATTTTCTGTCGAGCCAAGTCACGAGTACCCCGCCACTTCATTGTCCATTGTGTCCGAAGATTCGAGAGCGAAATAACCGGCGAATTGTTAACCCGGGACACCCTTTGCTCAGCCGTGTAGTCGGGTGACACCAGCTAGACAACAGAAAAGTCTTTCAAGGTTGAATGCCTCCACTGTATGTCGCAGCGGTCAGTTCTTTAGGTTTAGCTACGATTGACCGACCGCCTTCACCTTACAGCCTCCAGCCTCTGCAGCCTCAGCCCCAGCCTCAGCCCCAGCTTCAGCCCTCAACCTTAGCCTTAGCTTTAGACTCGAGGAGATTCTCCCGAGAAAATGAACCTTTCTTCTATCACGGTCTAAGAGTTTCCACGTTTCTCTCTTGACTCGAATCTTTTTCCTACACCGAATCTCGCGAAACGCGATATCCACTCTCGGCGAGGTCACAGACCCCGCAACGACGCCGCGGGTACGTGAATCATTCATTTCCGGAAAAAAAAGGACCATTCTTTGGATAACATCTGTTTCTTTAACTAGTACGTCACGTGTGTACTCCGTATACCACACTTCTCACAATGGTGCATCGACCAGTCTCGAGATATATTCTTCCGCGAAAGAATCAAGCGCGGTGCAACGATAGCGAGCTCCAAATCCTATCCGATCATCTTTTTCAAATTTATTCAAGAAACGATCTGGATCTGCTTGAAGAAAATATACTCACCTTACAAATCCACTATTTGACTATAGGAACTGAAATAATCTTGAAATAAAAAATGAGGTAAAAGTCGATCGTCTGCCTACGAGAGAAATCCTCTTTAACCTGTTAATACTTGAAAAGATTAGTACCTAAACTGGTGTGATGAAACTGGCTTATTTAAGAAATTCTTTCGTGAGAGACCGGATCTTCAAAAATATCCCCTTAACTGGTCGCATTTCCTTGTTGTTTATCATTCGTAATGGCGTTAGCTGAGGCGAGCTTATTCTCTTCCCATTTACAATCCATCTAGCGGCTTAATCCGTCCTTAAGAAGAAGAATAAAAAATAAAGAAAAAGAGAGAGAAAACGAAAGAAAAATAAGAAATTGGATCTCTTTCCAAGTACGAAAGGATTGAATTGTCTTTCGTCAGATATACTCTCACCCCAAGACTAGGATACAGGTGGCGACGAGCTCGTCACTCGATTATTTAAAAAGGATTACATACATTATACATTAAAGAAAGTTGCACAAGCGGTTTGCCGCGGGCAAGTACAAACTCAAGTAGGGAGAAATCGGGTCGGATTAGGTTCGAGTAGACTCAACGTTTCGGATTCTCGACTCGCTCTCTTTAAGTCGCCTTTCCTCGGCGTTTCAACTAATTTCAAGTTCGTCAAAGTTTTCGGTGACAAATTACCTACTTAACTTATTACCTTATTCTCGCCTCTTTTCTCTCCCTCTTTAGTCCTCGTATCATATACTGCCTACTTAGATACTTATACTTATACTTATACCAGTACTTATACTTATACGAAGGAGTTGTATATAATCGTAACTCTATACCAACTGGTGAATACCTAATTATATAAAACCCTGTGAGCTTGGTGAAACGATTACAACGCGTCACCATATACGACGAATAGACATTGAGAGAATGAAAAAAGGTGTGACGTAACTTCGGTCCGGAATGTGGGTTACGATCTTCCGCCTTTTCCTCCCCGGCCACGCGTACTATTAGAGCGCGTGGACCACCCGGTGTAGGAGTAAGGGAGGAATTGTGGAATGGTGGAATGGTGGACGGGATAGGGTGGGCGAAGCATGGATTCCTTTCTGGAAGAGGGCGCGGGAGACGAGAACGAGAAACGAGATACGAGAAACGAGAACGAAAATGGGAACGGGAACGAAGTATGTCTGGCTGGAGCCACGCTGTCGCCAGCGCGCATCGATCCGGCACGGTCCGCGACTTCTTGCCGCGCTAACTCCTGTCCGTTGGTCCAGCCCAGCTTCCTAAACCGGACGATCTCCCGGCGCGGGGACAACTCCCGGTTTTAATTACTCCTCCAAATCTCTACTCCGCAACGGTGGATGAAGGTGCGATCGTTTAACATTCGTCGCGAATGTTTTTACCCGCGATAGACCAGACTCTTACCTCCAGGGGTTGCGGTCTACACTAGGCACACATCAACGGCTTAATATCTAATCCCTAATCGCTCTTCGCGGTATATATTGCCGTGTCGTACTACCCGAAGGCGCAACGTCAGAGGAAACAAACGGCGACATATATTCTTCCGGGCTTTCCTAAAATACCCCGAATTTAAATCGCAGTGATTCACGGACCGAGGGGTGCTTCGAATTCTTCGACTCTTGGCTCCGTCCTGACGCGACCCTCCGCTATAGTTATCGACGCGGATTCACCCTTGCAACGATTCGCGCGTTCCTGGTGCCCGCGGATAGTGAGGAGCCAAGAACTGGTGGGAAATTTGTCCTTAGAATGTTTCTTTTTCTTTCTCTCCATTTTTCTTTCTGTCTTTTTTTTTCTCTCTCTCTCTCTGTCTCTCTTCTTTTCCTTCAACGTATTTGGCGAATTAATTGCAGCAAAGTGTCGTTACTTTGAATGGTGGGACTGATTGACTGCGGTACGATATTGAGAATAGATAAAGAAAGGGTGAAGAACATTGGGTATAATTTGGTCTCGACAAAGGGACGAATCACTATGTGACTTAGGATCAAAGTTTTTCGGGTTCCAAGGACTCTTGGAGAAAGCCCTAACGACTTTTACAAAGTTAGCGGATGTTCTTCAGGTGAACAAGCCCCGGTATTTTTCTTGAGAATCGCAAACTACAAGAATACGACGCGAGGTGTTAGGGGTTAAACTTTTCGAGACCTCGCGCTGGGCTCGATCCGTACGATTTTCAGTAAGAAAAATCTAGTTTAAACTATATTCATGGGAGTTATAGAGCTAGCAGTCGACAGCAACGTCAAAATAATGGCTCCTTTATCCCCTGAAGAGAAAGTTGAATTTTCCAACGTTAGCATATATTGAGTCTATGCGGATGGAAGGTTGAGTTAGAACCGTTTCGAAAACAGAGTTGCCTCTTCGCTATCGCGGCAAATACTTATATTCTGATTTAAAACGCAAAGAGGTAGTCGCTCCTGGATTTCGGTATTGGAGGCACGCTGAAATCAAAATATTTGCTCCCTCAAAGGACCTTTGGCGACGCCTACGGCCTGAATTCGAAATTCACCCTCCTACCCCGACGTTTTCTCTCTTTGCCAATCTTTACCTCTTCCCTGGCAGTCCCTCGAAAACATCATCGAATATTTTACCGAGACCGTCAATCGTCCGGGTGACGAGCTTGCGGCTAAACTCTCGTTAGCTTTTGCAAATCATATAATTTCTTTTACTTTCGTTTCTTTTTTAAATATCTCTTTACAGCTTAAATGATAAACAGATCTGGGTATGTAGTTATGTATCCGTTACATATCGCGATAACGAAGAAACCTCGTTATTTTATTCAACCGTTTAAAAAAATTTTGCACCCCAATTAGGATAACATTAGGGAGCGAGATTCGAATCTTGTGTAAATCTCGCGTAGACTCTTATTCACAGTCTAGTGGTTTCCAACTTGTTCCGACCTTCGGGATTTCTTGAAAAACTGGGTAGAGCGTATTTCGTTGTGGTTGACGAAACAAGGGAATATCGGCACGTTGTATATTCGACTATTTGCTCCGCCGAAAGAAATTTGTTAGATTTCATTTTTTTGTTTCCTAATTTTTTTACTTTTCATTCCCTCTTGTTTTTTTTTTCTTCACCGTACCTACTACACTTATATAACTACTTGCGCGGCTGATTGATCTACGGTTCGTTGGAGAGAAAAAATTTAAATAAAACGAACGCCGCCACCGTCGAGCACCGTATATACCAGGGAAAGTGCTATATAGGTAGATGAAAAGACTGAAGGAAACGAAGAAAATCCGACAAAGATGAGACGGACAATGAAAATTCTACCAGAGTCTTCCATTGTTGAGTTTCCCGGATCAAAGTATTAGCACTCACGCGATTGGCCCATCAGTGGGTAGTATAAGACGAACGCCGTTAAAATATCCCGGGATATCGCTTCGCGAAATCCTAATAGAAGTTTAAACGGAATCCTCGAACCCTGACGTGCTGGGCCGAAGGTGATTTATACCTATGAAATTCTCACCTCTCTATACATATACTCCGCTTCTGTACGACGTGTTTGAAGATTACCTTCTTCCAAAGCCAAGAAACGGTGCAGTGCTGTATCTCTTCAGCCCCTGAATTGACCCTAAGCAAAGATCTTAGCTCGATATAACTCCGCGTAGGTAATATATGAATGGTATCAGGTGCCCGGCGTGTTGTTGCTGCAGCCTCAATGTAAGATGATTCAGCTTTGCTTCTTGTCTCGGTTTCATTCTCGTATCTCCGTTAAGATATAATCTACTTTATTAAGAGCAGGTAACGTCCGAGGCAATAAAACCTTCCATTTTTAATATGGGCTAAAGAATAGAAACCTTAAACGCAAGACGAATACCATATATAATCGAGAAGGAGCCCCCATAGGTGGCTGCAGATGAGTTCTGTTGACCGTCTTTAAATTTTTGTCCAACAAATTCCTCGAAACTTTTTTCACCTTCGGGCTTGTCGATTTCAAGGAAAGCAGAATAACGATTGAAAGCTATGATTAAAATGTGGGCTAGTCAATTATCAGAAAATTATAAACTTCATTCGTTACTTTGAATTCCCCTCCGACTGTCCGATGCTCCGAACTAAACGAGAACACATATGTTTTGGTTAGATATAAACGCCGCTGGTGGACCCCCTGCGGTTCCCAGCATCCGGACACGAAACCGTTTAGACATGGCGTGTAAGTGGTCAGTGATTCTCATGACGAGATGTCATCTTCGGTTAAGAGTAATGCTAGTTTAGCTTTACTTCAGCTTTACTTCAGCTTTATGGAAGGAAAAAAGATACCGAGGCTGAAGTATTCATCAGACGTAACGGGCTTCATCTCTGGGTCCAATAATTTTACAAAGTACCCATCCGATGAGGAAGCAAAGCCGAGCAATTGTACAAATGTCAGGTTCACAAGGATCTGCTTTTCCTTTATTCTTCCTACCTTTCGTATCTACCTATACGTCTATCCCTTTACCTATGTACGTGTACACGCAGGCATAACAGTATGTAACGAGTGCAGGATTGAGAAATGGGGGATAATAAATATGCGGGGTTGGTTGCACGGAGGAAATCAGGGGCCGAGAGTCCTGAGACCCACTGGGCACTTACAAGGAG
Source organism: Tenthredo notha (assembly GCA_914767705.2). Taxonomy (NCBI): domain Eukaryota; kingdom Metazoa; phylum Arthropoda; class Insecta; order Hymenoptera; family Tenthredinidae; genus Tenthredo; species Tenthredo notha. The sequence goes on from OU611917.1 coordinate 8,394,631, forward strand.
CTGTTTTTGATAAACTGCTGTTTATACTAGGCATTACATAGTCTTCCTAGGCGCCATTAGTCAGTGGCGGTCGGTGGACCTTACATATTTTCCATGTGAGTAAGAATTTCAAGCCGCCTACATGGCGCGACGCTACAAATTCTTGTCGCGTGAGAGCAAAGTCAACCACTCACTATACCGCGACGTGATAACGCGAGAAGGGTGGTGAACATGGGAGAAGAGGGGGGATTAGGTGAAACAAAAAAGAACCTTAAACTTCCTCTATAATCTAGAGTTTTACGTTGACAGTTTACATATTTCGTTTAGTCTATCCAATCTTTTCCAAATTTTCGTATCCAGTGCTGCACCAGTCCGGAGTGATCCGGGTTCCCGTCTCGAACTTTGCAGACGATCAAGTTTACTCCGCAATGTGAGTTCAGCATTATGTTTCAGTTCTTGCATCAAGAACCGCAACCTTCGAACTGACGGCACCCATTGTGCTTTCACCATTAATCAATCCTCGTTTCTATACCTAGCTACTCTTAGAAGCTAGCCCGTCTGAGAATTCGATCTTTGTTTATTCCGCGAATCACTCTCCGCGGATCGATAGATTAAACGAAGTGCCTATCGCCTGGATGAAGAAAAAAACATGGCCGTTGCCTTTAGGGTGGGAAAATTGTACTTTTTCATCTTTTTTTTTTTTTTTGTCAACCAATTTCTAACACATATTTGTATTGGTGTTCGAAATTATCTACTTCTTCGATTTCTTCGATATAGCGCGTGGGGCTATTATCAACATCTTAGAGATTAGTCTTTATACTTTATCGTCGTTCGATGATTTGAATCTTTACGTGACGATTAGAAGCTGTTACAAGTGTCTTAAATATATCGATTGTTTTTATCGTGACTATAAAAATAAAAAATTAGCCCCGTGTGACATAGGCCTGGTTCCCATCTGTGAAGGGTATCGATTTCTAAAGACCGTAGTTTTAGGCGCTCTATCCCATCCTCACAAACAAATAATTTATCTTTATTTCGTTGCTTTTTTTTTTCTTTTTTTTTTTTTTATACGACAATAAATCCGTCTGATTTATTCAACGCGTCCTACGACCGCATCGAGGTATGGATTATTCTTATAGGTGTCTGAAGAACTGACAAAGGATTCGAGGAGAATACAAACTTTATTGGATCCTCGTTCCAAGAATAAGTTTCATATTGACCGCCCCGCGACACGCCGACGTTTAAACACTTCGATCTCAATTTATGGTTCGTAAGATCGTATCTAACGGAGAATCAAGCTCATTGTCGTATATGTTGTTCTTCCATTTTCATTGCCTTGCATCACCTGATAAAATACGATCATATATTCCAGTTGAGGAAAGAAGCTCAACGAATTCGGGACATCGCGCCTACGTAGATGAATAGAATTGTTCAACGACTACCGCAAAAAACTATGAGATAGAAACTCTCTGAATTTCGCAATGATCGTTCAGGCGATTATCATTCGCGACAAATTGAACCCCTCCCAATTTCTGACCTGCACTGCGTAAATGGAACATTAAGTTCTCGACACTCATCTAGTTTTTGACAATAATCACGTATTTTACTGTCTGTTTGCAGACGAGTGACTGGTTCCCGGAGTAATTGAAGATACCCTGACAGCTTGGAATCACTTTTTACGATTACAGAACCCTCTTCGTACCACATGCAGAAAGTGATCATTTTTGAGCAACGGATATAATCATAAACTGTGAGTAGATTGTATGAATTATTTTATTGGGTACAGCACATGAATTATAATAAAATATATTACATATCACTCAAATCTTAGGCCTATAACATAATGAAAAAGGAGAGAGATAATTGAATCATGTCCACCACGTGAAACTAACTATTTCAGAATATATATCAACGTAGCTTGAATTTTATTTTTAGTAAAAAGTATTTTAATTGATGTTGGTGAACACCCTCAAGTATCAGCAATGATTATTCCGTAGCAACTAATACCGAGTACTAGTACTCTTTGATACAAGATTCGAACAGACTGCCGCCCACTTATCAAAATATCAGAGACGCCACCTGACAGACGACGTTGAGCTACCATCTAACGAACAAGTTAGAAATCATATTAACAGAACGGCTTTGAAAACGTTTCACATGGATATACTCTCTGTTTTCGCGTAAAAAAAAAACATTTTTTTAGCCGTACGTGTTCGAAATCGTACATAGAATTGCGCGACGTAGTTTGTTTCGTTGATTTCGGTGCCCAGGCAGAGATATTCCGTTTAATAACACCTTTTCCCCAATGTTTTCAGGTCTGGTGGAATTGCGTAGGGATGCACCTTAACGACCGGCGTTAACTGACGCCAAAAGATCGAGAATCGCTACCCGGGATTAACGGTCGACCAAGATGATGATGAGCTTTATATTATATAAGCCAAAGACCCAATTTGACTATAAATGTATGTCTGCAAAACAATCATTGCTGAAACATACTTCGCGATCCGATGCAGATCTCGGACAGATTACTTTTCCGAGGCTTAGTACCACAACACTCATCGGTCAAGTAACCGTGACGCTCACCCTGTATCTTTGAGTCGATTCTGGGGCCTCCGGCTTGCCTCTGTCTCCCCGTAAACGCTAGAAGCTTTATTCATTATAAACGATTATTACTTAATTATTCGCTAACAACAGAATAGAAGGGGGTGAGCCTTATTACACGCAACCCGCAGATCTTTTGTGCAATTTGAGTTCTATAGTTGCCTAGCAAATGACGCCACCAGCGTAGGCTGACCTACGACAATGGCCCCCCCCCGCCCCGGGAAATCCTTAAAAGGCCGTGCGCTGGGTCCCTGAGTTCAGTAATCAGCGCGGCCTCGTCGAGTGAACATCGGTGATACGAGTCGAGGAGTCTTGCGGCGCGGAAAGGCTGACATCAACGGAGGCACATTGGACATGAGTAAGTTTGAAATATTTCGATCAATATTATACGACGGCAACAATAATAATCGACAATTTTCAAAGCTCGTTGAAAACAAGTGGAATTGAATTCGATACTTTTCCGACAAATTTCACGCGTCTTAATTTTAATCCTCGAAGCAAGTAACCGTTGAACTGCTACCGGCAGACTTTGATTATAAATGCATGCATGCACTAGTAATACTAGCTTATTGACATTCTTGATTCTGTTGAAAATAGTTAAAAGTTTATATCACATTCGAAAATGGTTCGGGCAGGCTTACAAAATCAATCATAAGAAATATATTATAATATATTTCATACAGATTCATAATCACAATTAAAAATCCTTTGGTACCAAGTTGAGAATGATTGCTCGAAAAACACATAAACTTAATCTATCCGATGTACCCCATGTTTATCTAGTTTTTATCTTCGCAGGCATTGTTCATCGAGGGAAACTAGTTCCTGCCTATCTTCAACAAAACCTCTTCAAAATTCATCGGGACAGGGGATTCACACCAGGGAATGAAGTAGTCCAAGCACCGCGGAATGACCGCAAGACAATTCTGCACCGCGGAGTGTTAATAAAGTAGCATAAGCAAATAGTTCGTAATTACAGTTTTTTTTAAATCAGTTTCGGTGAAATCTTGCATCTAATCTAAGAATCGATTCCGTTTGAAACGTTGTACAGAAACCAAGCTGAGCTGGTTGCCAGTGATTTTTAGCCAGCAGACTTTGTAACCCAGTTTATGTGTGATAAATAACGAAAAGCCTAATTATTATATCTTCTACGATTAGTGACAACTCCAAGCTTTTATATCACGGCATCTGCTGCCCGTTCTATGTAACATTAAAATCAACGTCCTACATACTAGTTTCAATATTCAACAACAACTTTCAAAGCATTCTACAAATCGCTGTACAGATAACTCCAAATGAATTTAATTATAAAAGCTATAAGTGGTAATATAATAACTCGTTTCTATAAAGCTCGTTATACTTGACCTGTTCATTCGGTCATATTAAAATCGTGCAAGTAAAAGACCTGTAATATTACATAATAGATGAAAATTTGTGATGATATATTATTAACAATATGTTCTCTCGCATGTATTATATTATATTTAGCGCTTGGGTACTGACCCGAAGGTCTTGATGCTTTCTATTTGTTTAAACTCGTTGTATTTGGGATAGAAAAGTGGTTGGGATTGGGATAGTTGGGATTACCCATTACCTTCCGAAATATTAACAATAACCATTCAGGTAACAGAGCATAATACATGCATATACGATATATATTTATCAAGTATAATTCACTCTTTTGTAAAATTGTCCATGATGAATAGAGAGTAGACTGTTCTCATTAGTATATTTGAAAGAACAACTATATTTATAGTCTATAACTATATACATCACCAAAGTAATGTGTAATTGAATCAAGTTCATTACTTTTCAATAACTTTATAATTACTCTTACTCTATAATTACTTCAAATTACTTTACTTTATAATTACTTTTACTAATTAAATCGAGTTCAATTACACGTTACCAAAGAAATGTGTAATTGAATGAAGTTTATTACTTTTCAATACCTTTACTTTATAATTACTTTGAATAACTTCTACAATTACTTCAAATAAATCGAGTTCAATTACACATTACCAAAGTATTGGGTAATTGAATAAGTATAATTTCATTAAAAATGTAATCAGTGACTAGCAACACTGCAAATATCCATGTAATAGTAAGATCGTTTATGCAATAAACATGTATTATTATAGTAAATTGGCGCATTCTTGAATAAATATCTCTTGAAATTGTAAATCATCGATCGTTGAATCATTTTCCCCTGTCCTTTCCTTGCCTATAAGTCGAAAATCATGAAAATCGCATGATTTCATAAAGCCCCGAACTATTTTTGCAATATTATTTACTACCACGTGTTTTTCGGGACCACGTGTTTTTAGAGTCTAAAACCACGTGTTTTTAGAGTCCAAAACCACGTGTTTTTGGAGCCTTTACCACGTGTTTTACGAGTTGTTTTCGAGTGTTTTCCGATTGCCTATATTCAGGCGTATTGAACTTAGAAAAAAATTGTAAAAATCGCTACTATGAATTAGCATAGAGAGACGTGCATGGAGCAACGCATGCATGCATGTATCAATACACTATGCCTTTCCCCCTCCAAAAATTTCAGCACACCTCCTCGGGTCAGATGTTCTCCTGATACCAGTAGATATTTTTCGAGCTAAAATTCAAAAAATTGTCAAAATTTTAGCACACCTCCTCGGGTCAGATGTTCTCCTGATACCAGTAGATATTTTTCGAGTTAAAATTCAAAAAATTGAAATTTCTGGAGGGGGAAAGGCATAGTGTACCGTGTGATTCCTCGCTTACATCGCAGTGATTTGGGTAGTAGATCGTCAGGTATAGTCAGCATGAAAAATTATCTGTGATCGCAGCCGCGGAGTTCTATAGCACCGGTCGATGACGCTCTTCAGTCTTGACAGCTATGGTAATGTAAGTGTCATATATTATTACGGAAAAGAATTATTACACCCACAAAATGTTCTTTGTGCACCGAATGATCGTTATCCAGGAGATTGCGACTGATTGGGGATGGATAACTACGTAAAACTAGTTTTCACAATTACGAGTGGATCTGTAAGAGCGTAACCTCAAAACGGCAAGTAACCTCAAGGACAAGTGACCGTTTTCAGGTAGGCCAAGGGGCTTTACGGTCCTAGTAATTGAAACTTAGAGCCAGCGTGGCTCTGAGAGACCGGGCGTGCCGACCATGACACTACATGACCCAGAACTGGCCGAAGTCAAAAGTTCAACCTCTTCCTTGCCACTGTTCCACATCTGGAGCAATTTAAAAAAACTCTACTGCACTAAAGTTTGTTACGGGTATCCGATAAATTTAAAAAAATTTCAGCAACACGTTTTTTTTCACAGACTGACTGACCCGTTGCATCTCTTCGACAAGTAGGGTTACGAACAAAGCGATGTGGATATCATTCATCGAGCAATATAATATATACAATATTGTGTAATTGAATTGTAATATCGTTTATAATACAACGGTATATGATACTATTCCATAAATAAGTAGTGATGAATTGTTAAATTGATTGCAGATGTCAGTTTCTGTTTATTTCAAACATTATTAGGTTATAAATAACTGTCTAGGTGAAATTTACACATCTGATAGTGTTGAAGTTAATAAGTCAATAGCATACGATATCGATTCATAAGTATTATTTTAAGTCTTCTTGTAGTGTCTCGAATCAAACGATAAGAGAAAAATCATCATCTCGTCTTGAGTCTCAACACCTCTCATCTTGTCTTGTTTCGTTTTTCTCGTATCTTGCGGCAACACTCTTCTCTTTGAAATTGAAAGGTGAATGGTTAGGTGATCTGGTATTAAATGGATGAACATGGTACATCTCAGAACATGCTAGCTTAGGATGTTACTCGTGTCTATTGGTATGCAGTGGAAAATGCCCCTACTCGTTAGCATTGTGCAACCGACGTCCCAGTTTAATGTCCTTCTCGTTAAACAGTGTATTAGCTGTTCCTGCACACACCCCGTAGAATGATTTGGCAGCATTAAACACCTTCACACCCTGTGCTAGTACGAATCTAGCTATGAGGATGAGAAAAATCCGAGGCTGCTGCATGCTCTCTGAAATAATAACTTCTAATGATTTCTTTGCAAACCCGTAAAAAATTTTGGTGCGAAAATTACAGAAAATTGTTAATTATTCCTAAAGCGCGCATCTATATTTAATATAAAAAAAAAAACACAAGAAAAAATATAAAAAGTAAAAGTAAAAGTAAAAGTCGAACTTTTGACTTCGGCCAGTTCTGGGTCATGTAGTGTCATGGTCGGCACGCCCGGTCTCTCAGAGCCACGCTGGCTCTAAGTGTCAATTACTAGGACCGTAAAGCCCCTTGGCCTACCTGAAAACGGTCACTTGTCCTTGAGGTTACTTGCCGTTTTGAGGTTACGCTCTTACAGATCCACTCGTAATTGTGAAAACTAGTTTTACTTAGTTATCCATCCCCAATCAGTCGCAATCTCCTGGATAACGATCATTCGGTGCACAAAGAACATTTTGTGGGTGTAATAATTCTTTTCCGTAATAATATATGACACTTACATTACCATAGCTGTCAAGACTGAAGTGCGTCATCGACCGGTGCTATAGAACTCCGCGGCTGCGATCACAGATAATTTTTCATGCTGACTATACCTGACGATCTACTACCCAAATCACTGCGATGTAAGCGAGGAATCACACGGTATTGATACATGCATGCATACGTTGCTCCATGCACGTCCCGATACTGGATACAAAGACGTCGATTTCCAGAAATGCAGAATTTTGCTGATGGCTAGCCTCTGCAGCGCCGTAACTTGATTTAATTTCAAAATCGACCAATCAGGAGGCTCCTTTTCGAGAAATTGAGCCTAAATTGGCTCAAGCAGCCTCCTGATTGGTCGATTTTCTGGCATCTGAATCTGGCATCTTAAAGCGACTAAAATCGAGGTATCAACTGTCAGAAATCCGACTCCTTAAATAAGGTATCAACTGCCGGAACCTTTTTTTCGACGTTTTTTCTGAATTACTACAATACGCCTGAATATAGGCATTCGGAAAACACCAAATAGGCAACAAAAATTAACATGGGCCCTTCCGTTTACACGAATGGCATGCAGGTTGCATATACTCAGGCGCATTAATATTCATTTCAAAAGTAGTTCGGGGCTTTATGGAATCATGCGATTTTCATGATTTTCGACTTATAGGCAAGGAAAGGACAGGGGAAAATGATTCAACGATCGATTATTTACAATTTCAATAGATATTTATTCGAGAATGCGCCAATTTACTATAATAATACATGTTTATTACATCAACGATCTTATTATTACATGGATATTTGCAGTGTTGCTAGTCACTGATTACATTTTTAATGAAATTACTTATTCAATTACTCAATACTTTGGTAATGTGTAATTGAACTCGATTCAATTAGTAAAAGTAATTATAAAGTAAAGTAATTTGAAGTAATTATAGAGTAAGAGTAATTATAAAGTTATTGAAAAGTAATGAACTTGATTCAATTACACATTACTTTGGTGATGTATATAGTTATAGACTATAAATATAGTTGTTCTTTCAAAGATACTAATGAGAATAGTCTACTCTCTATTTATTATGGACAATTTTACAAAAGAGTGAATTATACTTGACAAATATATATCGTATATGCATGTATTATGCTCTGTTACCTGAATAGTAATTGGGAATATTTCGTACGGTAATGGGTAATCCCAACTATCCTAAATACACCGAGTTTAAACAAATAAAAAGCATCAAGAACTTTGGGTCAGTACCCATGGGCTGAATACAATATAATATATGGGAGAGAACATATTGTTAATAATATATCATCACGAATTTTCATCTATTATGTAATGTTACAAGTCTTTGCCTTGTCCGATTATAATATGACCAAATGAACTGCTCAAGTATAGCGAGCTTTATAAAAACGAGTTATTATATTACCGCTTATAGCTTTTATAATCGAATTGATTTGGAATAATCTGTACAGCGATTTGTAAAATGATTTGAAAGTTGTTGTTGAATATTGAAACTAGTATTCGACATGTCTCGAATAGGACGTTGATTTTAATGTTACATAGAACGGGCAGCAGATGCTGTGATATAAAAGCTTGTGGTTGTCACTAATCGTAGAAATTATTATAATTATGTTTGTCGTTATTTATCAGATATAAACTGGGTTACAAAGTCTGCTGACTGAAAATTAGTGGCAACAAGCTCAGCTTGTTTTCTGTACAACGTTTCAAACGGAATCGATTCTTATACTAGATGCCAGATTTTACCGAAACTGATTAAAAAAGAACTGTAATTACGAACCATTTGCTTATGCTACTTCATCAATACTCCGCGGTGCAGAGTTGTCTTGCGGTCATTCCCCCGGTACATGGACTGCCTCACTTACTGGTGTGAATCCCCTGTCCTGCTGAATTTTGAAGAGGTTTTGTTGAAGATAGGCAGGAACTAGTTTCCCTTGATGAACAACGCCTGTGAAAATAAAAACTAGATAAACATAGGGTACATTGGATAGATTAAGTTTATGTGTTTTTCAAGCAAGCATTCTCAACTAAGTATTAAAGAATTTATAACTGTGATTATACATCTGTATGAAATTTATTATAATATATTTCTCATGATTGATTTTGTAAGCCTGCCTGAACCATTTTTAAATGTGATATAAACTTTCAACTATTTTCAACAGAATCAAGAATGTCAATAAGCTAGTATTACTAGTGCATGCATGCATAGATTTTTCAATTTTTCAATTGTTACGACTGGTACTTGAGACTCTAGAGTAATTTATCACCAATATTGAATTATGATCCATGTTTAAAAAATAAATGTGATGCCTAATTAGGCCTACAGCAATCTACCCGTGTATTTATTTTCAAACCATTAAATTTTGATCCTCGTTATTCAAATATTTCTCTACTACGAGGTGATTCTACTATATTCAACCAAGGTAAACATATTCTCTTAAGATCTAACAATCATATTCAAGGTTTGTCATTAAAAAGAGAGAATTTAATGCTATTTCCAAGAATAAAGTGTGCTTTCTCTCCTAGGCTTACCCTATATAACAAGGCGGATAATATCTTACCTCTGGGTATATTGTTACGCGTCGGTAGCGTATCCCTTGCAGCGGAGTGAAACCGAGTTGTCGTCAAAGTTTCTGGCGTATACGGGGAGACAGAGCCAAGCCGGAGGCCCCAGTATCGAGTCAAAGATACAGGGTGAGCGTCATGGTTACTTGGCCGATGAGTGTTGTGGTACATGGACTTGGAGAAGTAATCTGTCTGAGATCTGTATCGGATCGCGAAGTATGTTTCAGCAATGATTGTTTTAGTCGATTGTAAGACATTTATAGTTAAATTGGGTTTTTGGCTAATATAATACAAAGCTCACCATTATCTTGGTCGACCGTTGATCCAGGACTAGCCAGGCAGTGTTGGTTGGCATCCATCTCCGACCAAGTGGCACGCAGCATCTATGCAGTTCAAGTATCAGCGATGTTCATTCTCATCTCCGTCGACCAATAATACTGTCAAAGAATCGAATAAAAGAATAAATCGGGGAAGGAGTATTCTCCCGAAAAATACTTGTCAACTCGAAATACGATAAATTCGTTTCCCGTTCGGAGACGCGAAATATGCCCGTAAAACAAACGACGCTACAGGGCGAGGGACTCGGAATTATATGCCAATAATATAATGGGATGATGGGATAATTATCGCGAAGTTATCAAACGAAACTCTCTCGCCCATTATATTTGTATTCAGAACAGGCCCGAGAGGTTATGTTCGTAAGAAATCTAGATTTTCGCACATTTATTCGCTGGTATGAATAGAATGTACTTGAAAATGAACAATATCTGCAATTATAATCAAAGTCTGCCGGTAGCAATACAACGGTTACTTACTTCGACGATTAAAATACGAGACGCGTGAAATTTGTCGGAAAAGTATTGAATACAATTTCACTGGTTTTGAACAAGCTTTGAAAATTGTCGATTATTTATTGCCGTCGTATACTAATATTGATCGAAATATTGCAGACTCACCCATGTCCAATGTGCCTCCGTTGATGTCAGCCTTTCCGAACCGCAAATCTCCTCGACACGTGTCACAGATCTTTACTCGAGGATGCCGCGCAGATGACTGAACGCTGGGCCCAGCGTTCTCGGTATACCGTCGCGCGGCGCGGGGTGGGGGCGATATTAATTGCCCCACCAATTTAATTAATCGCTTCAATCTACTTGCTAGGATAAATCAAATAAGAATTTGACATTTCTAATAACAAAGAATAAAAAAATGAATATTGAAAATGTTTATACCGGATGATTCCTGGCTTACATCTCAGTGATTTGGGTAGTTGTGAATTTATTTCAACTGCTTTATTTCTATTTGTTCAGACATACCTGTAATGCAAACATAAATGCAATAAAATATCAGTAATTCTTTTCAACTTCTTCGCATTATTTCCACGCGCCACTATCTTTCATTGTATCAATGAATCTAATAAAGAGTTAGTAGTTTTTCTACTGCTATTCAGAATTTTATCAATGAGCTATTGGCCACGCCTCCAAGAATATAAAGAAAGGCTCGTAGTTTTTTTGTCCGCATATTTGTGCAGCACCACTATCTTTTCATTCATAGACGAGCGCTTCTCAGAAAACGTAGTAATTTTTTATCCGCATATTTGTGCAGCACCACTATGCATGCGCGACCAGCGCACTCTATGTGACAATGGAGTAGTTGCTGCGGGAGGTGGTATCACGACTAGCGATGTGTACGAACGAACGAACAATTAAAAGAACAACTCAAACTCGTCACGAAATATGCCTGTAAAACAAACGACGCTACGGGGCGAGGGACTTGGAATTATATGCCAATAATATAATGGGATGATAATTATCGCGAAGTTATCAAACGAAACTCTCTCGCTCATTATATTTGTATTTAAAACAGGTCCGACAGGTTATGATCGTAAGAAATCTAGATTTTCGCACATTTATTCGCTGGTATGAATAGAATGTACTTGAAAATGAACAATATCTGCATTTATAATCAAAGCCTGCTGGTAGCAATTCAACGGTTACTTACTTCGACGATTAAAATACGAGACGCGTGAAATCTGTCGGAAAAGTATAGAATAAAATTTCACTCGTTTTCAACGAGCTTTGAAAATTGTCGATTATTTATTGCCGTCGTAAAATATTGATCGAAATATTTCAAACTCACTCATATCCATCTTTCCTCCGTTGATGTCAGCCTTCCCGAGCCGCAAATCTCCTCGACTCGTGTCACCGATGTTCACTCGATGAGGCCGCGCAAGCAACTGAACTTTGCCGCCTAGCGCACGGCGCCTTTGACCGGTCGTATAATTGTCGCGGGGTGCGGGACGCCATTGTCGTAGGTCAGTTTACGCCGACTGCGTCGTCTGCTAGGCAACTATGGAACACGAATCGCACAAAAGATCTGCCGGTTGCGTGTAATAAGGCTCACCTCCTACTATTCTGATGTTAGCGATTAATTATAAGTCGAGGGTTGAGCAATCAAGTATACAATTTGAAATAAGTTCAAAATGAAGATTCTTGTTTCTTTATTGATAATCATACTCAGACCTATTCTATTAAGTGTATTGAAGAATAAAGAATTGCTCGTAATATGTAACAGCATAATTCCTATATCGTAAATGATAGGACCTACACGAATAATATAATATCATGTATTATACATAAGAAAATGTAATGTGTAATAAAAATAAAACTACCATACGAAAAAATAATTCAGTTTACATTCATCCTGCACTTCTTGGTCGCCCGAGTATTCGAATATATTATAGGATCCCTTATGATAACAAACAATGTACAATAATTATAATAATAGAATGCTTAGAGATTCAAATATGTACAATATCTGCTGGGTATAGTGTCGCAGAAAATATCAACGAGTTATCTAACTGATAGTAGATCTGAGACTTGTTATACTTGATTTTTCTTCAGGTATATCTCCTTGTCAATTTCCATGAATTTATTCGATCCAGTTCCGTTGTAAGGCGAGTCACTGCCAGGGGGGTGCATTCGCATCTATAAAACAGAAATAAGATTTAGGAGCTAGTGATCACGATAGATTTTTTTTTCTCTCAAAAACTAGACTGGAGCAATAAACGAAATTGGCGGAGCAATCAAAAGCAATTAAGGAGCAATTGTTTGGTATTTAAAAAATTGAAAAATAATCAAGTTACCTGCTAACTTTACATGGGTAAAGAAATGATTATAAATTATTAGATAATTTAAACGACTACATTATTGTATCGATGTTGCAGTAATAAAATCTTGGATATAACGATAATCAATTGCTTCGTTATTTTCCATTCATTAATATGTATAAGCTCCCTGATTAGTCAACTTGGGGTTCATGTAACTCGGGGACCATCAGTCTCAAATTTTTTGGCAAAAAATATATTTAGTCATCGACTTTCTTAGAAAATCCATCCTGAAAATAAGAGGCCTGAACGAACTGAATTACTCTCTGTATAGGGTACAATAATAATTCACGTACAAAAAATATGAGGTAGAAGAAAAATTTGAATTCGGCCGATTCAAGGGAAAATTTTTCTATAAGTTTAAAAATTACTGTGAGTTTCGAGCTTTTTCAAAGGCATATAAATCTTCGGGAGATGATGATTCGCAACGATGGAATAACAGACGAACTGCAGACAATCTCTTGTAAAGTCTGCAGTATTATGGCTGCATAAATTCATAATTCATAATTCATGATCCATAATTCATAATTATTATTGAAATGCCCTTTGACCATCTTTCTGCAACGCATGAGTATATTTGTATGGCAAAGGACTAGCGCGTGCTTCGAAGTGGAGAATCGAAGCTAGCAATTGAAGCAATAGCATCGCTCCTGCAGTTGATAGAATACCGGCGCGCGAAGCGGACTTTATTCAAGATATCCCTGAGTCTGGGACGAATTTAAAAACGCGCGTGAAAATAATAATCGCAGCTTCAAAATGAAATACAAATACATAGCGAAGGTTGGCGTCTTCCTGATATCCTTTCTGATTCTTATCTCGGGTTTGATGTATTATTTCAGTCAAGGTAGGTTTATAGATAGCAATATTTTAGTTACAAACCAAAATTACAAACTGGAGATTTTATTTGGTTTTCATTTTCCTATTATTTTTCAATTTTTATTTTTTTTTACATCCAGAGGGTTCGATATAATTGAAATTTTTCGTTTGTTCGGTTGAGAAACGGTGCGATTTTTCCCCTTGATATATTTTTCTTATTTACTTTACGTTTTCCTCTGTAAATTTTTCAACCGAAAGATAATTTTCCACGTTTTTCACGAGTGAATCAAATCGAAAAAACTGATTTTTTTTTAACAATCTGTAATTATACATGTTGTCTCTGATATAGATTGAATAATTAAGCTCGCAGCACTTTGATGACTTCGTCACTTAATTAATTCCGATTTCATCTTGCATAGCAGTTCTAAATTGCAGTTACGATGACTTTCGATGACGTTATTCGATGACTTTCCCATATTCTATCCCCCGAAAATTTGAAATTATCTTATGCAGAAAAGAGCTGGTATATATTTATTCTGTAACGATTCCGCGGAATGAATTTCACACGGTAGTATAAAAGTTTCGAAAATCAGTTCAGTCATTGTGTAGTAGTTAATTTATTGATTATAATATATCTAACCATATGTTATGAAGATAATATCATTGTGTAATAACGGATATATAAAACTGGTTATGGTCAGTCACGTATCTAAGGTAGATCCATACGTTAAAACTCGATCAGCCCATCTTCAAAGCGTTAATCATAGAATTTATTCAGAAAATCTTTATTGAAACCTTGAATAAATCGACGATTCATATACTTCACTTCCCATATCATTCAGCAGGAAATTTCTGGGATATAATATGGTGCCTACGGCTGATTGCGGGTTAATCAGACAATTGGGCTATTTAGGGGAGATAATATACAGTTTGAAACGACAAACACATAAATAAATTACGTATTTTATTCACCTGCAATTTGATATGATTATTATATTCACGATCATATGAATCTACAAAAATAACCACTGTCTGACATTACGCTTGAATCGTACAACTTTTTACGTCTCTCCTTGATTTTTTAACTGCCCGCAGTCATATCCCCTCGGGCATATGCATTTTTTTTATGTTCGTATGCATTATAACATAAAGTGCAGGCTTCTCGCTATGAGCATTTTTAATGATGCAAAGAACTTTCCATCCCTCCGAAAGTTTATGATCAATCGGTGATATTTGTTCAGAGATACAGGAAGAACGATTGCATATAAACCCTAAGAGGCAGTTTATTGAATTTCATCGACCAGTTTATCTACGAATTACGATATGCGTATGTTACTAATTATACATTCATAAATTGCAATTGCAAAATTGTGTGATCGAGGGAAAATGTAGCAAAGTCGAGTTTCAAGGTTTTTAATAATCAATATTAAGCGATTGATGATGTATACATATCCATTGTCAGGAAATGCAAAGGCAAAGGTCATGCCATTGAGGTAAAAAGTTGCAATTGATTCAGAAAAGCATAAAATCGTTTACGACCAGACAATGCTGAATGAGTAATTAAAAAAATGTCTATTAATCTGATACGCAAATCTAAGTCTTATGACAACGCAGAAGCTGTGCAAAAATCTCAGAAATCGTCTTATGCCTGGACACACGATTTGACAAGTGCATTTTCAAGGTGTCACTCCATCAATAAATCAAGATCAATAAATATCAGTTAACATCTCTCGGAATTATCACTCATCAAACAATCATATTCTTCCTTAAGCCCACCTCCGCGAAATACGATTCAGCAGGAAATTATTTTTAATTCAATCCGACGAGATATATTTCCGGTGATTGGATCATGGAATGATTTTATGAACTCCAGGAGTGGACGAGTGATTCCTATAGTCCTTAAGAAAAAATTTGAAGTCATGCTTCTGAAAATACATCTAAGAAGTTCACTTTGCACTATTTTCCAGACGAATGTTCTAGGGGAACGTTTCCTTGTGCGAATAGCACCGTATGCATTCCCCAACGGGCCTGGTGCGATATGAAATTCGACTGCCCTAATGGAGATGACGAGATAAACTGCTGTGAGTTTGAGATAGTTGATGTTGAAATTCTACAGCTAGCGAAGCCACGATTTCAGTTTTTCGACATTCTTTATATGGAGTAAAAATATATTGTCTTGTATTATTTTTACAGTCGATTCGACTGGAGACTGGTACTTTCTTGCCAAGAACAGAACCTCGTCGAGGAATGAATTTATCTGTGGTAAATAGAGAAACTGGACGTGGTGGGGATATTGATTGCGTTATGAATTAATATTCTCATTTTAGAAAATTTCGAATGCCCAAGAGGCTGCGACTGTTGGGAATCCGCGTGTAAAGTAAGCTGCGACGGAATTGGATACACAGAAATCCCCGGAAACTTGTCGGCAGACATAACTCAAATTTAAGTAATTTATAGTAACGGCTCATTGTATTGTAGAACTTTCTACTAGAATTATGCTAACTTTTCATGAGGCTAGTCAAAAGTTATTTAACTCACGGAATTTCGGTATTTTAACAGGAAATCGTATTCTTCTTTCACGAAGAATCGTCCCATGTATAGATTTGTCTGACTGGCGATCTTGAATTATTTGATTCGAACTAAAAGACAATTTGACACACTAATCGTCAACAGCTATAACATATTACACTACTTATTTGTATATATATGTAATTATACTGTAGATCGCTGCAGAATAACTTGATAAGCACAATACCAGGAAATGTCTTAGACTCATATGGAAAGCTCAGATCCTTGTAAGTTTGATCGTATCTCTTTTTTCTTCCATCGAGCTATCATTGGGAAGGATTGAGAACATTTTTCCTTTCAGATTTATGGACGGCAACAGAATAAGGCAAATTGAATCAGGTACTTTTGAAAATCAGACAGGACTGATCTGGCTGTAAGTAATTCAGGGATATTTTGAGTTAATCAAGCACTTGGTGCAGGATAATAAATTCATTGGTGATATACGGTATATACATCCCCTAATTTGTTTATAGAGTTCTATCGGGAAACGAGCTAAGTGAGATTCGCAGAGGACAATTTATCGGTCTTGATTCCCTGGAGATGCTCTTGGTCGAAGAGAACCAAATAGGATACGCTGACCTCACAGATTTTGAGAACCAAACTGCTCTGGAATGGATGTGAGACCAAAATATTGGACATGAATGTTTTTTATTTCTTCTTCTTCTTCTGTCTCTTAGTTTCGTATATGTATAAAATGCGTCTTAGTCATCACAGAAGAAACAATTATTGGCAACTGTGAATTTGCTTCGCACGGATTCTCAAGCCTGCACACTCGATACGCGTAATGATTACAACTGCGTCATATACCTATATAGACGTATAGCCTCGCTGGCGACTTATTTGCACACGAATTGCGCACCAGGGAAATACTTTAATCTCGGCAGTGTCGCACGAGGATTTGAAAATATAGAAAGAAATAAAAATTCAAAATAAACTCTGTTTCAGAGGGCTGAGTGACAATAAGATCTGTTCGAAGTGCTTGAAACTTCCATATTTGCCATGTTTGAAGGAGTTGTGAGTTTCCTCGTTTCTTTTACGGAGAGAATAAAAAATATACTTGACTTAAAATTTATAATATACATACCTACAATTCTTTTGCACATGCTGTTCTAAATCTCTTGTCGTTGATACAGGTACTTGAACGCTAATCCGATCGACAAGATCTCTGAGGATTTATTGTCCGGACTACCGAATCTGACTACCCTGTACGTATAGAATATAGGGTGGTCCTTATTTTGATGATTTTTTTTTTATGAATGTTACCTGCCCCTTGGATACCTTGCAAAATTATTCGACATAAGGACCACTCTAGTAAAGACAGATACTGTAAAATGATTAAATTCCATTTTTTTGAGACATATTAAATCCTTGGACAGTCTCGTTCCGGTTTATCTATTGTCAGAACAATTTCTCATTGCAGGAGTCTGGAGAATAATAAGATTCACACGATACACGAGAACGCCTTCAAGAATTCCGTCGAACTCGTGGACCTGTTAGTTTCCTTTTATTTTTTCGTATTTCACAGTGTATACAATTAGAAATTAATTTATTAAAAAAACACACGTACGTAACCGGGGCAGTCATACGGCTGGCCATGTAAAATATTACCTCGGTACTTGTATCAATACTGACGTAAATTCATTCGATTCGTTAAATATATTCAAGGAATTTGGCGGGCAACAAGATAGTCACTCTAGCACCGAATCTATTCCTTCCCATAGAAAAGTTGCAGAAATTGTGAGTATTGCACATTTATCTATTTTGCCTGAATACCTTATTAATATTCACAAAATTGTTATTTATTTCTCTCGTAAAATAGAGAGATGCATAAATACACATACGCAAATGAAACATACATGTATTAGTTCACAATAGGTTCATAAATATAAGTGTGTTACACAGAAGTGTAAAAACAAGACAACCCATCTCATATTCCTGTATACGTCGTATAATCTGCATACGTGCTGCGGTGTTGTAACCATTGTTTGCAGTTATCTATATTAGCACATAAATCCAACACCTGTTTTCGCTCCCTATTGAAATATCACGTATTGCCTTATTCTACGGACAGGGATAAGCCTGCTGGAGTTTTTTTCATGAAATTTTTGTAGATAAAAATCGCAGTTCATCAGATCGATGTAAGCCCCAAACAGGGGCGTTGATACATGCATTATTTCAAATTTACAGGAAGCTGGAATTCAACCCGATTAAAAATCTGACGATAGACATCCTGCGTCCTTTGCAAGACCTTCGATCTCTGTGAGCTTTATTAAGAAAAAAAAAAGATCCCATTGATTGTTACTCGTTTATTGAAATCACTTGCATCATGTTTTTTTTTTATAGAAACGTCGAGGAAATCGAAATAGACAGTATGGATAAAAACGCGTTTGGAATACTGCGGAAATTAAATTTCGCGTGAGTATGATGTCACAGCTCATTATCTAAGTACCATAAATTCTGAGTTATGTAATCTATACTGAATTTCTCCTCCTACAGCTACTTCAAGAAGTTTCATTACTGTACAACGTACGCGCCCGAGGTCCAAGTTTGTCGACCGAGATCCGATGGTAAGAATTCACCATTCCATCCCCACGAAAGAAACATTCCACAATATTTTTCTCATATGCAAAGAAATCTTTCAAACGATTCCCTCTTTTCTTCTCCACTATTAATAAACATAGGGGTATCATCGCTATCTCATCTTCTGGGTAAACCACTGTTAAGAGCCGCAGTATGGGGTATTTCTTGCGTCACGTGCTTAGGAAATGCGCTGGTCCTTTGGGGAAGATTCACAGCCAGAGATGAGAACCGTGTACTCAGTATAATGATCAGAAATTTAGCAGGTAAAATTTTGATTCAGATTTCTTTTTGTCACTTGACAAGTTGAACTGATCCATCATTGAGAACCTAATGGAATTAAGGATCTAATTAGACCTTCTTTCAGTCTCCGATTTATTGATGGGTGTATATCTACTAATAATTGCTATAAAAGATTTGGAATTTCGTAACAACTACAACTTAATGGCAAACGACTGGATCGGCTCCTGGAGTTGCACATTTGTCGGAGTTTTGGCGATGACTTCATCCGAGGTAAAGCTAAGAGCTTTACGATTTTACTAAGGCAGATAATAATTAATATATCGCTTGATCTTAACTTGCATAATAATTAGGTCTCTGTGTTGATATTATCATTCATGTCGATCGAGAGATTCATGCTGATTGCATCCCCTTTTAAAAACTATCGACCCCTGACGGCTCGCAATACGAATTCGTCGATGATCGTGATCTGGGTTGTCGGAGTGATCATTGCACTCATACCAGGCACGTAAATTCGAATTGTAAATAATGATTTTGTTTTATTTTTAATCCGAACAACAAGAAATCACCCTTATTTTAATTAATCAGCTATACACTGGCGAAGCAGTACCAGATTTTATGGGATAAACGGAATGTGTTTCCCTCTGCACATAGAAAACCCATTCCAAGTCGGCTGGGAATACTCAGCCTTTATTTTCCTGGGACTGAATTTGCTTGGGTGGGTATATCGATAACTCAAATTTACAAAATCAATCAAATTTTGCCGATTTATATGACGGTTCTATTCTCTTTCACGTGTAATCAGACTCGCCGTTATCGGGTACGTTTACACGGGAATGTTCGCCAGTATTTGGTCAACGAGACATGCTACGCCCCTGGCTGTGGGAGACTCGGAATTTGCCTTGAGGTTCTTTCTGATCGTATTAACTGATGCAGCCTGCTGGGTACCGATCATCATTCTCAAAATCGTAGCAATGACTAAGTACCCAGTGCCACGTAAGTTAGAGATCATTTTTTAAATAAGAATATAAGGTATACAATTTTATTACGAGGCTTATTATTTTCCTTTTTCTTTTAATTTAAAGCGGATCTTCATGCCTGGGTAGTAATATTCATTTTGCCAGTAAACAGCGCGGTAAATCCGTTGCTCTACACATTTACAACTCCGAAATTTCGGGAGCGTCTCAACGAGGGCTGGTTTGGAACGATTCGCTATCTCGTCAGCAAGAGACAGTCCGGTCAATTCGGTATGTTAAATTCGATTTTGATTATCGCATTTCATCAAATTTGGATATGTCAATCTGTTCCAGATAATACACAGGTTTCGAGAACCTCAAGCAATAAAAATATGATCCTCGCTTTGTCAATGGAGAACAATAAAGATACAAGCAGTATAACAGGGCTTCGGTATCTCACCCCGTTCACCAATGATAGATTGATGAAATAATCAAACGACCATGTTACCCAGTAAAAGGCGAAAAAAATATTCACGAAGATAATCTCTTCAATATTTCGCATTGAATTTAATTTAATTCAAGTAAATATCTTATTTCCTACGTTCGAATAAATTTTCTTAAACCTTTAAAAAGCATAAATACTGCATTATAAATCGTAGAATGATTATAATAGTCGACAAACTGTATAACAAAGCATAATAATCGCATTATTAAAGCTATAAATTTGAATTGCATAATGTCTATCGAATTTTTGAATTCAAATATAGTTCCGAGTTGAGCCGGTAGAGGCGCCACGGCTTGAACTCTAAGCAGATGAGTGAAGTATGTAGCGAACTAAGCAGCTGACTGTATTCACGTTGTTTATATCCAACATTGGCGTGGTTGTCCGATGCTGTCTGACAAGTCGTCTTATTGCAAAGTTATTTGTTTATTGAATGAAAATCAGCCAAGATAAATGGGCAGGATGTGTAGTTATGAGTTCCGCAGAGAAACGTGAACAGGAAAACCTATCCCATATCAATCCTATCCAGACGTAGAACCAGGAATATTCGATGGATTTTATGACCTGACTCGATGTTTTTATTTACCCCGGTATGTTATTTTTTTCACGACAAAACTAATGTTTATTATAAGGTAAATCGACAGATTTTCCCCCTGTTTATTATAATCATCGATGTCATAATTTGCCATAAATATTGTTTCTTATTATTCGATCGTTTATATGTAATTGGTATGAAAACGTTCTCGGACGTTGTAGTAATATTTGTAATGGTATATATGAATATATGCATCAGCGTATATCGCATATATGTAGAGCAAGGGCCTTGTTCTATCGTAGTATACACGTGTGGTATTATGTGTATACCAGGCACGACGTGTAAAGTCGCTATAAATTTGAATTGCATAATTTCTATCGAATTATTGAATTCAAACATAGTTCCGAGTTGAGCCGGTAGAGGTGCCACCAGCTTGAACTCTACGCAGATGAGTGAAGCATGTAACCAACTAAGCAGCTGACTGTATTCACGTTGTTTATATCCAACATGGCCGTGGTTGTCAGATGCTGTCTGACAAGTCGTCTAATTGTAAAGTTATTTGTTTATTGAATGAAATTCAGCCAAGATAAATAGGCAGGATGTGTAGTTATGAGTTCCGCAGAGAAACCTGAACAGGAAAACCTATCCCATATCAATCCTATCCAGACGTAGAGCCGTGGATATCCGATGGATTTTATGACACGACTCGATGTTTTTATTTACTCCGGTATGTTAATTCTTTCACGACAAAACTAATGTTTATTATAAGGTAAATCGACAGATTTTCCCCCTGTCTATTATAATCATCGATGTCATAATTAGCCGTAAATATTGTTTCTTATTATTCGATCGTTTATATGTAATTGGTATGAGAACGTTCTGGGACGTTGTAGTAATATTTGTAATGGTATATATATATATGAATATATGCATAAGCGTATACCGCATATATGTAGAGCAAGGGTCTTGTTCTATCGTAGTATACACGCGTGGTGTTGTGTGTATACCAGGCACGACGTGTAACGTGTAATTTATGACGATCACCAAGCAGAAAGGTCCCGTTAAGTTCTTCAGAACTTCAAAACTCCGCTGGCGGCTACCAGCTAAAAGTTACAATATTTTACCGAGCGTATAGTAGTGGCTAGTGGGGTATCAGGGTATAGCGTGGGTGTACGTTCGTAACAACGTGAGATTAATTCCTATTCTTTTCATATCATAGATTAAAATCGTACTACGGTATACAGTCCGTGGCATAATAACAATCTTTAATAATACATATTTCATGCAATAATCATTACATTATCTAGAAAGCAGTTCACCAACTACGTATACATGCATGTACGTACACACATAAATAAATCCGTAACCGTTTCCACGAATCTATATATATATTATATACCTCAGGATTAAAGAACGCCGAAAAAATGTAAATAAGAATAGAAGAAAAAAAAATAATCTGGTACGCGAAAGCGTATCGCTTTCGTATGTTATCGGGGATCTTGCCGTTTCATCTATATTCCGATAAAACACGATTTCTCGTAGCTAATATGCGGATATTGTAGTATAGAGTATAGACTGTAGGGTGAATGATTTTTTGTCGATTTTTTTTTTAATCGAAAAGGTTGAGATATTTCATCAATATTCTGATTTTTTTTTATTCTTTTAAATATATCGTTAATTATACGGAGGGCGAAGGTGTTGGTGGTAAAATATAAGTGTGTCCGAGCAGTTAGCTGCAGCTCGCAGCCTTCGAAGGTCTCCGGAGTTTCCCACAGTTAGTAAAAGTCATAGGTATAATATGTGGAAGGTAGGGATTCGAATGTTTGCAAATTCAAGGCGCACCTTTAGCCATACGCCTCCGCATGACGTACGCGGTTCTAAAGCCACAGCCATAGCCATAGCCATAGCCATAGCCACCAACGCGTGCTTATATATGAACCAATTAATAATATTTATGCATCGCTTCTGGCTAAACCGCATCTAACAGAGATATCATAGATTTACGATCCCGCGACGCCTAGCAAGCCATACGCTGCTGCGATTGCATTGTACAGGCGAATAAATTCTACCCGTTCCCTATCGTCCGCCCCACATGTCTATGTATACAAAGATTACCGTTTTAACGAGGATCTTAAAATCAGATTCCAACCCATTAGCCCATCACCTCCTTCTTTTAATAGACCAGATATATCTTAAAACCATATCGCACTATGCGGCGATCACGGTTATCGTTTATTTCCAACAAAATGAATTAATCTTTATACGATGCCCATACGCGTTTGATATTAATTGCTAATTATGCATCGCTATGTGGTATACGTAGGTATATACTATGTACCCTAAGAAGCTCCGCTGATTTATGTTTACCACGTTCTTCGTGTACGAAAATCCCGTGTCTGATCAGTTCCCGTTGTAAATTAAGGATCGAACTCCGCAGCTAGCTAGCTGGTAGATGTATCTCTCAATTATAAAATTCACTCCGGATTACACGCTGCGTCGTCGTATATCTGAATCTGCACACGTTGCAGTAGGTACCAATAACCTTAGAAGCGTTTACACTTACGTACCTATCTATACCTACGTACCATAGACATATAGCTAAGTTTCGCTTAACTGAAACTGCAGCAACACGAACGGAATTATCACGATATACACCTAGTATAGGTATTACGCCTTTCACTTTCATCTCGCACGATGCGAACTCTCCGTCGTCGTCGAACCCCGCGTAGTGCGAATTTGAAGAAAAAATGAAAAACATGCGGCTGTACGACGACTGAAATTAATCTTAATTTACTCGCGAATTATCAATCCGAATTTCATATGCATAAAATAATCAATCGAGTTATCCGAGAGAGTATAGCTCTGCCCAGGATCTAAAAATTCTGCTGATGATGCGGATACTTGATATTGTGCTATTATTACTTATAAAGTATGCGAATAAATACTGTGATTATACTTTGACCCGGTTCAAGCCACGATTTATGGATACGAGAGTGTAAGCGCGATTGAAATTCAATTGAACCTCCCATCTCACATAAGTCACAATTAGGTAGCCAGATAGATCTGCAACAGACACTCCTCGAACACTATCGCGATATCTTTTATAATTATACATCCGCTGAGAATATATACATATATATCTAAAGAAAAAAAACGAAAATTATTCAGTTTCTCTGAGTAAAGTTACATAAATTTTTTTTAACACCATACTTCACGCCTTCTTCGAGATGAGAAAAGAAAGATAAAAAAATAAGAATAAGAATAAAATGATAGTTCAAAGATCTAGCGTTTGCTTTTGATTAGCGTAATGATACTAATCGCATATATAGTTTGTTCCTAATTTCTGCGCGTGTTTTTATTTTTTTTATTTATTTCTTAATATCGGCGAAAGTTATGTACCACGCACGAAGTCGAAGATCCACCGCTGCCGCTGCTGGTGCTGCTGCAGGTATGATAATAAATTGTTAATACTTTGATAAAAGTTGTCCTGCTAATATAGTCACATACGTGTGTGTGTGTATATATAATGGACGTATACGTGACAAGTTGGTAATAATATATGCATCAGAGGTACATATCTATGCAAATCGATTTGAAATGTGAGTAGCAAAGATAATATCTCGTATATCTGTTAACCTTTCTATAAAAATGCAATCTCGTGCGAATGAACGCTGACCATATACCGTCGCGTTTTCTTGCGATATAGTTTCAAGGATTTTGCAACTTGACTTCGCATTCCGAGACATTCGTATAATACACGTAACGCCACGTGTAAAAAACACCTCCGTATTACTGCAGGCTACGATAGAGTATATGGTCGTAACGCCCTTGGAGATTATATTTCTCTAATCTACTGCACCGCACTCTGCACGGCACCTGCAGATTTCGTATATGAATAATTTCAAACTTGTATTAATATACAGATCCACAGGTTAATTATTCACTCTTTCGATATAAAATTCGTTAGGAAAAGTTATACCAACGACTTGCCATTAGATTAACTTGACTGAAAATCGGTACGGAAGCGAGAGAAAGCTTAGATCGTATCTAATACCGTCAACTATGACCCCTATAGTCACGCGTCTCTTTGGTTACGCCCGCGCAATATAGTCGGCTGCCGTTGTCATTTTTCTTAGTTTTCCTATTTTTTTTTTATCAATGACTCTCATGTACGCGATAATATCTATTATTTAGGATACGTTATAAACAGCCAGGCTCAACCCTAATTCACTTATGATGGGCTTTTCGCGATTATTTCTTCGCTTCATAAATGGAGGAGGCATGTATATCACCTCGCGTTTCGGGAGTATCGGGGATGTAAAACCGTACGGTGTAATTATTAGGTATACAGAGTTATTTAATTAATTGGATAATTGGCCGTGAACTCGCTGTAATTGCATGAGAACTGAAACGTGAAATATAATTGTTGATTCCTCGGCATAGGTCGTCGCCTTCGACTGGAATTAGTCATTCAAATATATTCTATTAATTTCTCTCTCTTTTTTTTTTTTTTCTTGTTATTTCCTCTGAATCCTGATGTCCTCTTTTTTTTTTGTCCCCCCTAACTTTGCCAAAAAATGAAATCGCTGTTAATTTTCGTTTTCACTCGAATAACGCGTCTGTTTCGACTTTAATTTCGCTCTCCGCTTGCTAATTTTTTCGCTTTTTTTTTTCTTCTCGCTCCTTAAAAGACGGATTATTAATCGCAATCTACCTACAATGTAACTTTAGACCTCCATACCTGTATCTGGCTACTTTGATCTCGCGGCTTTGGGTTTGCACGGGTACTTTTCTGGCTCGGTGTAGATGAATTATTTAATTGCTCGTCTCGGGGTAATAAGACGACGTGGGGTTTCGCCTGGATAGTTTATTAAGCTGTAGGCTTGAATCTTTCTCTTTCCCCTTTCTCTCTGTCTCTCTTTCTTACAACATGAAGCAGCTATGGTATAAATATCTAGGAGATGATTATAAGGAGTCGTTAAGGTGCTTCCCAATGCGCGTTTATCCCAATGTTTTCAGGTCTGGTGAAATTGGGTAGGAAGGCACCTTAAGACCAGCAAGAACAAAGTGAAATAAAATTCTTTCCACATCTCTATGAAATAAAATTTATATATTTCGTGCTAATGAAGATAAAGAGACTATGAAACGTTATTCTATACATGTATTGAACAATCGAAAATAAATGACAATGAGGATGCTGCGAGCCTCACGATTGGCAGGCGTTTCTACTCTCTGCTTCGTCGAGTCGTTAGCTGACACTAATTAGACCCTGGCCAGGACCGACTTCCCAGAGAAGTCGATCTCCGTGCTGCCGCAGACTCAGTCCAACTTCGAAGGGCTGCTCTCCCACGATTAACTGAAACTAAAAATAAATCCTATCGATCTGAGATCACGCGAACCAACTTGAATACGTTTTCAAACTACACCTTGTCTAATTGTATGTATGGATCGATGTGCCATGTGCGTGATTTAGGAATCGGGAAAATTGAGGAAATATAATTTCAATTCCTATCGCGAGTACACCTACAGCTGTATAAAATGATCTGTAAAAATAGTACAAACCCAGGTTATACTTATCGCGGTTTAACCCCTGGCGTTTCTGGTCCGTTGTCTGAGCTGCAATCTAGTCTCAGTAATGAGATATATTAATTATCTAAGCCTGTGTTCCGTTCGCTGAACACCGTGATAACTATACTGATTAGTTTCAGGCGATCGTTAGGTTCTCCGGCGTTACGTCAGTTTACCGAGAAAACTTCCGTCATCGTACTCCAATCATCAGAACTAAAGAGATAATTCCAGCTCTTTGATTTCCTCGTGTATTAACAGCCCCGCTGACCAAGCCAATGACTTGATGTAGCAATTGCTATGCAATTAGACTGCTCGGTGTTAAAATTCGATTTGTAACGTGGCTCTAGAATAATCGGCGAACTTCCTTTATCGTTAATGAATTTTTCTTTGAAACAGAATCGTTATTGTGAGAAAACAAAAAATGAAATTTTTTAGAATTCGGAAACTCCGTACGCCCTGAGGGATCTGCTAGCATCGTGGAGGCGAGTCGCCCAATGAATTTTTAAGAGGCTCGAGGGTTTCACGGCTGCTTTAGAGACTACTAAAAAATCGTAACGCCGAAATCTTAGGGGAAAGAAAAAAATTATTGTCATCACGTCCGAAGCGATACCACATCCTGTCAGGTACGCGTCAAGTTTTAACGATTCGCTTATACCTAAGTCGTGGCTGACTGTAAGTATAGGTATATATCTATCGACGTGACAAAACCGCGTGTCTCTCTTTCTCTCTCTTTCTCTCCTTGGCATAGACACGTATAGCTATAATACAGAGTGGGAATTTTAACTATAACGAAAAGTCGATGTGAAGTCGATGTGAAGTCGATTTTGGTCGGAGAAACGTATTGAATATTTATTTTTCGATTAAGTATGCGAATTATTGGATACCTACTCGAACATTTGTTACGCGAATTAATTTTCCGATCATGCAACAGTCGCAATTTAAGCATTCCTTGGTGATGCCTCTGTCGTCTGCGAAATAATTTCTGCGCGTTATATAAAGATAAAAGAATTATAGAACAAATGTAATTAAGACGACAAGCGTCGTGCAAAAACACGTTTTTCCATTATATCCGACGGTGGTTTTATATATGTAACAACCGACGTACGGAGTAAAGTGTCTGCGTACAAATGTCCTTGACGATTATATGCATAGTTGCGACACCGTGTACAATAATCATCACACAAACGTGCATTTCCTCACCTTTGAGGAGTTCGCGGATTATTAATTTGCTGAAATTTTTCTCAAGCTCGCGGCTCCGAGTATTCAGAATTCGCTCGCGTAATCGCTCGATGTTTGCCAGAAATTTAACTTTATATTATATAGGTATAGGACCTAATATGTGCACAAGCACAAGTCACGAGGCAAGCTTTATCAGCGAACGAAGAATTCGCACTGCAGAATGTATATATACGTGGCATAGGCATAAGTTTGCACATCGTCATTTCTATGTATAACATATAAAGCGTATGAAAATGCGACGATATGACTATTTTTTGAAGGTTTCAAATTCCGAGAACTCTTTATCTACTCCGGGCTCCACCTTTATACTTAGAGATTTTACATCACTTAGGTAAATAGCCACGTGTGCAGGTTGTCGGTTGATAATTAAAATTGATAGGTATTATGATTTCATTATTTCTGATATCAGATGAAATGATGAAACTTCCTCAGTGCATGAATGTGGAGAATTTATCGATACCATCTGACGATATAAATACACAGGTAATACCGAGAATCGAAGTATATCGCGAGGGAGTTCCTTTAAATCTGAGGATGAAAGTACATGGGTGTTAAAAAACTCTTGGCTGCAGGGACATCCGATACTGTTTACAAGGAAACACAATACACCAGCTTCTCAAGCCCGTATTATGAACCTTATAGGTACAGCGTTACCCATACCGAGTAGACTTTGTGAAGAAGGTGCGTAGATGTGGGCACGTGCGTGCGTATGTGAGATCTCTGCTTTCCTCTCTGCCAGCTCTCATTGTCAGCACGCATAAAGTGACGCGACAGCTGGAAGGTGCGCGTTTTGTCTCATGTTTTGTATCAATGTTCCGCGAATTGTTATAACCTGCCTCCATAACTTTACTCTTCGATCATCAATTTGCAGCTTTTTTTTTCTGCTCTATTTGATTACCCAAGGATATACAAAAATTCGAGCGATTGTTTGCACTCATATTTTTGGCAGCTAAAGAAAACGAAAGAACTCCCCCTCGAAAAAAAAAAAGTTGAGGGAATTCGCAGACGTTGCGATTCGAGCGTTTAGTTCATACACATAACAAGCTGGAAGCGACATTCTTCGGTTTTGAGTCAACAGGCGCGGGCGGTTCTTAGGGAGTGCCAATAATTTTCTGTCTTCAACGGATATTCCAAGTTTGTTTTTTCAATAAATTTTTCACACGAATTCGCATTCGGTGACGCAGAGCTGCTGCCTTGCTGCAACCTTTTCTCTCATCTTTATATTTTATCCTAAAGCTAATTCATTCAAATCCACGTTCGAGCATTGTTTTATCGAAGCTGGAGGATCGTTTCTCCGAGTTCTTTTTCATAAGGTCTTAAAATATCATAAATATCAGCGAAGTATCTCTATATGGGTATCGATTGTCCATAGGGTCTCTGATTCGGGCAGCAGTTAGTTTCGAGGTGCCTTTTTTCCGACGTTTTAATACGGGTAAGAGGCCCCTGAATCACCGTTGCAGTTATAAACTGGATGTTTTTGAGTTATAGGTATGTGTATTCTTTAAAGTTCCTCGGCAGTTGACCTCTCCTCCGGGTTTCTTCGGTCCTTTTATTCGTTGTAGACAGAGTTATTGGCAGGCTATACGTTCTTATGAACGTCGATTTAACTTTTTGACTCGAGTCACGGGGCTCTGTTAAGTTTACGACTCAATTCTATACACCGAATTCTACCTCCAGCAGGGCATCGATACGACGAAAGCTCTTAATTAACCCAACAGCACAGAGATTTACAGGGGCATAACTTACCCACTCAATTTTATGATAACAGTCAATTATCCACTTTTCTTACTCCAAACTCAACTTCACCTCCGGCTCAATTCATACTTATATTTCACATCGCGAAATTTAGATCGATTGATTCGCGAGCCAAAATTGACCCGAGGTGGTGATTCAGTTGCGATTCTTATATTCGAACGGGGGAATAACGGGAATCAAAAATCAAGTTCGCTGCACCGTCCCGAAGGATTCTCATCGATGAAAAATATAATTCAAATAGATATTTTATCATAAATTTAAAGGAAGACTGCACGGAAATTTATATCCTTTGTGAAATTCTACTAAAATTTCATCCCCGGGGATACCACAGGGATAAATGAAGAGAGAAGGAGAGATTAAAGGCGAAGGAGATGATTCCGGCTAACCAGCGAGGCATATTATTCGACCGTCTTGGGCGTCGTCTGGATTCTGTTGCATCCCGGTGTCACGTTGCTGCAACTGCCAATTACAAAGCGGATAGTTTGCGGTCGGTACGGAACGTTGCTAAAATTTGATCAGACATTTGAGTGACCTCCTCCGTGTCTAGATGGTAAAAATCGAGCTGTTGATATACGAGCTGCATCTAATTACAGTGTCATATGGGTTTCTGCAGTCGAATGAATGGATACTTGATTTCAAAGCGAATCTTCGATCAATTTTGACACTAAAATAATACCTCGGAGTCTGATTTCCCGATTGAAATAACATTTTCGTTTCCCTAACGGACGCGTTTCTTGGCGAGTATACCAGCTCGATAAATTAACGCGTTGAATTTGGAGGGCAGCGAAGTCCAAGGTTATTAACTAACCTCAAGTATAACAGTAGTATAGGCCTGCAGCGATCCCCCCATATCCCGGGTGAATATTTCCCAGTTGACGGGAAACGATGTACACGAATTTTCTCTCTCAGTCAGCCCAACATTTGGCGCGAGGAAATATTAGCTGCCGACACGTAGCCGGCAGTCAGTTCAGCTAATACGACATTAAGTCGTCGCATTTTGTGTCACGGACGTGTTTATTATACTCGCGGATAAATTCGCCGTCTGTCATCGGGTCTCTTCCGCGATTACCGCGCGTATGACGAAGAAGAAAGGATACCACCATTACGCGGAGGAGAAAAATTCGTCATACTATTTCTTTCTAAAAAAAAAAAAAAGGAAGCTAAACTTCGATTCGTTAAGAGACCCACGGGAGTCTCGAGCCAATAATAGTGCGAACGGCATTTGCGGTCGAGAGCGGACTAGAAAAATGCATTCCTCTAGCCAGGCCGAAGCTCTCGGACACTTCGGCTACTATTTACGATCGGTAGAAATTCGAGAGCTTATATCTAAGCACAGCTGGCTACATTGGTCAAGAATTGACCGCGGTAGGTGTCGCGATTCTGTAAATTATACCGATATTTTTCTTACCAATGTACCGTATAAGAGAACCGGAGACATAGAGAAGGTATATATGTCTATTTTCGAGTGGTGACATTCGTTGAAAGACTCCTTTGTGGATTGTATTACCCTCGATTGTTTGCAAAATTCTATTACACTATTCAGATAGCAAAGAAAAGAATGAAATAAAAAAGACACAGACACTGTTGTAACGTCTAGTTTGAAAGAACAGTTCAGATTCTTTATTCTCCCATTGAGAAAGGCAATCGCTTTGTATTGTATCAGAGGCTAAATAACAGTAACACTTTCATAGATAATGAAAGCAGAAAAAATAAATTTTAAATTCACGTGGATGAAGATGGGTATAGTAGTGATTAATAGTAATGCGGTGTAACTGAATTTTCATATATACTCTGAGGAGCTAGGCTCGAATATTTTTCCTAGGGATTCGCGAATGCGCAAAGCCCCGTCGTTCCGAAGCCTGAAACAGCAGCGGGAATAAATTTCGCATTTAAGATAATTAGTCAGGCGCCGCGTTGGTTGAATCCGAGCAAGAACTCGGCAAACGTATCTTACAGTTGCAGCTTAAGGAATGCGCGGTTAATATTAATCCGTAATATAAGTAATAAAATTCGCGCGCAAGGTCTGATTAATTCGCGATATCCCCTGCACTTGCGAGAGCTCGAATTAGGTACACACATAGCTACGCGTAGATGTGTATATGGTATGAAAATACCGGGAATGAAGAAGATGGGATCTAGTAAGTGGTGTAACACGTATTAGCCCCGTTTCCCGCATGCGATATTCCACTTTAGACTTTAACGCTTTGAGAAACCGCAGCCTGAACTATTCTGATCAATGCACTTGACGTGCTTTACTTAGCATACCGCATTCGCACTCACGCACTCACGCATTCACCTCGCGATACCTACTTACTCGAAAACAGCGCCAGGTCTAATTGAAACGCGCGTTAAATTCTGGCCGATTAATTATTTCGAAGAATGCGTTAGTTGAAAAATGAGAAGAAGGTAAAAAGAAAAAAATAAATAAATAAAATTCTACGTTTGTTTAACTCCTGCGATTTGCATCGCGGCTAGAGACACGTAGGTATATAAGTATATGGGTACCTATACAGGGGTTGGCGATGGTATAAGTGGATCGCAGTATTTCCGTCAAGCCTAGCAATTATCTTATTTATAGTCTCATCTAGGCGGTATGCGGATGCGCGAAAGCAACCTGCAGTTTATATTTTCACGCAAACTAGGTATAAGTGCGAAAAGAAAATCGGACAGAGTCAAAGAGAATGGCCAAACTGCAGCTCGCGAATTGCTCTAGGTAAGGGGTCCACAGACCACCTTCGAGGCCGACCATCTCACATTAACGCGTCAATTATACCTATTTCTCTTACCCTGCGTTACTACGTTGCTACATTAAATTTTACCCGATCTCAACTCGCGCGTTAGCGCAATTCAGTGAAAGTGTGTATGCCAATAAATGGTAAATGAGGTAAATGGTAAATGTCCATATATACGCAGCGGCAAGGACTGCAGCATAAGGGTCAAATTTCGCGGTGATTAGCAATTAGCATGTTCCAGTTACGCGTTTAACATTATATCTCGCCTGTTATAAGGTACATTGCGTGTACATTGCCAGTGATAAAAGAATCATATTATTTTATATTATTTTTCCTTCGTATGTAACGTGCTCGTATCAACTAAACGTTTTTTGTCTTAAAATTGTTATTTCAACGTGTGACTAATTTCGCCGATTATTTATTTGGGTCAATATCTCTAGTTTCATCCCATATATCGTCAAACTGCAGCAATTATTTTATTTATTGCGGGTTAATACGAAATTTGTTATTTTCATTTAATATTATTAAACGACCGATTTCACACGTTCCGAAGAATAAAGAAGCTACAAGCTTCTACTCGGCCGCTGCGCAATGGTAATAACTTAAAAAAAGGTTAACGACAAAGGTTAGATATGCTTTCGCTTTCCAACTAATCTAGGATAGGTACCTTCTCAACTTCGCAGCTATACACATTTCTAAGCCAGATGTCAACCTGACCGAGATATTCGCTTACGTTAGACACACACCGAGGACGTCGTTGTGTCGTCGTCGCGTCGTCTCGGTGTGGCTCGCCACACCGACCGTCTCTGACTTTCTTTTTAATAAGAGTCAACGCCTAATTAAACCAACTTCCGTCGAGGTATGGGAGTGAGAAGTGAAAAGGGAACCTGCTGCGACTAAACTTACGAATTACGTAACGGGTCGTACGATTCTATCCATGTATATTTGAATTCGCGAACCGCGTATAAGGTATCGACTTTCGCGATAGCCAGACTCGCGGATGGATAGATAAAGGATAGAGCTTTCATTTTTTCATCGGGTTAAAGAAAATCCAACGTCACGTATTTGCCTAACTAATTGGTCAGCTCCGATGAAGAGGTCGCGTGGTTAGAGTGTGGACGATAGCATTCGACGCGGATTCCTACTAGTGACGCAAATAGACGCCTGGCGTCGCAAGAATTCCGTGATGGTGGTGTAGTGGTGCTGAGAAGAGGGAGGAGGGGTACAGGCCAACCCGACCAACCACCTTGGCGTAGATTGCAACTTACGAAGACCAGAATACGCGATCGTCGTCTAAGAGGTGATTAACTCCTGGGGCTCGTAGTACGCACCACTTTGGAATTGCCGAACCTCTTATTCTTCCCTTTTCTTTTTGTCGGTTCCTTCTCGGCGAAATGACAAAAAAGCCCATCAACCAAGGCGATTATGCATAGGCAGGAAAAAATCGTTCTCCTCCTCGTACAGATTTGCGACGAATAGCAGAATGTCGATGACTATTAATCAGTTTGCGAATTCGGCTCACGAGTTGGGCGTTAATCGTGAGTATTGAATAGTGCGTAGTTCAAATTGTTCTCCATATAAGGTTGATTTGCATGTTGCAGACTTCTCGGCGGTCAATGACTGCCAGCTTATATAGTCGGAATGCGAAAATCGTATTAATAAAAATGACTCAGTAAACGTGATCCGCAAAATCAATATACCGACATTCTCACCTGCTTATAGATTAGGGCGAAATTTCTTGCTAATTGAAAATCCTTGTATAGTCGTCTCATTCTCTATGTGTGAGTACATTGAAACAATTATCTCGCCCATTAACTCGCTCTTGGCGCAAGGAAGCGATTCCCTCTAACGCGGACAACGATCTCATTAAATCAACTTATAACTAATAATTCGGAAAAAAACGTTCGTGAATAATCGAGAAATAAGAAATAAAACCGAACGAGTTGTTATTACCGGTGATTACGTATATAATATAAGACCGGACCGAGAACCGACTAGCTACAGATTTATTAGATCTTTAAAGTTTAAAGGGCCAATATTGTTGGTCTCGCTCCTTTAATCGAACTAACTAGCAGGCGCGGAAACTCCTCGTTGAAAGTAAAGCTGGTGCCGATGCCGAGCCGGTGATAGAATACCTTATTAACTTTCTTCGCTTTCATTTTGTAATTCGATAATCACTACATTTTATACATATATATTTATATTGTCTCTCCCGTTTCTCTTTACTACATACACCTACTTACTTGAAAATAATTAACTGAAAATAAACACTGGGAGGTACAGAGGGAATACTTATATTATACGATGACCGGCGTCAATGACCATAAAAGTGTTTCGCGATCGCGCGGGTTCCTTAACCCCGAAAGCCCACTTTCTCCATTGTCGATTGAATCGGTTAAATCGTATCGTACGGTGATCTAGTAACGAGATAACTTGCGTAATAGGCAGCGCTGTCGTCGACCATGTATTACAATTAAGTGAAATTAGTCCTTTGTACGTAGGCGTATAGGGAAGACTGGGGCAGGGTTGACAAATTTATCAAATTCTTTCTTTTTTCCGATAGAAAAATTTCGAAACAAAATTGATTTTCGATGGGAGAAAAAAAAAAAAGAAATAATCTTATCGAATTTTCAACTTTCCCTCGGTCGTCCCCCTTCCCTCGTCATTTTTTTAATTAAACCATCATATATAACCCATAGTTTAAAACCATAAGGAATTATCTAACAACAATTATTTGTGTTCAATGTGCTCGCGCGTAGGTAACTGTTATTTCATACGATTTTATCTACGACAGCTATAACCACTCGGTGATTTATTCTATATATAATTTATTAAACGTGTAGCTATATTCGTGTACATTTTAATTATTTTTTCATGTCTGGATTAATGCGTCGAATCAACGTGTATCTATACGGTGTTACGACCTAATTATATATATTTGACGCGATATAATGTTGTTACTTTCATAAGTAATTGTTGCGTATGGTTGTAGGTTCGAGACTGAACAACAAATTGATTCGGCTCGTGTCGTCACTTCATAGAACGATTCTACTATTTTCATTATTTATTTACTGACAAAAAGATTTCATTTGTCCCTTCAGTTCTCAGTTTTGGGGCAAAAAATCGATGAAACAACCCCCAAGTTCCACATTAAGATATTTATATGTAAATTTGAAATTTGGCGCAAAGGTTTCCTCATCTATGTGAAAAGACCGAACAATCGCGTATCAGAGATCGCGGAAAACCAGCGACACTTCCGATACGCGTATAGCAGCCAATATATGGACATTGCGGAAAAGCGGTGACAACTTCCATTACACAATATATTCTTTATTAATGAGAAGTGGATCGGCGAAGTATGAGAGTTGGGTGAAGTGTACCCGATAATAATGCTGAAATATTATATCTAGTGTGCAGATTTCACTTCGTGGAAATTTCTTGCAAAACGTAATTTCTACGGGTTGTCGAACGTTTAACGATTCCCTTAAACTCCGCGCACGACTCTTGCAATTATTATTAGTAATTTTTAGATTTTTACATCTCTCAAAAAAGGCGATACCATAGATTATAGAATTTATGGTACTTATTTCTTTAATATCCGACATAATAGAACCTATTAGAACACCAATTGACCGCAATTATTCTCGCCAACATATTTTCCTTTCTACAAAATAAATTGCACTTTGAATAATACCTAAATGCTTATTACATACTAATACACACGCGATTCATGGGGGATAATTTTTATTCAACCCCGTCTTTTCCTGCCATTCATTATTTTAACGATTTCTGCAGCTCTACCTCCTTAATCGAAATTGGGACATTTTATAATAAAGATAATATAGGATAATGAGAAATGTCGACAATGGCCAATGGCCATGAGGACCTCTACTTGAAAATATTTCTGGACGGTGGGTTGTGGGATAATTTCATTCACCTCGTCGCGGAATGTTTCTTACGTAACTAAATTCGTAAAGCCTGCTACTTGACGATCGCTTTCTACCATTAATCGAGAAGTGTATCGCGTTATCTTAGACACGGTGAAATACACAGTCAATTCCATGTTGCATACAACGATCATTGATTAGAACGGTGCGTTAGATTTCAGGTAAACAAATAAAGTCTCTATAAGATCGTGCGCCGCATTGCAGTTTTCCCTCCCAGTCTTCCTGATGCAGATAATTTTCATAGTTCGCACGTAATCTCGCTAATAGATTTAGGCTTGATATTCCCGACGACGCGACGTAACACGTAATGCATAACACATTACACGTATTTCCTCGTCATTATATTTCCCTCGTGAATTTCATACCTGGATGTTATCCAACTTTTGGGAATTTAGGTGGCGTCAACAAGTATAATTCTTGTCATTTTCTTGCTCCCTCATTTCTCGATTATTCATTTTAATTTACTCTTATTTCCTAAACGTTGGGTATATGTGGTACCTACAACTACGCCTACCCACGTATACTTTAATGATTCACACGAGAACCAGCAGCAAATACTCGAATGCTCTACAAAGAAGTATAACCAGTTGTTCATTGTCGTTATTCTAGACTCTGGAGCTAGCCCAGAAGTCTAGTCTTCGAGGCTAGACCATCCCAAGATATATACCTACGTGCATGGCTCGTTTATGGGTATAAAATGATCTGCTAGGGTATGATATGCTTGGTAGGATTATGGCGTGAGTAAATCTGAAAAGTTATAGAGAAATAAGGTGAAGAGAACAATCCCCATAGCCCTGTGACATAATTGATAAGCGAAGCGAAAATATCCCGGCTGCCGAGGTCAGCGCACTTCGTGGGCGGCTGTCCATGAATTTATCTATTGATGCGGATACTACCGTTCCGCGCCAAGACGGAGATAGTTGAACTTGAATTATATACGACCAAGATATACACATATTGATATAGCCTCGCGGGCACGAACGTGAACAAAACAGATTCAGAGATTTTTCTTTTGTCCAGTCACTAGCAGACTCGTATAGGTACACACACGCAGCACCCGTCATGTCAAAAAAGATTCAAGGATCGCCTTCTACCGAACGGTCAAAATTTCGAATTTTAATATCACCGAGTCACAGTTTTTCGAAAAGATTCTAAATTTCCCCGAAATCTTCCAAAACGAATTCGGAATTTCCACTATTCGTAACTTTTCAAATTCTGAACTTAATCTCGGCCTCTTTCAGCTGGTGTCCACTTTGCCCCGGTCTCTCCTGCATATATCTCTCAAAAATAATCTCCAAGTTGACAAACATGACACAATCTTCTTATTTCTCTGCATACCTATATGTAGAATAATTTACGCAGGTCGGTAAAGTGAGCATAAGTACTTATGTAGGTGAACAACCCGCGATGATCGCTGCAGCGTTAATGCCGTTATACGCCTAAGACTTATCGGCTTTTCGTATACCTACCTATGGTTGTTGATGAACCACGTATGCGTTTCCAGACCGTCGCGTTACAGCTGCAGTGATCTAGGCCTTGCAGCTCTTGAAGTTCGAACTAGTTTACTATGTACATATTTTCTCGCTATTTAATAACTGCCCACACTATACTGGGTATATGTACATAAAACGCATATGTCTTCCTCGTCGTCGGTCGTGCGTTTATTCGGAAATTAAACACGTGGTGGAATCCATCTGCGTAATAGCAACTCATATTCGCGACTGATCTGTACTTAATAAAAAAAATAAAAAAAATGTATCATCGTCATTTCTGTATCGAATTGGTCTAATTAAAGGAAGAAACGCTCCTTCCGTAATACGGATGATAAAAAGAAATCATCAATGCCGAGTTTTAATAATAGCGAATCGTAATATTGACCGCGAGTCTGCACCATCCGTACTTAATCAATTCAACAAAAAATCGTCCGTTACACAGGATCGATGAGTACCTACCTACCTACCTACCAGAGTTGGAATGTGGTGGTTCGATGGAAGAAATTCCGAATGCCAATCATCGTTCAGACAGAGAATGCGAAGTTATACGATTGAGAAAAGACTACATTTGTTATGTATTGCAGGGATTTAATACCGTATCGACAAACTGTACCTAGCCCAGGTAGATAATCAGTAATATATCTGATTGAATAAGAATATTAAAAATTGGGGAAAAATTAACGAGAAATTTGTCAAACCAAGTTTGGTTTTCGATCCGTCGTTAAATATATTTGTTTGTGAAACGATCTGTAACGATAATATCGGAACGATTTAACAAAAGGAATAATGGAATAACGACAGGTATTTTACTCCGCTACGCTATTACGCCTGCAACCTTGCCTTCACTTTGCATATTTGTCCCAGTCTGTCTATATAATTATGTGTACCTACCCACGTTATGTATACTGTCTCTAATTGCTCGCGGTACAATTTATTGCGACCTTCTGTATCTCTGCGATCGTTAATCGGGAATGAGGAGAAGAAGGAGGGCGGCTGGAGGATTGGTACTCCGATAAATCGGATCTGGCCGATTTCTACAATTCGTGAATAGCTGCCAAAGCGAGACGTTCAAGAAGGCTCAATGAACGTCCCTGACGTATTACGGACTTTACTAACTGACTGACTGACTGACTGACTGCCGAGCACGACGTACCGTTACTCGTAACCATAGCCAGCCATTATACGCTATTAATAATATGGGTGTAAAATAAACACGACGACTAAGAGGAGAGCATATATACATCATAATCTGTGGGGCAGTTTCGTCCTCCCATAAATCTCCGATCTTAATTCACCTCTGCAACAGTAATATATGTTACGCGATGAGGGGCTGATAAACGTACACGTACGTAGCTATAATACTACTCGCGCGTACCTACTACCTAACCGATGCGAGTTTATAAATTATTGTTACAGATTTAGGAGAAACTATTTGCGCGAGTTATAAGCCAGAAAATCTAGCTAAGCTCGCATTTGACTCATGCGTAAGTCTATTTTCATCTCGACCTCGGCGTTTTCACCTGATGTTAATTCCTGCTGTATGAAATTTTCAGTTGATGATGTAGAAAACGGTTCAGAAATTTCATTTCTCGTTCTTTCACTCCGTTTTTTCTCGCGATACTATCGTGTATTCATTATCATATACTTGTAACTTTGGAAGATTCCCCAAAATTCCGGGAGCGATCTTTCCTCCGTCTAATCTCGTTAGTTGGCCATAAACTAGCCGTTCTTAACCCGATAGATAAATATTGTATAATTACCGCTGAATAAAAGTGTTCGACGTTAATTACAACCGAACGCACGATCTCTTAGACGATCGAGAAAAGGATCCCCTCCGTTTTCAGCACAGCCGTGCCGAGGAATGAGTATCGTGGTAATTTATACCTGCCAAAAGTTGTCACCGAACCTCGTCCCGCGGTTTATTACCCCAGACTTTTATTCTCCTAATTTCGACCATGCCTTCAAATTTTTAGCTGCCTAAGTCCTCTGGCGCCGTTTTACGAGTCTCGACTGTTGATTTGGCAATTTTTCTGTTTCTTTTTTCTTGATTCTTAGACCAATTTAGACGCCGTACCTACCACACTACATTAGTTTAGAGTAAACAGGATATTTCTAAATCATTTACTAAAACCTGTCCGCGTTACTGATTGACAGATTTTCAATTACCATAACACGTTGTGGGTATACATTTGATAAAATATTAAACCTTTACACGTAGGCTAAGTGTTTATAGAATTTCCATTTCCATTCACCAATCGATATTATACAGTAAACTAATTGAGATATTAAGCGGAATGTCGATTGATATTTATCATTCGAATTAATGTAAGTCGACGGAACTAACGATCGACAGAAAAGTTCATTTTTTAATCTGAAAACCAGATTCACGATTGACCAGCTAGCTAATCCTCGTCGATAAATTTACATAAACTGGAATGTTGATATTCTCGAAAGAATTTATCTCAGTTTTTTATTACTTTTTTTTCCCTTCTCTCTGCATATATAACGATGACAAAATCGGCGAGACAACTATCGCGATTATTTTGCAATTAAAAAGTAAAATCGTCGACCAGTTCGAGGTCTCGAAATAAATTATTTCGACGGTAGTTAAAATTTCGATTATTTATAATGCAGATAGTGAATTAGCTGCTGTCCTAATCTCATAGAAAATTGTAATTAAAATTGATATAAAAAAAAAAAACAAGAAAAAAAAAATATACTGACTTGACTGACATACGGTTATTATTCGAAATTCCATCGCACTGACGCTGCAGCAGTGGGTGTTGCCTCTATGAAATGCTAATTAATTCATTATCGTGACGTAACCTCGATATAATTAGGTCTTCTGAGCGCAATTTTGACATCTAGCTATACCTCTGCCTATCTCCCACGCAGAAATTAGTTGCCTAGGCGAGTGTGAATCATTAAAAGAAACGCTTTCGATTGACAATATACGAAATGTCAGAACTCTGGAGACGCGTTACCTCATCTCCCCGCACAGACTTCGTTGAATATTGAAATTTTCGTTATGAAATTTTTTCTAGATAACAATGGCGTTGCCCAAGAGGTCAAGTGGTCAAAACTGATTTGAATAACCGTAGGTGAGGCCCATTCAATCAAATTTCTTTTATTTTAATTTCAATCGGATTGTAAGAAAATAAGCTATGATAACTCGTGAAACGAGTAACTTTTATGGGTATTCGGCACAGCTCTTCGCCTAATGGATAAACCCCATAGTGCCGGACGCGGTATCGTTAGGGAGTAATGGAACGGAAAATATAAAGTACGTTCTAACGTCGGAGCGATCATTACGCGGTTAAAATATGAAACTGTAAGATCCTATGGCGGTGAGATCGGTTGGAGGTATATGACCAGCGACGCGGAATCGCGCTGATCGTCTCGAGTCGCGAAAGATGATATCTAATTACTGTCAAGGAAATTTTCCTAGTATAACGTCCGCTCTATATATTATAGTATATAGTCTAACATCCTTGAAATCGTTAAAACTTATTCAATCAAGCCGCATCGGGCACATATAATAGTTACACCGATCTAATTACTATTATTAAAATCTTGAGCTCCACTTAGAAACTTCGAGCCACAAGACGCAGAACTCTGATCCTCGTACAACTACCTCGTATCTATTTTCCTCTCTTTCTTTTTCTTCCTCGTCTTTTTCCTCTTCTACTTCATTTTTGCATAACTATAACAGTAGGTGTTCCTTTTCCCCCCCTCCCTTATAGCTATTAGTAAATGGTGCGTAATATTTTAATTGCCATGAGCATTCCTCCTCGCAATATATGCAGGTAAATTGCTCACCGTAGCGATTACAGCTATTGCGTAAACCTCGCCGAGCTGTATGATCTACGTTTGGTTACAGCTATTCATATGGCGTGTGTCCGGTGATATGAAAATATATATCGCGTCCCTGATGCCATAAAGGCATATCGTCGTTATATGCCTTTATGGCATTAGGGATACGATATGCGTGTGTTCCGATTGTTCATTTATTTGGGAAAAATCTTGTTCTTTTTATTATTTGAAATTTTTTGAACTTTTGATTCACAGCGTTTGTGTATCATTTCGGATATGATTTTCGATTGTGAGACCGTATCGTCTATTATTTTACACGTTCTTATAATTCAAGCTGTATAACAGTTTTACGCGACCCTTTGATTTATCGGACTACATTCTCACCGGTGGTTCTTCTGTTTCTATTTATATTCCTCTTGTAAGGCGCATCAATCACACGATCCGTCTATACGCGCCATTAATCTCGTTTGAACCGTCAACTTTTTCGCACCATTATATCCCATCGCTCAACGATCGCGAGTCCATACCTGGGAAAGTCCGTACATATATATATTATACCTACAGCTCTTGTAACGTCGGATGAGATCGAGGAGCCGCGAAATCTTTCTACTGATATCTGTACGAATGCGAATAGCCATAGCGTGTTATGCGAGAATGTACCTACCAGGTTTCGAAACAAACAAAAATTGAACCGACTCATACCTCGTCAATTTATTTTCACTTTTTTTTGTTTTTTTAAATTACAACTTGTACACGTATGGCGAATATTTATATCAAC
This sequence comes from Tenthredo notha, assembly GCA_914767705.2. Classification (NCBI taxonomy): domain Eukaryota; kingdom Metazoa; phylum Arthropoda; class Insecta; order Hymenoptera; family Tenthredinidae; genus Tenthredo; species Tenthredo notha. Next base: position 8,436,989 of record OU611917.1, read on the forward strand.
GGACTAGATATAAAAACGTCATCGTTAAAGAGTCGAATTTGGAAGAAGAAAAAAAAAAAAAAAGGTACCAAAGAAGTTCGAAAAATAAACTCGTCGTTGCAGTTAGTGCCTAAAGGACTATAAAATAAAGAACGAAAATAAATGGAAAATGGGACATAAAAATGTTGAAAAATTAAACCTGGAACAGCAAACTTCGGAGCTGCCGCAGAGTCGTAAAATTTTTGGAAGCGGGTGTAAATTTTCTTTTTCATTTATTTCACGCTCGTAATCGTCCAATTACTTGTTCGTTGCGTAATAAGGGAGCTACAGCCGTCTACTTTGTTCCGAGGAAAAATTTCTACGGTATGTAATTCAACACAGTGCAAGGATCAGATATATTATTCGTTTGTAAAATTCTTTGGGTTATTTATACACCGTAATTCGTACATATTTTCAGAACTACCAAGTTTATCAATTTTTCTTTTTTTCTCTCATATCTCGACTTCCGCGTGTCTCGTACTGCGTTTTGTTGACCAACGGCTGCCCCGCCGAGAGATGAAGATCTTTATTCTGAACGATACATTTCCCCAGGCAGCGTGTGACTTATTTGAATGCCGAGACGTTTATAGAACACCGATTGCACAACGCGTCTCATCCTTTCATTTACACTTTACAGCCTGCCGCACCAGTAGCAGCTGCCGAACTATAATATTGCTCAAATTAATTACACGACTAAATTATTTCAGTCTACGTTATAAAATTTGAACGGAAAATCTAAGAGGATAATGAATCCCTCAACAAATTGTTGCGAGATTTTTAAATCAACGAGCGGGTTCTACGGGTGAGATAAAACGAATGTTAAAATCACCCAAAAAGCAAAGAAAAGTATCGGGATTTTACCCCATATATGATAATTATATCGAACTCTTGTTTAACCACGATGGATAAAGATTTTCTTTGCCACTATTGCACCGCTAGCCTGCAGGTGACTTTTATCCCAAAGCAGCCGATGAAACTGGGTCGTCGTTCGGTCACTCTGCATTCCGTCGTCTGTGAGACTGACGCCGTCCTGCATTTGCGATTTAACATGGATTAAGCAAAACTTTATGTTTTCATCTTATTTTTTTTCGCCGTCATTTTTGCGTAATCGGTTGATAATAAATTCGCGAATTTGTCGTGACCTTTAGCTCGATCGATTTCTCTTGACTTCAAATTTCGGTTTTATAATCGGTAACCATCCAGAACGTCTGATCGATGCCATTGTAAAGGGGATAGCGCAGGAGCAACAGCATCGCTGCAGGATACGATTTGCGTCAAAGTGCGGTTAATTGCCGGGGTATAGATTAGATGCTAAAAGTTTTGTCTGCCCTAAATCGGCTAATTACATGCTTCTCTCATTGTGTGTTAATACACAAATAATTACAAGCTGCTACATCATATTCGCTTCGCGGAGTAGGTAGGTAGGTAGGTAGGTAATACACCTAACTTGCGCAAGATATGACAATGAGATTTGATCGAGTACGTATACTATAATTACGAGTAGAAAATTAATGTCTAACAATCAAAATACAACGAATCATGAACAAAGTATCCAAGTTAGGTAACGCGAAAGAAATTTATTTTTAATTGGACGACGATCGTTCAGTATATGTCGAATAATCAATCGATCAATCAATTTATTAATTTGGTAGAAGGGCAACGATCTTTGTCGTGGAATAATACAGACGATAATATAGGTATAGGTATACATACATATATTGTATAATGTTTCAATCGCGAATATTTACTGCCTCACCCATAAAATAAAATTTCAGAAAAACTACTGATTCACGACGGCGATAGAGCTGATGCTTCTCGATTCTATTGCCATTTGCATAATTACGTAAGGCCTGCGTTCCTATTTACCTGCTTCTACGTATATACACGTCGGGTAGTGCGTGCTAAAACTGACTCTTACTGACGCGATATGCTGGCCCATTTCTAAGCGTGTAAATATATCCCAATTAAAACAGACAGACAGGGTTTATTACTCCTCATGTTCGCGAAAAATATGGAGCGTTAGCTACCCCGCGGAAATTCAGGCTTGCAGAAGAGGTGCGATTATTTTTTCGACTCGTGAAAAGTGAAAATACGAACCTCGCCGTATTCGTAGGTCGATCACGAACCACCCAGAAGATCTTGGCGTTTGAATATCGCGCGCTTTCTACTTTGCACTTTCTATCGAACAGATTCGTCGTGAATTTCAACGCCGATGAAGAAAAGAGAAAAAATAAACTTTATGATGGTTTCATAGGGCAGGTGAAGTCTTTCGAAAAAATCAAAAATAAAGAAAAAATCGAAGCCGTTCTATTCGCCCGAAAATCCAACCGTTTGCATATATGTTGCGAATATATTCGTACAATTTTCCGTGACCCACGGGGCGTTCGGACTCGGACATTCAATCGCTCAGTGCCGGGGCAGGATTCAGTATCAGAAACGTACGTTTTTCTCTATTTGCTGGTATAAATGAGACATTCGGACGACGGTCTTGTTTCAACAAGACACCGTGTATATGCGCGCATTTATCACCCCATAAATTCTATTTAGTCGTTTATCACCCCGAAGTACATATACATACTGCGCAGATGGTGAAGACAAGATGCTGGGACGTTCTCCCGTATTTCCTTGTCGAGAAATCGAATACATTGACACTCCATTAGTTTCTATATGCTAGGGGTATACCTATTCGCCTGTAGATTTCTTTTTTTTAATCTATGGAGTCTTTATTTTCTATAAAAAGGCTAGAAGGAGTAACGAGGATTGTATATACACGGTTGTACCTCGTGTACGTACCTACATACGTGCGCGTGACAACCTTGTTTCAGGAAGCCAAAGGCTGCGGCTTCGCGGAACGTCTTTGGTTGCCGTCCAGTCCTCTGACCACAAATCTCTGTTTATTTTCTTGGATATTAGTTAACGCATATCCCCGAAGCCTAGCCTAACCTGAACTTTGTTACGCCATACGAGCTGCTGGTCAATGCGATCGAATAGCAACCTGCAACGTCCTTCTTTGGATCTATAGAAGAACAAAAAGCTAACCAGCCATTGCACTAACGGTTTCTATATAAATCGCGGAAAGATTTATCATCACCCGTACGGATCTTCCAAACGATAATCCATCGCAATCGTTATCCGATGATTTTACTCTTACTTTTGCACGGTATATAAATAACAAAAGTTTCTCGAATTAGACGATCGCTTCGCGGATAGTTGGGGTGAAAATTTACGACCTCTTATTTAGGCACCAGGTGCCAAAGATTAACAGATAATCTTAACGTCGGTATGGTGCCATGCCGGAAGTCTTACGCGAATAAGTTGGCAAATTGAACGGATTAGGGAGTGTGAAATTCGTTTGAAATTAAACATAATTATTTGATATATCTATATACAGTGATGGTTTTCTTTCGGTCGGTGAATACCTCTCCTCGTTTATAGAACCGTGACTAACAAAGTTTATTTTTCTGAATCACCGAATGGGAATTATACGCCGTACGATGAATTCGCGATTCTTTATTTTTTTACACTCTTACCGCCGAATCAATTATCGAAAAAGTCAGCTACTTGCGCAACAACTTTTGCTACAAGTTTCACACTCAATTTACGTAACTTTGTCGACGGACGCGATTAGAGAGCATGATTCCACCGACAACGAATTCAGACATGAATACAAAACGCAGTGTAAACTCGCGGTACCTACCGATCAGGGTCGTTAATTTGCATTCCATAAAATACACCTATATACCTACTCCCGATTGAGAACTCGCACCTTCCACCGCGATCTTGGAAAAGAATATTAATATCGGAGCCGAGGTTAGCCTGTCGAGAAGAGAAAAAAATGTCAAGGGTCGAAAACGACTCGTTGATTATTCATTTACAAAAGGCGAAGAATTTCACACGGAAATACGACGAGGCCACAAGCTGATGAGAAAAAACGTCTTTAATTAGGTTTCATAAAAGCTGATTTGCAATTGAAAATGATTGACATATCGCGTAGCGCGGAGAGTTCGAGGCTACGGAAGTGACTGTGAGGATATGGAGAGCGAATTGTTTTTCATCTACAATGCGGTGGACCGTAAATACGGGAGTTTACATATGAATTCTTGATTTAAATATCCCCTGTCAAAGTTTAAAGAGTTTATCCGAGTCGCGGGGAAAGTGGAGTAAAAGTAAAGTCGGCTGCATGCTCGGAGCTGTATTACGTCAGTTCCGGCGCTCGGAGGAAAACCTACTTCGAAATTGGTACACATAATCGTGTCCTGCATTTGGACAAATCGAAATCTTTCGTCCGGTCGGATAAGGAATCGGGTTATAGGTAGAGGAATCTAGCACATTCCACTTCGTTTCGTATAAAAAGTCAAAGGACTCGCAAGTGGTCACAGTAATAAAACGTCAATCAAAGTTCATCATCTTATATTTATCGACTGGTATGGATGAATAATGAATTCTTTGTTGCGATGATCATTTGGTAGAGACCTATAGATTGTATATTATATATATATATCGAAATAAAAGTCCGGAAGGCTATCGATTGATCTGAACGTGAGACAAGCGATCGGTCATCCTTACGAAGGCGGTGGCCGGTATTGTTTCGCTCCTGTTTTTATTTTTTCTTCTTTTCTTTTTTTCTTTTCTTCTTTTTTCTTGTTCATAGACGTGACCCCGAACCTCGAGTGTATGCCGTATAGTCGCGTTGTTGCCCGCGTACCCACATGGCACATAGTCTTAAACTTGTATTACATATATATATCACACACTGTCTCGTAACGGTACCCATGTCCCATACATATACCCACATACGTACGTAACGTACGTCACGCGACATAAAACTACCTACGTGGATATAGCGAGGAATAAGACCTCGGCATAAAGAATATGTCTCCACAGTTATCGATCTCAAACGCTGAACTAGGTATATATGCTTCAACTTCATCTTGAACCATGGAACTACTGCGGTGATCATTTCTGGTTCAATTAGGACAGAAGAACTGCAACACTTCCAAGTACCATATACCTACCCATAAAGTTGGCGAGGTGGAGAAATTATCGAATATCTCTACAAGCCGGGTATACCTGCACGTGCATAATATCTCTGTAGCGGACAGAGGCACCGTCTTCCTCTTATCGATCGCCACTAATCTTCGGATACCACCATTTATCTTATTGCTAACGGATAACTGCAGGTTGTTGCGTCGTTGATCTTGTAAAACGAAATAAGTGCGTATGGGTATTGGATACAAGTACGGGGAGTACGGGGGTAAGACATGACCGGGAGTTCCGGCTTATCGGGAGAATGATAATCCTTCAATCACTTACCAAGAATTGTCACTGACCCGACAACCGCGTAATCCTCACCACCTATACGCGTATACCGGTTACCTTATACTCGAGGCTTTTTGACGCTCCGACAGGCGTGAATACCCGAGATTACAATTTGACAGGCAACATGTTCCTAATGCCCCTTCTATCAAACCGGAGTAATCGACGTTGAAGGAAGCTGATTATAAAAAGGAGATGGAAAAAAAAAAAAAGAGACCGAGCATACCTATATGCTCACCTGGTGGGATGGGGATGGCAAGGGAAGTGAAGGAAAGGAAAGGAAAGGGAAGGAAAGGGAATGGGAGGGAGGTGCCCTAAATTTTTCTTTATTCAACCGGTCAAAATGTTTGTACATATATACATATGGTATATTTATATCGGTGGTTTTGAACTCCGTTGAACTTTCGAACTGTCTCTGTTCGTCGTGAACTTTTGTTCGTCCGGAGGACAATGCGCGGTCTACTCGCTGCAGAGAGTAATATACGACATTGGTATCTGCAGTTGTGATGGAGTTACGGGACTTTGGGTAGGCCCCGTATAGATTTTAGCATTGCAAATTGTTTGTCTCGTAATTTTAGCGTCTGCAGGCGTCTCCTCGAAGAAAGCGGTCCCTATACGACATAATATTTGGCGTTCGGTTTAATGCCAGGCGGTTACTTGATTAGTGGTTAGCTCCGCCGTACGGTTCGGCTATTCGGTCGCATATAATATGAATTCGCTGATTTTATTTATGAGAGGGGTTGCGTGGGCCGAGTCGCGTCCTTGTTATTATGTCATTTCACGTCCCTCGCGGACAGAATCGAATTACGACAACACATAGCCTTTCGATGATTTATCGCTACGGGATAATATCGCAGTCTTAATGAAACGCAACAAATAAAAGAAAAAAAATATACAATTTCTAGCAGAGCGTGGTTTCGATCCACGGACCTCTGGGTTATGGGCCCAGCACGCTTCCACTGCGCCACTCTGCTCTTGTAGGGGTTGTACGAACGAATCGATCAATTCGCGAAGGGTGAAAATTTTCTCGCTACAAAATTTCATCGTCATTTAAAATACACCGGAGAAGGAAGATCGAGTCGACGTATCGAATCTTCAGAGTTCCTCACATCAAAACTGCGAAAGTCCAGATCCCCGGAAGCCAAAAAATTCAAAAATTTCGGTTTCTTTTCTCAGGATGTGATGACAAAAAATAGTTCATTCGAATCGAGAGCCTCTTTACGGAAACCCATTTTATCTACTTCGATCGACAACCTCGATGTTATAAATAATTGATAGGATTTTGAAACTTTTTTGTTTCGGAACTCCAACATAGCCCCCCGAGGAAGGAAGCTGGTAAGGGTTTAAAAAAATATAATCCCTACTTCGTTCCGCAACATCGAGTAGGTATTGTATTTCCTGGGTTATCTTGGGGGATCGATGAGGCGGTGAATTTCTCTATAATTGCGTAAACAGTTCGTTGAGTGAGTAAGTAAGTGAGTAACTAACTAAGTATATAAGTGAGTATGAGTATATAAAGAGTAGTACCACGCGATGAATTTCAAAATTTTCTTCGATACCCTCTTTGAATATGAATTATGTAGCTGTGTAACTTTTCCTACTATCGGAATATCGCGGCGTGCACCATCAATTTATTCGCAAATTCTTTTGAGCCTCACCTGCAGTTTCAATTATCCAAAAACCTATTTAAGAAACAATTTCACTTTCCTCAAAGAACGCTTTGCGAATAACAACGAAAAGGTCCCGCATGTCGGTTTTCTTTACACGATTACATGCGTTGCAATAGCTCGATCAACTTTCTTCGAATGTTCAACTACTCAATCGCGATTCAACGTCTGCAGGATATAGAAATATACTTAGCTACGATAGAAAGTCTCGATTTTGAGCTAAAAGTCTTTCAATTTTTCATCAATCTCAATCTCAAACTCTGAAACATCTGATCTGCAGTCACATCTCAAGCTCGTAACCACATGAAATATGGTCAATCAAAGCAAGAACTCTCGCATTCAAGGTCAATTAAGTGCAATCAGGGTTAATCCGGTGTCAGATTTGAAGTCCAATTGAATGTGACATTTAATCGCGCGCTCGTCCGCAAGGGTCACATTATAATCACGAGCCATCGAGTGTATATTTTAATGACGAAAAGATTCCGCTTCTTTTTCTTAGTAATAATTTTACCGCATAAAAGGTGAATTTGAAATTTGATGATTTTTATTGTTCGGCAAAGAATTGAACCGGTTGAAATTAGATTCGGAAATAAAAGCGGTGGTGGTGCAGCAAGGACGCGGCTTGCGGTAACAAAGAAACCCAGAGAACCAGATGCGGGGCAGCCTCTTCCTGGTTGTAATTTAGAGCCTCAGGAATGCCGAACTCTCGGATAATTTCGTCTGCATCTGGCCCCTACCCGCCTCTTCTTCCTTCCAGAACCCCCGACGTAGGCTCGACCCTCGTCCTCCTCACTCTACCACCAAATCTCCGACTCGTTCGCCAGATTAACCTCCAGTCCTCCACCTCGGGGCAAAGAACACCCATCCCATACATATTCATTCCTCTACATCGATGCGCGTAGGTATACAGACGCCTGCGGTATACAGGGTGGCCTGTTTACGAATTTTCAAAACCCAGACGTATCTGGATTTTCAAAAATTACATCTCGAACGATGAAATTTATATGATTATTTTTCCGACCCAAATATCGACCAATAGAATTGCACCATTCGACGTCACGTGGTACAACCTACATGGTATTATACTGATAATTTTTTGATTATTTTCTCTGGTAGTTGCTATATATAAAAAACAAAACATAATCCAGTCAAATTAACCACACGTCAAACTGACAGGTTGAATTATAATTCTGTGACTTCCGAATTTTTAATTTTTAACTGTGGATTTTGTCTCATGGTGCAATTCTATCGGCCGAAATTTGGATGAAAAAATAATCCCCCGAATACCACTCGAGCTTCAAAATTAATCGGGTATTTCCCTCAAGGTTCCCTGCAATCAAACGAAGTCGTCAAGTTTTTCAGAAAAATCACTCGCGCTTCGCGCTCGTGATTTTTTAACCTGAACAACTTGACTCCTTCATTTGTTTGCAACGAACCTATCGGGAAATACCCGATAATTTTGAAGCTCTTGTGGTATTATAAGTGATAATTTTTTGATTATTTTCTCTGGTAGTTGCTATATATAAAAAACAAAACATAATCCAGTCAAATTAACCACACGTCAAACTGACAGGTTGAATTATAATTCTGTGACTTCCGAATTTTTAATTTTTAACTGTGGATTTTGTCTCATGGTGCAATTCTATCGGCCGAAATTTGGATGAAAAAATAATCCCCCGAATACCACTCGAGCTTCAAAATTAATCGGGTATTTCCCTCAAGGTTCCCTGCAATCAAACGAAGTCGTCAAGTTTTTCAGAAAAATCACTCGCGCTTCGCGCTCGTGATTTTTTAACCTGAACAACTTGACTCCTTCATTTGTTTGCAACGAACCTATCGGGAAATACCCGATAATTTTGAAGCTCTTGTGGTATTATAAGTGAAAATCAAAGGAGCCTGAATTAGCGTCGAAGTTTAAAAAATGATCGGCTAATTCTACGACAAATTAGCGAACAAATAGCTCTTGGCAATTCAACGTTGAATTATTTACTCATAATGAGTTGAATGTATTCTTCGACACACCGATTAATCTGAAATGCTTTACCCACCATCTGCTAGAGTCGGAGGTGAAAAACGATGTTTTAAAATTGACCAAAAACCTTGTAATCGCTTTATAATTCTAAACACGACAAATTATTTAGGCAATCAATTTCTCAAATCCATACATATATACGTGTGACGTAGCGTACGGTTGCGTGTATAAGCAACGACGTTTATTTCGAAAAGATGTAAACACCCGTTGTTAGATTTTTTTACACCAGCCATTTTTCATCCTCCTTTGCAGCCGAGGCAATTTTGAATTTTTAATATCCTCGTCCGCGTTCGGTCCAGCTGAGCTGCAGCGAAGATCGAGACTCTGTTAGTGTATATAGGCATCTAGTTAAAATCGGACAGGCACTTCTGTGGATCGTATTTCGGTGTAATATTTATTAATTCTATTCCGTATCTCTTTTTCTTTCGTGTAGATAATCGCTGGCTGGCAAAACGCGATCGTTTCTCGAGTGAGAGAGCCTGGATCAGCCTGAAGCCTGGAGCCTGGACCAAGACGGACGCGGGAGCTAGTTCGTTCTAAACGGCGGACCGCTATCCGGACCGATTGTGAGTAAAAAAGTATTAATTGCTTTTCTGCGGTAAGAATTAGGCGCGACTACGGGCTTCTTGATGGCTTTAAATTATTCATAATTCTTATCATCTCCGTAGCATATCCCCCCAGAGGGCATATCGCTCCATTACTATTATCATTACCATAGCGTTAATATCGCGTATAGAGCTACCGAGTTACCGAGATGTCTCGTGCCGAATTCGATCTATCGGATGAAAAAAAAAAAAAAAAATTATAGGTTGAGGATAAAGAATAGTGAAATGAAAATAGGAGAATTTCTATTTTTTTCTTTCGTCCTATGCTTGCCTTGGCTCTTGATAGGCGCATCTCGCCGCGGCGCCAATGGCTTAGAATTAGCCTCGAACAAGGGAATCTATTCTTGAATCTGTTAAAACCGCTGCACTGGCTGACGCGTACGAAAGACCCGAAATTACGTGTCATTTATTAGAATTAGACCTTCCAGCCTCGTGTCTTCTCGCTTGGGATGGACATTTTTCATCTCGTTTTTCTCCCTCCGCGTACGAGAGGGGGCCGAGTTAAAATACATAATGTTCAAGGTATATAAGAGATGATAAATTTCTTGCGGTAGGGTATAAACGCATATATAGTGCGTACACGAAGATAGCGTATACAGAGTGTATAAATATAGTAAAAAATTACATCTGGCGGTTCATATCTTCCGTCATAACCGCAACGAGGAGATAACAATGTTTGGTTCAGTTGATAAAATATAAGAAATGAAAAAATTTATATAAATTTCCTCAACCCGAGGAACGAGAGAAATATTTACTGTTGAGTCGTATAGTAGTCGAGACGACAAAACTGAGAAGTGATACAGCCGGCTAGACTGTACATAGGTATACCTCCCTACGAGATTTTGCCCCGCAGTGACAATTTTAGTGGCTCCTATTCCCTTTTTTTTAGTCTTCTTCGACAATATCTTTCTCCGGGTTTTGTTTATTGAGGAAATAGATGACGTCCTAGATGCAGCTACGGCGTCGTTTCTAAATTATAATCACTTTTGATCTCGATATATACTAGATATATACTTTTCTTTTGGTTATTGAAAATGGTATGAAAGTGCAATATATTCTCGAAGACCTCCCTGACCCTTCGTTATTTATTTTGCAGCCATACGAAAACTTGCGTAAGTTCCTGTCGAGAAAGCTAGTGATCGGTGTCGTTTAATGTGGTTTTCCTGTTTTCGAAAGATTTTATTCTTAGAATATCAATCCCCAAATTTACACCAAAATTTATTAATCTTTGAAGTCGTAGCTCAGTATTTCCAACTTTTCTATATGATATCTAAAATCGATCAACTTTCGATCGTCTCTTTACTTGAAAAAGGCAAAAAAGGAAAGAAAAAAAAAAAATCATCCACTTTGTCCACTTACTCGGAATTGAACCAAAAGCCAAGCAACCCTATTTAGAAACCATTCCACCCCATCCCCAAATACCGTTCACACTAAGCCACGTAATTACTGTCGCCACACACCTCGGACAGTAGTAGTGGTAGCGGTAGGGGCTGGCAAAGTGCAGCGCAAGGATAGCTACGCGGCCGATTGTGTGAGTAGTAAAGTCCCTGGTGTAGGTGGGTGTAGTTAAGGGACGAAAGTGTTGGTACATCAGTATCTATACACAGGTAGAGGCATTCGTATACAGATATAATCGCGTGGTGGGGCAGGACGCGGCCTCGACCCGAGCTCGTGCAGCAGCGACGCGACGCCAAGGAAAGGAAGGGGCGTCCGTCTCCGTTGGATTCTGCCCGCGGCTTCAGTCCCTCACCGAAAGCCGGCTCGGTCGCGCACCTCTCGGTACCGTACGTACGTAGATAGATGTATTAACGAAGAAGTAAGGAAATCTTCCCCAAAAAGTATAGACGTTTATAGTTTATCGTTTATCGAATATCGGTAGTTTGACCATATAAGTCTGACCATATACTCGAATACCCATCGTACGAAAAATTGTGGAATTATTCATTCGTATAACGTACCCCACCTATAAGAGTATGAAGTGATATTTCGGAGTCGAGAAGCTGCGATACGCGGATGACAAAAGTGCTGGACTGTTAATTCCTCGATCATTGATCTCTGATATTATTCTCGAAAGTATGCTTGGTACCTATTGATAATGCAGGCGTGAATAGAGCCTGCGTTTTTATACATATTCTATACACACATGTATTGGTGCGGAGATACCGAATCGTAGATCGATCGACTATAACGAGATCTTGGATTCTTTGGATTACACCGAAGCCCGGAAGGGACTCTATCACAAGGTACGATAATCCTGTCTCTGTCATTTTTTATTATTATCGTTATTACTCTCGCCTACCATACCTACACGTACACCTATGATTATACACATGTATGATATGATACCATGTATATATACGACCATCGCCTATGTACTACGCGTCTCGTAGAATCCTAGACAATTTAAAATGGCGACTACCTGCAGCAGGCCTCTCTTGCAGCTTTCGATATTTCTGCATCTATTCGATTGCGAACTCCCCGCATGTATATATATCTATACCACGAGAAGATATCTACTATGTAAATTTTCTTTACTCCCTGCTTATCTTTGAACATATAGTATCTGCTCCGGTTTTCAAATGTCCAAGAATCTCTATTTAATTGTTAAAATTAGAACCACACGGTATACCTAGAATCGAGAGAAGTTATTTCATCTCGACTAAACGAAGCTGATGAGATGTTATCTAATTAGGACAGTAATTAAAAAGGAAAAAAGTTGATTCTCGCCTTGGCTGGATTGTAACAAGATCTGGATTCGTATGTTTCCTAGTCGATCGATCATATGGTTTGAATTTTAAACGAGGTGGTTTTTAAACCTCGCTCTCGCGGTCTAATCTTGTCCTTTACTCCTTATTGCGCAACGCACGAAGGTCAGTTTGTAACGAGAAATTTATGCAGAACTATGCATACGTACGTATGTGACTCTTTCAGCTGAATTGCGCAACGTTTTCCGCACGCGGACATGACATATCACTTTCTTCATTACACATCGCGTATAAACCCATGTATAGTGTAGTTGTCTCAATGCGCCGAGCTACGTTTATCCTTTTTGGGCTTTTTGAATCTATCGTTGATGTATTTCGTTTTCATTTTCATTTTCTCTGGCATCATCATCATCATTTTCCTATTCTTATTCTTATTCTTCTCTGAGCTACACGAATCCTTAATGTTCACTCAACCTTAACAAAATAAGACTGCAGTCATTCTTACGGTTCAAAATAATAAACTTTCAAATACATAACCGTAGTGCATGTATGAATATATAACTACGGAATGTTATATATGTAGTAGTGTTTACTGTAATGGTTATTCATTCCGCGATATGCTGTCCCGTTGCAATTCTCAACGTGGAAGATAATTAGGATCGAAAGACCCATCGAAACGTATATTCGAACGGCTGTATAACACCGATGTACCTATATATATATATATATGCAGTTCGCAGTTCGCAGAAGAAAACGAAGAATAAAATGTAAAATGAGAAGAAATTTGAACATTTTTGACATCTGTTCGTTTTATACCTGCCTGACTGATTATACGCTTGTGCTAATCCGTGTACAAATTATTTATGTACACATAGCGGGTCGTTAGCCTTTTGGGGGTTTTCGGTACCTAAAGAGCTGGACGAGGTTTGCCAAGTCAAATTAAATGCCCAGTAAGATATAGTTGTGGGTCTTTCATCTTTTCATTTTCATTGCGATTTTCTTAATTATTTGCTAAATGTGGAAACGCGTCGCTCCGCGTTGTAGTACGTATAGGTCCATGTATATCCGGAGTATTTCTAAGTATAGATGATCGCGCGTAGTAGTACGCTAGGCTGCTGTTCGCCTTCTGCATTTGCGACTGTTTTGAAACAATCCTGGTAGGTAGGTAGGCACTAGGTACTACTAGAGTGACTCAGAACACGTTTGGCACCGTCACTCGCTGACTAAACTGAAAATAGACCAACAAACCAAGAGTCGAGATTCTACTCTCTCGACAATTTAAACCCTAGGCTAAGATATCGCCGGAAATGGAGCTGCAATTTCGAGGAAGATAAATCTTACCTATTTATATTAAACATCAGAGACTATAAATTTTCAAACACTCATTAACACTCGTGCATATAATGCAACAGTTTCACTGGAACTTTTGGCCGATAGAAATAGACTAGAGGATTCTGATCGCGTATTGTATAATTAAGAATAATTAGCCGCGTTGGTATAGGAAAGAAATGAACAAAAAAAAAAAGGGAATCAAAAAATCCGAGAACATATTTCAACGATTTGAATCACTCGATGATCGAATGTTGAATACATTAGAGTTCGATCGAACGAAATGACTCGATTGAAATACGGTATATAACGTGTATTATAGTGTGGACTTCTTTTATTGATAAGTTTAAATACTAATTAACGATTATGTCCCACTATTACTTTAACGACTCTGCACCAGAGGTATTTGTGAGCTCAGAACCTTCCTCGTCGCTAATAAAAATCAAAAATTAAATAGCCAAGGTCCAGAGTCTAGTAGATAAAAATCGCGTAGTATATTCACAGCAGGAAATCCATGAATGCTTCAGCTCAAGATCAAAGTCAAGAACAAGATAGAGAGAGTAAAAAATACTCTTCGATTAGTCGAGTTCATTAATTTCATATTTCTTCAATCCTTCCATTCCGTATAAAGAGAAAAGTTCCTCGAATCGTTCTTGTTTTACAATTATGCGAAGATCTTCTCACATGTTACATATACGCACAGGTTCCCATGTGCAGGCATTGAATTTCGCGATCCTTGACTTCCGGTTCATACAAGAGTCTGCGGTCTCGCCTCGTAGATATACACACAGAGTTTCCCTCTTTTGACAAAACTGGCCGTAGTAAAGGGATACTTTTGTCATAGCTCCTTTTCTTCCTTCCTTCCTTCCTTCCTGTTCATTTTTTCATTCTTTTTTCCCTTTCTCTAACTTCTTTCTTTCTTTCTTTCTTCTAAACTTCCTGCCGTTAGAATTGGTGTCGTATTGTATTGCCTACATGATATGCGCTCTCCTCGTATACGCACGAAGTGTTTAAACCCAGGCTCGAAAAAGGTACCGGAGCACGCGAGGAGAGGACTTTAAGCTGGGGTAGGATATGTACCGTTGTCGAGTGCGTGTCCGTGCGTAACCGGTCGGCTGTGGCGTTTACTCGAGGATCTGCTGACCATGTTCAAGTTGTAGCGGAGTGCCGTTAGGGCGTCCCCAAGTCCCTGGGGGACCACGAAGAGAGAACCGCGCGAAATTCTCTCTCCTCTCTCCTCTCCATCCTCTCTCTCTTTCTCTCTCTCTCTTTCTCTCTCAATACCTCCGCATTACTTCCGCGCGCGCCAAGAAATGACAAAAAGATCACGAGGGCAGAAGAGAGCGAGCCCCTCTCCTCAAACTCCCGGATAACTTGGTATAAAAATAATATCGGAGCACGTGGACCCCGCGAGACTTCGAGGGAAACGCATCGTGACGTAATTCGGCTTTGGGATATTCGACGCGAAATTTTCTTTACTTGACTTTAAAGTGAAAAATAAGTCAAGAAATTGAGAAATTTTGTTACCAATCTTCCTTATCTCATAGCAGGAGTGAAAGTGATAGAATAATTAGGCGACAGAATTTATTTTCTACTACCAACTTTGACAGTTGACTCGTGTATAGTTTGATTTTATTCAGTAGCTTGAAACCAAGTGCCTCGCTGGTTTGGATCTTTAAACATCGCATCGTCTCCGAGCAGTTGATCTCGGGGTGAAAGTACCTACTGGCAAGTAAGTAACACGGCTAAACCGTACGATCGATGTAAATTTAGAAAGCAAATCGGGATGCACGATTTTGCTCCATTTTTTATTTTCGTTGGGGTTTGTCTCTCATAGATCAATTCGGGAACAAGAATTTAGAGATTTTTAGATTATGCGTTAATTATACGAGACCAATTAATCCGCGAAGCGTGAAATCGTCCGAAACCATTGTCCAGTCATTTTTAAATCAATAAACAATCAGATTAGGATTTTCTTTTACAATCCTCAACAACTGAGAGTCCGAGTCGAAAGCTGATCGATTAACAATCTAATTACGGTCTCAGCTTTCGCAAGGCTCTGGACCCACGTAGATACAGAGATTATTTTGGCGAGATAAATTTATGCAAATATCTGCCATAAGTTCGTAATCAGATTCGTAGTGAAGTTCCGAAAAAATAAAGCGCCTCCTCACTTTTTTCTAGATTATAATCTCTTCCTATTTCAGGTGCCGGAACTCTGCAGCGTGAATTAAGTTTTTTTTTTAGATTTTTGGTAAGAAAAAAGGAATTACTATAAGCAGGGAACAAAGCGAGTAGCGTTTCGCAACAATCCCAGTAGCACCTTGCCTCTAAACCACCGTGAAATCATTATTTTCTTTTCTTCATTGAAACAAGACTTTAACCGTGTGAAAAGAAAAAGACCAGCATCTGTGTTTTTCTAAGTATACTTTATCTAAGTATACCTACATTTGTGGGTTACATACTCTGTTATATACATATAGGTAGAGATATATAGAAAAATATACGGAAGAGTGAAAATATGTCGATAATTATATAATTGAAAATTAATTACGGTATATCGACGCCTACGATTCGGACTTCGATCTTTTTTTGCAACTCTTTTTACGTCTAGCTTTGGCTCTGGCGAGTTAGTGCTGATCGTGGGCGAGGCTCGAGTGGATATGTATGTGTGTATAACGACTCATTGCGTCACTACTAGAAGAGTTGAGACTCTAGACTCGAGTGTGTAGAAATGCTGAGTGCAGAAATTACGCTTTAGCACTTTTTACCTATTCTGCATGTAACTGCAGTATAACCGATGAATGATAAGTCTCGCAAAGTTTCTTCACCCTCACCCTCTCACGTCGACTCTTACTCAACGTACAATAACCTACCTTAAAATGATCCTCGTCCCAGGGAGCCAGACGAGGGTGAAGAGACGACGAACGACAGTTGCGATCAATAAATGTAGACGACGACGAGGCTTACGGGCTGGACAAAAGCCATAGCTTGCACAATTCCTCTGCGCAGGGTAAATTGAAAAACCAATACCAGGAGCGTAAGTATATATTATGCTCCGTGAATACGATCCTTGAAAATTTTCCCGAGTTCATTCTGATCGAGACCCTTTTTACGAAAATCCTATTTTCTACTTCAATCGATGACTTCGATGTGACGAATAATTGATAGGATTTTGAAGCTCAGCTTGGTCTTCTGGAATTCGTAACTCCAACCTGGCCTCGTATAGAAAAAGAATAATTGCGAGATCTCTTCTCCGTGCTGTATACACTCTGAGGAATATGAATGTCTTTCCCACAAATAAAATGTCTAATGATTTGATATTTGAATAAATAATATTTCTGTCGGTGAAGGCCGTTTATTTTTACGGTTGTGTAAGTCTGTGATATACAGAGAAATATCAGTAAAGGTAGAGGCGAAGTATCGAAGAGTCAGCCTCATGTTCGACAGTGAATCGCAAGACAGAGACAAATTACCGCTTGTATGCTAATCGGTTGACTCTCAGCGTCGAGTCCATTTTCGGATGTATATTCAGGTTACTTGTTATTCACCTCAGGGGTAATTTAAATTAATTTGGCAGCCGGCTCTCATACCTGTACGAGTACAAATACGTATTTCGTCCAATGCAGTCTTGCCATCGTCGTCCTCGTAGTCGTAATATCTTCGTAACCCAAAGATCCCGAAATTTTTAATATAAAATTCTACACAGACGACGACGCACCTGACGATCAGCTTGAGCCAAGAAATTGTCGGAATACAAATGTATGTGTGTCGAGTCCGTGCGTAATTTCTCCTCTTCTTGTATCTCTCCCTTTCCCCACAAGTCACACAAATCCACACGTTCTGTACATCGGCATATGGTCACGTACCGTCAATTCATTAATTCAAGCCTAATGTACTACAAATCTATGGTTGAAAATTATTCACAAATTGGCGAATCATTTAAAATTACGAACATTCTTGCTCTATAAACTGGTTTGCTGAGTTGAGTACAGACACCGTTTCATTAATACCGGAAATGCGGTCATTTGCAACCCTCTCGCATACGGTGGACAGATGGGTCGTGTCCTGTTCCTTCTGTTGAGTTTGATTGACCATTTCCACCCTGGGTTGGGAAAATAAAAACGATGATTGAATGAACGAATGAACGAATGAACGAACGAACGAAGCGAAAATCATTAGATCTTCAATGATTTAGGAATCATGTAAACCCATAGTTAGTTATTTCGCGATTACTTATTAAATCATAAAATTGTACGATTGAAAAAGTGGGCGTCAGCTGACGGTTCGATCCAATATTTCAACGGCCTATATATCGATCGATGACGTAACCAGCGCCGTTTCAATACGATCTAATATATTTTTACTTTCCCGATTATCTCGGTCTCTCTCCCTCTTCCCCGTATTTGGCTTAACGCACTTTGGCCTCTCCCGTTTCGGAAGTATCTAGGCTACGCGTGGATAATGCTATTCCATATACGCATCGACTTATGTATAGCCAGGACACGTACATACACGATACGCAATGCGTGACCAATGGTTATAATCGGTTAATATATTGGCCCGATAGACGTTCGTAGCTCATATAAATCTTGTCTGATTGGTTTTTTACACTCATCATTGTAGAATAAAAAATCGATTTCCTTCTAACTTTATCTGTTCTTTGTTATGTTACACAAAAATCTAGACATATTACATACAGGCAATAAATACGGATGAAAATTAAAAGGGACGTGGGTGTGGCGTATAGTTTATACACGATGCGTGGTCCGCGAGGCAAATAAAACTTGAGTAAATGTCAAAAGTGTAGATTTTTTTCATTTTAAACCACCCAGGTATTAAGTGGCGATAAAATGTTACCTGCGATGCAGTCTGCTTCTTCATCCTCTTCTTCTTCTTCTTCTTCATCTTCATCTCCTTCTTCTTCTTCTTAATTTTATTTTACTCTTAAACCGCATTATTTTTATCATTTTATCACCGGTTCTTTTATTTTTTTTCTTTATTTCATACAGTCGTTTGAAGAGACGACCTCGTATTTATATAGTCCCGGATATAAATTACCAGACTTTCATTTCCTTCTCGGCTGACTTGATTCCACCGCGTTCATACTTTGTGCTGAGTCTATTATCTAAATCAGAAAAGAGGAAGAAGAAGAAGGAAAACTGAGTTTTCCCTTGTTCAGAAAATTTTCCTCACACATTGACACGGACTTGATAATTCTAGGCGGAGTAATCGTCTTGTTACATCTCGCGCGTTAGATAATATAATTGTTGATAGTGTATGAACGGTGATTAGGACCTTACCGAGAATCAACCTATTGTCATATACCACTATGTTGACTCTAGACCCAGATCTGGTACGAATAACACCTAGTTTGCTTAGCATCTTGTGTTTAATTGCTCGTATACTTGTTCCTACGGAGTGGCTATTTATTATTTCCTCTTGGCACGTGAGGAGGAGTCGTACTACTAAACGATTACACGGTTAAATTCACGTTACATATAGTACGTACATATTCCTCAGGGGTAAGCGCGAGACAGGCGTCTATAAGCGTTATCTTTGACACCGTTCAAGAATCCCTCAAAAACCCATATTCGAATGTAAAGATCCTCGTATAAAATAATAATTAAATCCATTTATGGGTAATAAATTTCGATATGTGTGTAGTCGATGTATATATGTATGTATGAGAATCGTTGAGGACCGGATGGGCGGCTTGAGGCTACCGCTAGGTGCGATTACGTAATTTCCGGCGTCTTTGGTGCGCAATCATACATCCAATAGAGAAGTTTAAATTGCTAGCTAACCCAGCTATCCCATGCTAGTGTCATAACTGTACAGCGAGGTTTAGGTACACACGTTATCATATATATCTGCGTACGTACGTATCTATCCGTCTTAATGTATGAGTATGTGGGATCTAACGATATCGTGATCTGCGGATGAAATTAAAATAGTTGCGGCGGTGGTTACGTATGGGAGGTATAGTGCCGAGTGCGCCTTGCAAACCAGTGCAGCATTAGGTATATATGCCTACCTACCTGTGGGTACAATTATACAGAGAGAAGAGTTATCTTCGATTATATTTCTTACTATTCACGAGCTAGTGATTCGTTGCGTAATGGGCGTGACTGACCCCTCGGTTCACCTGCTGGTTCTTCGTAATTACGTTAGTCGGTATGTATACCCACGTCGAAGGATACCTGGCAAACGTGCTTTCGAAGAAGATAGCAGAGTATAGAGTAGAGTAGAGTAGAGTGGAGTAGGGTAGAGTAGCGTAACGTTTCGTGGATTAAAATTGAATGAAAGTTACGGTCCGGATATAAAGAGAGTCGAGAAAGCAGTTATTATTCAGGTCTCATGTATCGCCTCTGTAACATTTGTTCCAATAATTATTCGTCAATTCTTGAAATGAAATTTTCGATAATTCAATCCAACGTACCTAACGTCAAAGATGATCAAGATGAGTAAAAATAAACGTGAAGTAAGTGAGGAGCTTTGTATCGTCGTATTTCTCGACTCGCGATATCCGCGATCTGAATCATACGGCTGCAGGTGCTGGCAAGGTAATAAGCTACGTATAGAAACACAATTTGTCCATGTGTATCTATGTACGTCGAAAGTATGCCTCGTGGTGTCGCCTGTCAAGAAATACAAGCAGTTTCCACTACCCAGAGTTGCGTAATCTGCGCGTATAACAAACAATTAGCTAATTAAGGATCTTGGAGCGCGAGTGACGTGTCTCACAGCATCTCCAGGCTTTATATGTCCAGACATTTAAATTATTCTCCGCGGTTTCCTGTTCAAACTTATGTACAGAATGTCAATTCCAATGGGGTTCGCGGGTCCGTTGGGTAGAAAATTAAAAAACCTTTTTTACCTCTTTTTCACTGAGTGAGGTAAAAACACATATGTTTTGGTTTTACCGTTAATTAAGAAACGCGATCTTTGTATATGTGTGTCACTTTTTTCCTCGAATCTTACTACTGCTTCTCCTTCTTCTTCTTCTTCTTCCTGCCTATCGTAATGATATCGTTGGTATATACGCGTAACGTCATATCGTCCGCAAGAAATGCTTCCTACGTACGTAGCTCCTTTTCCTGACCCTTTTATCTAAATAACCATACCATATCATTCGTAAGGAATCCTTTAAAATGGACCGTCCCTAGACGTCTGTTATCCACTCTATGAATTATTTATCATCGTTTTATGATTATCAATCGGTGTGGCTTGTCTGATTCGTCAGCTATTCTTCCGATGCACGAACCGCATAGTATATCGGACTAACGATAAGTTGGACCTTGTTCAGGGCGGGTAAGAAGCCCTGGAAGTCTTACGTCTCTAGTCCCTCTACAAACTAGGTTTCGTGTTACAATTTGACCTAAAATACCTGACCTTTCAGTCCGATTGTCAGTCAGCCCCTCGGAGGATCAAGAATCGTTGCTATTCACTATTTCCGAGGTAAAAAATAAAGAAATTTAACATTTCAAAGTAATTATTCAAGGAGGGGCATCTGGTCACTAAACTTCATGACTTTATGACTTCGAAACGTCATCAGGAGTCGGTCCCTCGGTGAACATACCTACCTGCACCCAACCAAAGTCCCTGACCTTTTTATATTCACGATTACGAAACTAAACGCAAGGTATAAGCAAACGAGCAAAAACTTTCAAACCCGAGATTCAGAGCCAGTAAATATCAGCCAAGTAGTAATAATAATTCGTCGTAGGTAATAAGAAGCTGTAAATTTAGAAACTTTTAAAAGCACCGTTAATTATGCTCACCGTGACTGAAAAGTTTTATCATTCGGACCTTAAAATTTGTCCTAAATTTTGGGCGGATTTTTACGATCCTACGAGAATCGTAGACCCTCGCCAGTTATGGTTAAAGGCCGTTGTTAATCTGAATTATAGATCGAGGGGACTGATATGAAATAATTGAAGGCGTTGTTGACAAGAGGTATAATTTTTCCCTATCAAACAATCTTTGCAAACAAAAAAAAAAAAAGAGGAAAAGAGACAAAACGACAAAGAGAAAAAGACAGTCTTGTAGTCAAGGCCGCAACGGTTCGCGTACTAGATACCGAGAGATGAAAGGAAGTTTTGAAAGGAAATAGTCGTCGCAACTCGTGAGTTGAGAGAGAACTGTGTTATGATCAACGGGCTTGATACCGGTACCCAGTGCATTTAGGTTTAATACATGCAGAAGCTGGGTATTTCGTATCTGGATATAGGTGCATATGTTCCCTCCTCATAGTCATAGTCATAGGCATAGGCATAGGCATGGGCACGTGTATTGCCTTGCTCCAGATACCCGATCCGTCGTAGACGTGTGACGAATCTCTTCTATATCTGGTACAATGGTGATATCTGTTATTATGGTGTAGGGAGCACTATAGGGTAGATTGAAAGGAGAGAAGAGTAAAAATATGGAGGAGGTGTAGCCTTGCAGCAGCTATTCAATCTGATCAAGGTGGTCCTATAGTGGTTTCTTGTTGTGCAGGTAGGTAGATCTACGTATGTAGACATACTTTGACGGAATAATGCATCGCATCGGGGCGGGGCGGGTCCCTATCCCTTCAAGGAATAATACGAAGTAGACGTAAAAGAAGAAGAAGAAGAAGAAGCGATGCATTTCTGAGCGCAGTGCGGGATAAGAGGTTTTCGTTTTGTTCAAACGATCTTTAGAAATGATTAACAAGCTTCGAGTATAATTTCATCCAGTAGGTATCCAACCGCGGCGTCGATTCACGTCAATCTTAGAGAACATCTGTTCTAGGGAACATCTGCTGCTTCCATAAAATGGATAACCATCTCATCTCATCTCTATAACTTTTCTACTCGAAAGATCCGCAACTCTTTTCTCGGATTGTGTATGTGCACGTGTGTCTCTGTCTCTTTCTCTCTCTCTCTCTCTCTCGGATGTAGATATCTACATATGTACTTCAGCTACCTACGTAAGTGAAACTTAAGATGTTTTTATCTCTTAATCTCTTCCTTGACAAACAAGAGAGACATCTTCCTGTTAGTCAAAGCCGTATTCTCACGGTATTAGAGAGTCTAGATAGCAGCAAAAAAGAAATTTAACAAAGAGTTGGCACTCGTATGCGAATGGGTATGTATGTAGTTGAAAGGGAAGATCGGATCGTTTATTTATCATTTTATTTATAAATTTCATTTGCTGAAACTGGGAATAATATTTTGATATTCTAAAACAAAAAAAGCACTCGAAAATTATTGTTGGCGACGATTAGTCAACGTTGAAAACTGAAATACTCTCCTCGAGTTTTTGGTGACTCGTTCCAAGAGTTATTTCGGGATCTGAGACAGCAGCAAAGTGCGATACGAAAATCGTTGCAAGTTTACACCGAGCTAATATGCGATTCCTCCTTTCCTCTTTAACATCGAATAAAAATTGCCAAAGAAAAAAAGAAAAGGAGAGATTTATCATCGTTAACCTAATTTTCTCGCCGAATAATTGATCTCTGATAAATTCTATCGGTGCACTGATGAAGATGCCTTAATCGGTGCGGTGCACTTTGGATCTATATTTACAAGGAGGAGATTGACCGACGAGATATGCGATCAATCGACTCGTGCCAAATGCCAACTGCCAACTACACCTCGCCTCGTCTTATAATCCTCTATCCAATTTGCTTGATTATAATTCCTAATGAATTTACCGTCTTAATCATGTTCACGCGTCGCGGGTGTATTTATTTAACTTTCACTATTTTCCAAGCACCTACACACGTAGGTGGTAGTTATAGGTAGGTATCGCGTGTATTTATAATACCAGTTCTACTTGCTCCCGTGAGAATGTCGTCCCTGGGTTTAATTAGAACCTCTCTATCACTGCTCGTCTCTCGCCTTTCCTCTTCGATGTCGACAAGCCGGAGCAACAAAGTGCCGGTGCACCATCAGCGTAACTAAACAGTCGTTTAGCCTAAGCAGTACGTCAATGTCTTCTTTGTCCATAGTACGCGCCTTTGGTGTATTTCCATCCATGCTGCACTCGGACTTAGTGCAATTACGAAACGGGAGCAGCGCGGCTAACTAAATTAAGTTCCCGCATTCTGATCGACCATCGCGATCCAAATACCTTAGAATGTTGAACTATCGACTGATCGGGGAACCGGGGAACCGGGGTTTCACAACAAATCTATTTCGCACCGATAGAATGAACTAACTGTAATCCAGTCTGACAGAAAACACCCGATCAGACCTTGGCCATATTTCATTGTCCGCAACAGATCTTGTATACAGTCGCAAGATTTAACCTATAGCCTTCAGCTTCGGGCGAGTTGTGCTCGAGGTTTGGTAAAATTCGATAGCTTGATCTACTTTTCCCTGGTATTTCTCATCCGGTAACAACAAAAAGCCTAAACTCTTAACACGCTTTTTACACGCTGCTGAGCATATCGAACTTCGAACTTAATGATCTCGATTTAGAGAAGGTTGAAGGTTCTTCTTCTTTTTCCTAAAGATAGAAGAATTTTTCATTACAGTTTAAAGATCGCTTAAGGAAAGCATCGCTTCTCTTTAACCATAACATCCGTTCATTGACTCGTCTATAAAATTATCTAGCTACCTACCGCAGGTCGACTGACGAACCGTTGCACGCTGCGCTGAATATGCTGGGATATAAGCATTCTCATGCATGTATGTATGAAGATATAACATGTACATATACAGGGTGATACAGAATGCGGTACTTTTCCTTACACCCGTGGATTTCAGGTACCATTGACCAGTCTTATAAATTGTTGCAAAGTTACGAGAGGTATTAATAATACGGATCACGTTAAATTCTCTTGCAATAAGGAGGAAGAATAAGAAGACAGTTTCAAGTCTCGACGAGAGAATGACATCCATTCTAAATGAATCATATGTCCTGAGCGTGTTATACAGTTAGCTATAATCGGGCGTAGGTAGATTTAACAACATATGCTGATAAGACGTGATTGAAAAATGTGAATAACGAAGTAGAAAATAATGGTAGAACACAGTTCGCGTTGTGTAACAAGACCGTTAATGTTAGTAATCTCGTTACCTACTTTAACCAGTCAATTGTCTTCCGGGTTAGCCACGCCTCGTCGAACATTAACATTGCACTTCGTTCCTGTACTGAAACTGCAGCACCGCGGAAGACATTAGCATGGAAACTCATTTCCTCTCTAATAAATAGACGGGCGAATATCTGCTGTTCAATGATTGACGAGGATCGATTCATCTTTATGAATATCATCACGCCCAAAGTGCTATTTTCGTAGCTATCAATACATCGCCTCGATATCTCCCCTCGTCCTCTTGCCTTTTCACGAGCAGCTCATAGGTACGAACATTGTAGAAATGATCTGAGATGAAAGATTGAAAATTTCCACCGGAAAATGGTTTGAATCGATAATATTTGTCCAGATTTTGGATTCAAGCTGGATCAACATATCTCTACTGCGTGGTAATAAATAACCCACACACGCACACGCATCACCCTGGCATTAAACTTGACTCATACGAACGTGTTTATTATTCTTATTATTATTAAGGATAATCTTTTGTCCCGGTATGTAAAACTTAGTTGGAGCGAGCTCACGTTCCAGTTTACGTGGTTAAATTTGACCTAGCCGGATAGGTGAGAACGATACCCACCCATACCTCGGTATAGAAGAAAACCCGCGTCTTATGTCTTGCAGTGGATTAGAAAATTTAATTAAGTCCCTAGTCTTCTCGGAACTCTTTGATAAACCTCGAAAGCGCGTTAATTATCGCTTAATTAAGACTCGGGGATATGATTAGCCTGTCACGAGGCTAAATCAAACCGAGTTTACACGCCTTGCACCGCGTTATACATAAATACATAAAGTACTTAATATGGAGTAGTTCATCCTCCACGACCATGCAGCCTTCGGATAGATCTATGCCATTAACTCGAGGCTCCTCGGCTTCTCTAGGTATATAAACGCTATAAAGCCGGATATCTCGTTTCTCGTAAAAGGATGAAAACTTAAAAACCGCCTGCCCTAGCATCCAGCATCCAGCATCCAGCATCTAACATCTAGCCTGATTTTCTATGTGGTATCCTTGCTGCTGCTGCACCGTCACGCGATCTGCCAATTAGGTAAAATCAAGTCGTCGAAATGTCGGTCTGTTAACGGAGTTTATGCCTATATTTACATCTACGGTTTTACTCGGCACTGTATAAACACGCGAAAATAGACAACTCTCGTTAATACAGTACTGTGCCGACGAAGGATGTGAAAAAAGGCAAAAAAAAAAAACCTCGTCTTCATAATCGTACTTGACTTCCTTGTACATTATTTTCACCATGAGCAATAATCAAATGAACATTATTGACGACGAGTCTTTTCATTTATCTATTAAGACCTTCTGCGAGTCGATATTCAGAGACTCTCGATTATCCGAGACGCAGCTGTCACTCGTTCAGGACCGTGATAATCTTCTGAAAAATATCGAGCTGCGCTAGAAAATATTCATGTTACGAAATCTGTTGCAATAACTAGATATTGTGTCAATTCGTTGTCAGATTACGTAAAAATTTTGTCGTTTCATACTTCAAACTGCGCAAAATCTTCCAGATATTACGAGACAGACACATCATGCAACGAAACCTCGATTACGAAGAGCCAGTTTTTAGATTGTCTCTCAAAGTGTGAATCACAGTCGGGTCTGTGAAACGTTGCTCTGCCGCATGTAGGCACTTACTGAAAACTAAAATTAGGAATAAAAATAACAAAGGAACTGTACTGAGACAGTAGTCATTTCTAAAACTAGAAATTATACAATAAAAAGTTGCAAAAATGGCAGCAAAAAAAATAGGAAAAAAAAATTCTTCCACTCGAGACTCCGGCGGTCATTGAACGAACATAAACGGCGGAAAAGAGAAGCGAAGCTGGCGTCACTGTGTGGAATCCCGGACTGCACTTTACAATCCACTATCGTAACTCATCAGACTATTTGAAAAGGTTACATAAGTTAAGTTAAGCAGGTTGAACCGCGTTTACGGATAGTCCCACATACACGTGGAGGAATATAGCTGTGGACACTGGACCACGAAACACGAGACATTTTTCATACTTTCTCTCAAGTTCCTGCAGTAGCACACGCATACGCAGACACATGCTATCATACGCGTGCACACATCGATACGGACAATAGAAGTGCATGCATGGATCTGTGAACAGTAAATCAGGTCAGAGTCTGTCAGGTGTATAGGTACATATGGGTGGACATAGGTGAATAACAAATACATGATCCTCTCCAAATAAAGACTTGTGTGTATAGGAGAGATAGGTGTGTTCCTCCATGTAGGTATACCTAGTAGGTATAATACTAGTAGGGTAGGTGTTACATTTCCGTTGCAGCGGTTCAGTTTCTCGTCGTTTCACAGTGCTACCTGGGCTAGCCGGGAGTCCTGCCCAGATATCTTTGTATCAGGTGTTAATTTTCACTGTATGTACGTAGTCGCGAGTTGCCAGCTACCTACTTCTCTACTTCCCCGTCGCTAATGCGAGATTCGAAACATAGTTTCGTCCTTGACGAGTTATGAGCATTCCATTTACTCCATAGTTATCGGATCTGATCAACGACATGCGAACCTGTGCCAGGTATAAAGCAGGCAATAATAATTATGATCAAAGATGAAATAGGAGAAAATAAAATAAAACTTCCACCTTCCACCTTCTATATACGGGATAAGAGATTTATTAACATTCACATTTTTTATTGTTGAATCAAAGTTGGTGCTGCAAGGACGCTAGTCAGGGGACTTTCTGGTCTTTTAATACACCAACGATGACGTGTTACATATGCGGTATACCGAGATTATAAAAATGATCCGTAATTCAGAGTGACTTAACACGCCGTCTACTAGACTCTTTCGTCTCGAAAATAACTTCTAATCCGAAAATAATCCGCCGCAGCGTAATCAACGCATCGCATTGCAACGAAATACCCGAATCCTATACTCGCCATGCTCGGGATAATCTAGCTTAAGGTGGTCCTATCTTCTATCCGGTGCGGGATTATCAGATTTCGATTTCATCATTCGTGGAATTCGTGATTGGAGTGGTGAAAAATCGACTTTCGTGTATCACCTCCTCGTTATTTCCGATTCCAAATAGGTTCGGTCACCGCAATACTGTCTCAGTCTTTCCTTGACACATGCAGGAATCCCTCGGCTACTTTTTGAAATCGAATATTTCTTGTTTGACGAACCAACAGCGAGTGGATATGTAGGATTCCGAGAAATTCGCATTACCAGGTAAAGGTACTGGTTACTTTTAATTGCACCATCGAGTCAGCGACGACAACGAAGC